>BGPR01001782.1:116935-172165 GCA_013235015.1 Araneus ventricosus
TCATTATACTGAATTCATTGTATCTTTATTGCATTTATCATCTCCTATAATCCAAGTTCATTCAAATAATTAAAAATCAAACATATCTGTCTATCATTCAATACCAACATATCACAAATATTATAATAATGAAATAATCTAATCTAGTATAATAATATTTATTTCTCATCTCAAGAAATATCAGCTACAGGAAATCATGCTGTCAATGGTAATTCTACCCTCTCTGTCATCACTTTTCATATAAAACTATATAAAACTATATAATAATGAGTGCAGAGAAATAAAAAACTGATATTTTACTGGTATGGTTTGGTGGGTGACGGTGCAGAGCATTTGGGTCAGCAGTATCGAGTAATGGGTTTTAAAACATGGGTTAAATTTTCCGTCAAGGGGTTTTATTTTTTTGCTGTTGGGTTTTAACTTTTCAAATACAGCTTTTGCCCTTCTTTTCAGGCTGCTCGCCGATATACATTTGAATGTGAAACAACATGAATGCAATTCTGAAAATAAAAAAAAAGTAATGATTCATGGGGTTTCTACAATCAATGATTCTATTACAGGCTTGTTTAATTAAATTTAATTAAAAAAATGTAACTGTATTTTATTCAGTTAAAGAAAAATTCCAAATATATATATCACTGTGTAAGGAAGATTAAAATACAAAATAGCGTGGACATACCTAAACATATCAGATACCCTCTCTACAAATTCAGCAGCTGAAATAAATTCTTAAAAATGCAACTATCAATACTTTAGAATTTAGGGAGGAACCAGATAAAGAAATAAGTCCAAGAGAGTTGAAGCAAAAACAAGTGTTTTCCAACAGCAAACATAAGTTAAACCTCAGTAAACCAGGACCATGATAGCAGTAACTTGGCTTTAAAAATCATGGCCCAAATTATGTCTGCATGATATAGGTAAACAAGACAGTTGAAGCACCCCTTAAAACTAATGTATTTATACTATAAATTCTTAAGGAAAAAAAAATAGTTTACTTGTTCGATGTAAGTTTTCCTGAATTACTCTACTTTACGTAGATAAAAGATTCCACAGAAATTATCTCTGGAAGGTATTTGATACTACAATGTATTCAAGTAGGAAAATAATTGCAAAATCAGTTTATTGATATCAGAATCTATACAATCTTTGGCCTATAGATGAGTAATTAGCAGCTCAGTTATTACGGCATTCCTCATTCTTATTTAGTTTACATTTTGAAGTATAATATTAAAGGACTTAAGCAAAAGAAACTGTAAATCTTTCATTTTGAAAATTTAAGATCAGGTTGCAATAACAATGTACTTCTTGCTTATTTTAGGACCACAACAGTTAAATACCGACAGCGTGGTTCAAACATCCTCAAGTCTGTGTGAAACAGAAATAGAGATTCATGGGATGCTTGAATAAGGTATTTCCTATCACTTGACCATGACCATGACTCACAATTATAAGGCCTCTCTCTAACCCTTGTGAAACTTTAAAATAGGATATAAATTAAATCTCACCCCCGCCCATTCAACTTTTCGGCTTCCAACCACAACATAATTATAAACTAGGGTTGAAGATCCTCCCATCACTTATACTCCAATGATTTAAACTGTATATGTAATCATCTATTTGATTTTACAATAAAACCAGAATGTGCGGTATATCTCACAAGCTGATTTAAATCGCGAAAAAAACTTGCCAAACATTCGCCATGTTACAATCTGCCATTGGGTTACCACTTAGCGGTTGTCGCCAAAAAAATTCAAATTTGGTGAGGTACCGTACATAAGTTGGTCCGATGTTACCCCCCTTCCTAAAGCAAGCAGCTGCTGGGCATATTCTTAGAGCACTGATCACGATATACTGTTCCTAACTTTCCGAGTGGTTGTATTTTTGATCTAGTTGTTTAAGAGTCATAAAAACTTGCTCTTAAAAGTGAATAAATTGGATCTGGTGCATTTAATCTGGTCTCTGATCTTAAGAATATTTTATCTATAGTCGTTCAAGAAAATATACATAAACATGAATTATTTGCTTTTAGACTCAACATGAAAACAGAAAAAATAGATGCAAAACACTTAGGGTTAATTTCTAATGTTACAAAAAAAATCATACACTTATCACTAATGGACCTTGATGGAATTCTGGTTAAAACTTGCATCTTCAACAAAATGCACACAGAAGAATTTTGCATTTTTCAAAATTTCTTCTTTAAAGTTCTTTGAATATGTAAGAAGATCAAAGGATATTCTGCAGATACTTATAGGACAATTCAGTATTCTATAAAAGGGACTCTTTTAAGTATCAAATATTGTAAATACTGAATTACTTAAATTGTAGTTAGCCTCCTAGAGAATGCTAATTAGTAAGCATTTTTGAGAGAAAATTTCGGTTATCTATCTTTTGTTAGTAGAAAGAATAATTCTAATTAAGATCTTAACTGTCAGATATTTTTAACTTAGATACTTATTCCACATTTTGTAGTATTAACCACATTATTTTCCAAGGTATTACTATAGCATAAACAAAATAGAATAATGCCTGTATTCATTTTATAATATACATAATGTTATGTGAAAATCAGATTAGTTTTTTTTAATCAACAACACAATTCGAAAAGTGGATATTAATTAAATTTATAGAACAAAGTTTTCAAAAGTCACACGCTAAAGAGAAAAAAAGTAGAAATTCAATAATACATCATGTGCTTAACGGTGGTCGTCTAAAGTTTTTACGTCGACTTCCAGCACTAGATGTCGCTGATCGCAACTCGGCGAAAGCAGTTGCCTACGTATCTTGTTACCCTGCACATTGCCTTCTCAGAGTTGAAAAAACGTTTATTGCACTTTATACGCGCTCTGACTAAGATGATTTTCTCTGTACATAACGTTGACGATGTATCATCAGAGCGCATGCGTATTACTATATAGTTGTAATCGTATATGGTGTTCGTTTACGCATGAATAGCATAAAGAGGGATGGTGGGTGAATAGCTCCTCTGCCTGACAAGTTAAACGTGTTTCCTTATGCAAACCAAAATGATAAGCCCCAGCATGTGCTTTACGACAGGTTCGGCTACTTTTTTTCGTAAAAGCTATTTTACCAAAATTACTCTTTATCAAAATAAAAATTTAGAGACCGGAAGTCACCAGCAACTCGAACTGTGAAATAACCATTTTGAAAATTGAGTCTAAAATAATTTTTTTTTTTGCTAAAATTTATTTAATTTTCCTTTTTAAGTTATCATCACACTGCAATTCAATTATCTATTTTGAATTTTACAATAGCCGTAATTATAATCATAAAAGATATAATTGTTAAAAGTAAAATAAGAGATTTAAAAAACATTTTACATATAAATAATCATTTTTCTTTCGTCAGGCAGTGTCGCTTGGACTTCAAATATTTTACATGCTTAAAATTTGTATGAACAATAAAATTAAAATATATACTTAACAAAAAAAAGAACAATATCAGTTTCTAATGAGATTTTTATTTGCCTGAGATTGAAGTTTTCATGACACCATGTGAATTTTTTTTTTTATCATAGTTAAATTTAATTTAATTTTTTATAGGTATGTTACTAACATAAAAAGAGTCATAATTATGCCTTGAAAGAACCATGCTTTACAGAAAATACTTTAAAGAAAATTGGAAGTTCAAATCAATCCACATGTTGCCGGAATATAGAATGCAGAAAACTGGAAGGCACGCACGTTTCCCTGGGCATTCTATTGAAACCCAAATGACAAAGCGGCAAGTATGAGAGAAATCGTCCATTCGATTTTTATAAGAAACTAGCAGAACGCGGCTTGCCCGATGGAATCAGGACTTCAAAAGTATGAAAAAAAATCATACAATGACTGAAAAAAAAGTTTTGAAACAAAATCAAAACAAAAGATACGCATTGATTTTCCCGCGATAATGACATGTGAAAAGCAATTTACAGGTACGTTATTCCAAACAATAATAAAAAAAAAAATTGCAACGTAAATCTTTAATATGCAGCAATGGATTTCAAGTTATGCTGAATGTAATACAGTCCTCAAACCATGCCGTGACGTTTTCAGGTGCGACGGTACCTTCGTCACCCCTGGGCTTGCGTGAAAAGCTATGGCACATTTACGCAGATGGTAAAGAAACTCTTTTAAGCTCATCACGAAAAAATTCTCTCATAATTCAGCAAAGCCAACTTATCACACTTATGTCAGATTCTTTAACACTGTAATTTACGACTAAGCCCTTGCGTCCAACGAATGATTTCAAATTATACAACCAGCATGCTAAAATTGGGAGAATAATTCAACAGATAAGCTTCTTAAGCAAGCAGGAAACTCACCGTTCGGAGAAAGACTTCATTCGAGAAAGAATTGCAACCCTTTGAAAAAAAATTGTGGAACAGACGGACAAGATATTTCAACCGTTCTTGTTTTAAAATGAGATAAATACCTCTGTTGTTACCATAAAACTGAAAATCATGAGTGGAAGGTTTTATTATTAAGAACGTTGGATGCGATGGAAAAAGCATTGACAGTTAAAAATAATATAGGAGAAAACAAGCAATTTTTTAAAAAAATTCTCAAAATTCAGTAAATTACATTATTCAAAACTAACTTCATTAGAACGAATCAAATTACTCTAAAGTGGTGTATATATTTTA
The DNA here is from genome assembly GCA_013235015.1 of Araneus ventricosus. NCBI lineage: Eukaryota > Metazoa > Arthropoda > Arachnida > Araneae > Araneidae > Araneus > Araneus ventricosus. The sequence continues at coordinate 121,584 of BGPR01001782.1, forward strand.
TCGTAAAACTTATTCGTAACTATTCTATTAGGAAATTAATTGAAAATCAACCAAAACAACACAAAACATTAAATACAAAAAAAAATTCTAGATTAAATTTAAAATTTCAAGCCTGAGGTTGCATTCAGTCACCAATTACGACTACCTGTGTGCCAAATTTCATGGCTGTAAATTTGCGATAGATTCATTGGACATCGCAGACAAACACGCACACACACCTAGCATTGCCTTTTATAAGTATAGATAAAATTAGATTGCAAATAAAATAAAATTATTTCAACTATGATAAGCATGTAGGTTCAGTTACCTTTGTTTTCTTTATAAAAGTAAAAACTTCAATGTATTAACTTTCAATTTACTACGTATTTGAATAAAAGATTTTTTAAACATTTTTATTTTTCAAAATAACATTTGCATTTTGAGGAATGCGTCTTGTCAAATATGAGGAGCCTTATTATCACTTTTTCATACTTTTGCCTAAATAGCATTGTCATTCTATAGAATGGCTAGGTGATATATACAATGCCTATGGAAAGGCTGTATAATAATTATCATGGCCCTAATTCTTTGCCTAAAAATGCCCAGCATTCTATAGAATGCCGGCGTTTCATACATTATAAAAGTAAAAACCTACAAGAATGAAAGAGTGTCGTTTTCATTCTGGATAGCATTTCATAATATATAAAAGAAACCCAATTCACTGAAGATCCGTCGTGTATGGGGCCTGTGTTGCACGCTAAAATCATGCCGTAGTGGTCAAACGTCCTCCACTGTTGAGTGGAAGTTTGGAAGAGGGTACCAGCTCAGGTCGTCCTCGTCATCTGACCGTGGTTCAAGAGTACAGGGGTCCGTTAAAATAGCCCCCCTCCGTGTTGCTTCAAAACAGGACGTTAATATAACTAAATAAACTATAAAACTATCAATTAAATAGGATAACATAGATGATAGGCCAGAAAGGAGAGACGTGAATAATCTCTCTGATAAAGTTAGAACCATGACTCTAAATCAAAAATATTATTGTTTCATTTTTTTTCCATCTAGAAACGTATTTCTGTTCTGCATACTTCTCAAAATCTCGTAATATAAATGAGAGTAAAAAAGGACTTAAATACTGTAATAATTATTTAACTCAACCAAAAAAAAAATTAATTTACGACATAAAAGCAAATTAAATTCAAATCATTTTAATGCTGTCTTTTCATTCGAATTTAATTCCTCGAAATTACAACCCGAAGCTAATTTTATTTTCATAGGATTCGCTAACAACATTGTACATATCTGAATTGATATTATTAAATATTATCAATGAAATAAGCAAGCAGTTAAACATATTTCAATTATATAATTAAATTCAAAATGATAAAAGAAAATTACGAACTGTTTTACTGCTACAATTTTTCAGTAAAGCATTTATAAAATTAAAATTAATATCCTTATTCCATTCTTTACTTGTAAAGCCAACTTTTTTTGCACATTGTTTCGTTTTACGAAGTGTAAGGAGAAAATCTTGCAATCGTCAAAATTCGAACTCGAGATGTTGACGGATTTCCACGTTTTAGACCTCCCCGAGGTCCGAACAACACAATTTTGGTATCATGTCTGTCACCATGAACACGATAAGAAGATGTTTTTTTTGTTTTAATTGGGAGGTGTTAGAGTTTTTGCATAGCATATAAAGAATCCTTTTACTGTGACTATTCTTTCTTTATGACTAATTCTTTAAAGAAAATTCAACACAAAATGGAAAGTATTAGGGTTTTAGAGAAAGGGAAGGAAAAAGATTATAATTCTGAACAACTTATTAAAAAAAGAAAGTAAGAAATGTAGCATTTTATAATTTTGGTGGTGATGAATAAATTTCTATCTCAGCAAATGCAACGAACATTTAATGTTAAATAAAATATTTGTTTTCAACGCAGCGCATTGTGTTGGATGTAAGCTAGTAACGTCGAAAATAAGACATTACATTTTTGAAATTTTTTTATAACTTTTAAAAGCAGCCATCTAAACATGAGTCTGAACATTTATTCATGGTAATGGATTTATTACTATTAGTGATTTTATTGTAAGGAATAACTTTTTTTATTTATTTATAATCAAGCTGAAAAAATATTATGAGAACATTTTGTTATCGTAGTTGATATACAGTAAAGCACCGTTTATACGTCTTTCAGGGACTGACGAAAACGACGAATAAATGAAAGACGTGTAATAGAAATAGATTACAGTGCATCGGGACATGAAACGACCTATAAATGTAATCGACGTATAAATGAGAAGCAGTATAACCTTAACTTTACTGTACATTGTTTGACCATATCTTTTCTGCATGGGTAGGAACAAGAATTTCTTCTTTGCAAATCCGTTTATGGAGATGTTTGGAATTTTTCACTTAAATTTGGTTTCGTAATAGAGTACTGTACATATTACAGCAATCCTGGTGAGTTCGTTTTCTTTTAAAAAATAACTTCTAATGATAAAAAAGCGAGAAGGTATAAAATTAATTTTTCAAAATTTCTCCTTTTTTTGACATTAATTTTAGAAGAACGACCTTATTCTGCTATTTTGAACAGACAACCCTGATTACTAAACAGGTGGCTACTCCAATTGGAGGGGAAGTACTATCAGGCTGTTAGTACAATTACTTGTTTAATAACACTAGTACAAATAAATATCTCCGTTATGGTTTGTTTTTAAAAAATTTTTGTTGTATAATAAGATTTTCTCATTTAATTCAGCGTAAATTAATAATTCTCATTAATGCATTGCATTGAGGTGTCTTTCATGCCTGCAACGAGCCAAGTTCAACACACTCCCCAAGATGTTCCCCATTAAAATCCTTCCTCTTTCACTGAGTTATTGATAATGGGTTCAAAGTATAAGCTATTCGTTACAATCCGATTGAACGGATGCATTCACAATAAAGAGAAAAATTTATTCAACTTGTGAGGCAAATAAAATCTTCGCATTTCGTCTCAGAAACGTATAAAAGTGCTCAGTCATAAATTTTTTCAACACCGTCTCTCACCACTAGCCCTTTCAAAAATTCCTCTCGCTATCAAATTTCCTCAAACATTTCATGCTGAACAAAAATTATAGTTCCCTTGCTCCTGAACTTGCTGATAGATCTTACACCATTATTTTTCATTATACAGCAGTTGTCTATGACTCCAGGGTTTACGGTTTTCTTCTCCCTATTTCTTACCCTCTTTGGATATTATCCTTCAGTCTTTATCCTCAACCTGCAAAACATCTCCTGAGTAGAAGAAGAAGTTGCTGTTGCTTCTGTTTCTCCATGCTTATGTACTTCCTGAATTTGCCTTGCTTTGTAGTAGAAACAGCAGACTGTTTCAGAGACAACATCCACATTTCCTAGTTGAACTTGCCAGCTATCTTTGTCTTACAGATTTTTTACTTTACACGTTGTTATACGCCTTCTTAATTTCTGTTTTCATGCTTGTGATCAATGAAATTTATTTTCTGTCAAGTCAAATTAACAATAAAAAATGCCAATGTTATGGTTTAAGAAAATGGGTAGTTCTTTGCTTTCGTACTCTCTTATATTACACATTTTATAATGTGGGATCAAATATAATTTGTTTATGTGTTATGAACACAAGCGTTTGTGTTGTTGGTATGGATTAGAAATTGTTGAAAAGAATTGAGGTGATTGCTCAGGTGTCATCTCGTCGCAATTCAAAATTTTCCTCTCCTCTAGCTACAAATCCAGAACATTAATATAACATTATACAACACCACTTTGTATATTATAAATAAGAAATTACAGGACGCTCTAGGCAGCGAAAATCGTCGAAAGTTGATTTTCCCCCTAAAGCCAAAAAGCATAATATTTGATGTAAATTCTGCATTTATAGAGCCAGAAAGAGCTGCTTTAATTACATAATAGCCTAATATTTATTTCTTAAGTTTTTTTTTTTAATAACAAATCGAAACGTGTTATGATGTGATAATTGAAACTCATAACCACAAATCGTTACAGTATAAGAAAGAAAATTATGAATAAAATCACTCCAAAATTAACGTGGTATGTCTTGAATAAGTGTTCGATAATTACAGTGAATTTGTTGCATTTTATTTTAAAATACAAATTTACAAGTATTGAATGCCATGTAACTTGAAAATCTGAAAAATAATAATTTTTTTTGTTAAAAGAAAAAAAGTCTCATAAATATAAACTACTGCCCGGAAATCAATGAGAAATTCTAATAAATAGTAAATAATTCTTGTAAATGTGTAGACGTGTAGTATAAAATTTTTTATAGAATACAATTAAAAATTTTGTGTCATTTCGAAATTTAGAAAAGAAAAAACATGTTCTGCGAAAGAGACAAAAACTGTTTCTTATTATCATTGGAGCTCTGTTAATTATATTTTTTAAAAGTTGGTATGAGATTTTTTTTCAAGCATAACCATATACGTAAACTATGAGATTAATAACTCATTTATGAAGCTGAAATTGAAAAATAGATTTTAAGAAGATACATATGCTTTTCGGTTCCCTAATAATAATTGGTAAACAAGTAAGAACTAAACATCAGTCTTGCTAGTTATAACAGAAAATAATGCTATCTGTATTCTTGCCATTCGGTATTTACTTCCTTAACAATTCAATATATTTTTTTACGTTGTGTACCCGCCCTCTTAGCAGATGAACGCAATAAAAGGTACAATTTATAGTCGGTAAAATTTTTATTAATTCACATCTGGTGAAATATTTGTTTTAATCTTCCAACAGGTTTTTTTTCGACTCTAATATTGATTTTTGCGTCGCATTGAAAAAAAAGTGAAAATTCTTCACTGACACATTTGACAACAAAATAAAATTAATGAAAATATTAGGGCTTATCCCGGTGCTAATTTTTTAGGAATTTTAGAAGAAGAAAATCGATTACGAGATGATTTAAAAATAGTCTCAGGTGTTGAAATTTTTAAAGTTCACTTTTTAAGTTGAAAGAACCCCAATGAAAAAGAACGTTCAAAATAATGTATAAGTATGGATATAATGTATAAAAATAACCTGTATCCAAATGGGGTCTACTTTACCTGGCCTGGAATTAGACATAAAAATCTAAAATCAGACAGATAAAAACAGTAAGACTTTACAGGGCAAAATCCGAGCTCACTTAAGCTTCGACTGCATGTTTTAAAAATCAATTTAAGAACAGGGTCCCAAACGGTTCTCTACGACCCCCAAAGCTGTACCCATTTACCGTGCTCGAAATTTTTGATATATCTCGCTCTACAAGCAAAACGAACTACTAAACCGTTGGTGTGAAATAGGTTTGGAGAAATTGCGTCACAGCTCAGAGTGTTCTCGTCATCTGGTCAGCAGCATTTAAAATTACGAGGTCCTTTCAAAACCGCCCTCTTGTAGCTTAAAACTTGACGTTAATCTATTATAATACACCGCCAGAGGTAGGCACAGACTAAGTTCGAAAACTCAACATTGTACATTCAGGGCCGTCTTAGCAAATCTGACCCTGATACGGGTTAATGGCACCCCATCAGAATCGTTGCTGGTGAACGCCCTGAGGCCTTCAGGAAAGAAAATAAAAATACTTACCCACCAAAATTAATGCACCAAACAAAATAATTTGAGACCAAGAGAGAAAAAGTCACTTGTTCTCTCAGTTAACCTTAAAGTTCAAATAATATAAATTTGAACTTTTCTCATTAAAATTATAATCGAATAATTTCTGGTTCAGATCCCGTTGGTTTGGTGCATTTTGAGAGGAGGAGGTGGTGCCAGCTCAGGTGTTGTCCTCGTTATCTGACCGCGGTTCAAAGCCCGGTCATCCCAAAATAACCATCATGTTGCGTCAAAAAGGGACGTTAATATAATAAACTAAACTAATTCTGGTACAGAACTAAAATACTAAATAAAATCAGTGTACTAAATTTGCCTTTGGATCATTATGTAACCTCACAGATATACAACCCATCAGCCCATTGGATGAACTGGCCTGATTACATTGATGTTCTTTTATCTTGTAATTTGATTATTTCTTATTGCAAAACTTCAAACGATATTATCAATGATTTTCATTGATTCAGAAATTTTACCGTACAGTAACTTTTAGTTATGGATGTAAAGTTGTTTCAAAACTTTAAATGTAATAAAATTTTGAGATTCTAGAAATAATGGGTTAAATTTTTTTTCTTCCTTTGACGTACTATTGTACTACTCAGTTCTGCTTTAAGCATAAAATGAAATTTCAAAACTGTAGATGAAAAAATTATAAAGATTATCCCATAGTAAGCATCCAGACAATGCAAGATATTTCAACTAAAAAAGAAAAAAAATCCCATAAATTTCTTTAAAATGGTTGTCAAAAGTGACAAAATATTATAGAAGCCTTTTAAATGAGAAGTGAGAAAAAGGATTAAAACAAAGAAATTACTTGAAAAACAAAATGCACCACCGAGCTTCATTTGGAAGGACGATGATTTCTCGATTTTTTTTTTTGGAAAAAACTAAAAAAACTAAATCCCATGCCAAAACGAAAATTCTTTTAACGATTATATTTCTAAGAAGAATCGAGAATCAAATTAAAAAAAACGGCACATGCAGTTTCGTCAATTGTTGAATTAATAGAAGATTTTGTTCAGAAGTTGATCTGTCACATTGCTCTTGGATACCGGAATCTGAAGGGTTAAGACTTTACAGAATGAATTCAAGTCTCACAGAAACGGTTTCAAGTGTTCGAAAATTCTCCCCAACTCCAAACTTGTAACATCACGTGAACCGCCTTGAACTGCGTATTTATATAAGAAGCAATTTATGATTTTCAGGGTCCCAAGCGGTTCTCTACCGACCCTCAAAAATTAAAGCCATTTTCCTCAAGAATTTCTGTATATGTGTATACAAACCGAAACTGGACCACTATTCGTTGGTGTGGAAGTTTGATGGCGACAACTCATTTGTTACTCTCGTCATTGGTCAACATTCAAAAAAAAAAAAAATTACGGTATGTTCCAAAACTGCTTCATGTAGCTTAAACCTTGATAATCTAATATAAAACAACGCTATAACGGAGAAGAAGACAAAATGAGGTGAAATCTAGCATTGACGTTCCTTTATCTTGAAATTTTAACTATTTCTACCAGAGTCAATAGCACACTGGTTATAGCAGAAAATATCCTCGCATTAGTGTAGGAGTGGGAGTTTGGAGGGAATGGTACATTAAATGGAAGATTAAGGTACGAGAATGGTTCTACCAAAACCACGCCCTCATGGCAGCTTAAACTGGACGTCATTTTCCCATGAAACAACGAGGCATAGCACAGTAAGTAGAAACTCCAGTATTACACCTGATAATCTGATTTTATCTTAATTTCAAATTATTTATGGTGACAACTTCAGAAAATATTATCTGAACGAATTTCATCTTCGATTCACTGATGCCAAGAATGATTTATAATGCAGCAACAAAAAGTTTAAATAATATTTCATACATTTGACTCAAAATTTTAAAATGTGTCAAATTTTGAGATTCTAAAGTATTGCGCAAAATTAGATATTCTGAAAAATAATGATATCAAACAATTAAGTAAACAGGGTAAAATAAGCTCTCGGTTGTAAGTACTTTTCATAAAAATGTCATGGGTTTTCGCTTTCTTCAAAAGCTATATAAATAGAAGTATACTTATTCTATTCTCCTTTCGGTTTTACAGTAGATTCATTTCGGTCTAAAAATAGTGAAAATTAAAATATTCGCATGGTAATTAATGTGTTAACTTTTAAACGCAGCACGAAATGACCCATATTAAAATGAAAGATATATAAATATTTTTATTTTCACAGCAAGTAGAAAAAAAATATTCTAAATGTTTACTGTATTTAAAAATGTGGAGAAAATTTAAAAATTTATTGTTTGGTAATTTTAGTATGATTGTAACACATTCTTTAAGTTCTACTCAAATGTTTATATACATGTAGAAAATTTTGTGTTTGTAAGCTGTGTTTTATTTGTAGCCTAGTCTTATTTCGATAGCAAATATTTACTTTCTCTTTTTTTCTTTTTTAAGTTTAGTACCCAAGGTAAAAGTTATCATTGTTACTAATAAAATAGCGTTTTTTTTCTTTCATTATTGTACATCACAACTTTGAAAAGGGATGTGATTATTAGTTTCAGTAAAGAAAATAATTTATATAGGTAATACAAATGTAGAATAACTATCAAAAATAATCTTCTATACATTATATTTAATCAAATGCTTTACATCTTGTTTAAATCAAAATAGTGTTATTATTGATGATATTACAAATATAGACAGCGAGATAGATAAGGTTAGCTAACGTATATAAGAGCACTACAAAAGAAATCAGTTAATCACAGTGCTCGGAACATGAAGAATCCCCTTCTCTACGAAAAAAAAAACCACTGCAATAAACTTCCACCCGTAGAAGGGAACAGTTTATTACTTTCGACCTTGAAGAAGAATGCAATTACTGACGCTTGGGAGGGAGGGACTCTTCGCGTTCAAGAGACCCAATCGTTGTATTCGAGGTTATGCATGGGTTGCCAATTACTAAACACAGGTAAATATCGGTTTTCAAAAAAATCAGCCGTTTTTCATTAAAAATAATCTTTAACTGCTTGAAACTAATATCAAAAACTCTTCATATATTGTTTTTCTTCAAACATAGACAAATTAGCTTTATTACTATGAAAAGAGTCCAAGAGCATATCTGACCGGCACTTTAGGCGCCATCTCTGCACCAAGTTACGTACTAAAGAAATTAACGAAATTGTGAATATTTGGGTTTGATTTTAAAAAATATAAAACATTTTGAGAATTTTTGGAGTTTCACACATTATATAGTGATATGTCAGTTATTTTATTAAATTCTAGAAGCTTCAACAATACAGTACTGATGATTTGGTGAATTATAGAAACACAGACGACCACCTTAACGAAATCTTTTCAATCATCCTTATTTTTAAAAAAAGAGTAAATCTGCTTTTTTTTTCAATCTATTTCCAAGTTAACCTATGTGGTAATGGAGGATGCAATTATGAATCTGAACCAAGTTCTAGACTAAGTTCAGAGAGAATTTTAATTCTCTTCTTTGAGTATGTTTGATTCTCCCACTATTGAAGTATACACCAGATCCACACTTGTGATGTTACTTTTAATTATATTAACGTTCCATTTGAAAAAAAAAAAAAAAACGGGTTCCAGTTTGAATCTCTGACAGACACACCTCTTCCATTTGAACTTGTGTTACGGGATTTGAAGTATAAAGGCTATTATCTACTTCCAATTAGATGCAGTACTAATCATTTTCAAGAAAACCGAGCAGGTATGTTCCATATCAAAGAGTAAACTCTTCCATTTTAAAGGCAGACCTGAAGGAAATTTAAGTGTAAACTAACCCAGTAATCAAAATTGCATTAAGCTGCTGGTGGTGAAATAATAAATAAATTAACGGGGGCTTTGCAGATGCAACCTTATATTAAATTCACTGTTCGCGTTTTAATAATCAAATTGGGCATCAGTGGCGTATACGGCAAATTTTACCGAACGGGACAGCGAACTTTCATTACGCCTTCCTGTTACAATTACATAAACCTGAAAATAAAAAAAAAAATCGACGGGAGGCTGTCTCTGCGAAACTGCCCTGGGATTGAGCGTAGACTTACTACTTTACTCACTTACTGCGACTTTCTGTGACTAAGTTGTTCTATGGCGTAAAGTAACTCTGTGCGGCCTAAAGTAGCTCTATGTGAATGACTATCACCTCCAGATAGCAATTTTTAGTTTACAGCAAGAAGTTGCAGCAATCTTACTCTGCAAATCTGCGAACAACATCAGATTCCAATCATGATTCCAATCCCCAACGTCCCTTCCTAAACCTGACATCTTAACCTCTCAGCCAGCTAGACTCAGGGAGGAGAGCTTGCTAATGAATCGTGCATCTATACGATTTATTATAATCTGTTTTCTTAATTTCATTATTTTTAAAATTTTGAGTTGAGGAATATGGTTTGAAGTTGTTGTTTATATTTGTGGGTTCGTTGAATATACTTCATTTGATTCACACATATTTAATGGACGTTCATCTACACTTACGGCAGTACATTTAGATAATTACACAGATCATTCTTATATATCGTAAATACAGGCAATGCATAACGTTCTACCAGTCCGGACACGTTCCACAACAAACTCCTGGCGAGTCTCGCAAAGTCTCGAACACCATTCGTTCAGTTACAGTTAGCTTGTGTCGTCACAGTATTAGACACCACATCTCCTCCCTTCTTAAAGATCAAGTCTCTTGGGAGGACGTCTGATTCTACGGAACGTCTAGAACTTGTCTCGGCTTGCTGGAACTGTCGGACTCCTCATCTGAGAACTATCCGTATACATCTGACGGTGAGTGAGTCGAAGTGGGACATCAGTTATGGCACTGCTGATGTGGAAGAGGAACTTGTTCTTCGTTTGGACTTGTGAAGAAAGGTTGTATGCAGCATTGAATTTTGGTGCTTTCTCGAACATCCGTAGCTGCTGGGGGTGCGTTCGGAATGAAATCCTCTTGCACGATCACCCACTGGACGAATCTGTCACACTTGTCGTCTCACTAGGTTCCTTGAACCTCGACAGTGTAATGGAGAACACCATCTCTATTCACAATTTTGCAAACTTCCATTTTGAGTTAGCTGCTCTAAATTCTCCAGCTACCTTTCTCGATATCAAATTTCTGTCTCAAATTCAATACTCCTTTTCGAATTCATCTTGTACTCTTATTTTAATTCTGGCAGAGTAAATCAATCCTTGGAATTTCTCTTTTAAGAATAGCATGGCTGGACTATGATGTTGTAGCATTTGGAGCCTTCCGGTACTGTAAAAGTGTCAGTTTTCTTGCTGTATGCTACCTTCTATTTCTGCATGCCTGAGCGATTGCTTTAAAGTAGCAACATAGCAACATACTGACCATTACTGAAGGTTTTGATATGGTGCGCTGTTTTATTTAACATACCGTTGCTCAAATCTTTGGAACTCATAGGATGTAAACTGGGATCCATTGTCACTGACAAGTACCCGTGTGAGTCCAAATCTTAGCAAACTGTCTCTAAGACATTCAATGGTTTTCTTAGTTGTATTTATCTTCATGGGATATACCCTAACCATTTGGAGTAGACATCAACGATTAAAACATATCTCGAAATTGGGCCAGCAAAATCGATATGAATGCGCTCCAGGCATACTGGATATTCCATATAGAACTTAGCTTTTAGGATCAGTTTTGTGTCTGGCACAATCGACACAATTCTAACAGCATCTTCAATGTCTTTATCTATATCCTTCCATAGACAAATGATCTAGCAAAGCTTTTCATTTTACCATTCCCAAGCCATGTATAGTTCATCAGAACATTTTTTCTGTCTTCTTTGGAATGCAAACTTTGATATAAAAATACACCCATCCTCAATGGTGCTAGCTTCCCTCCTGTAATCTGACCTTCCCTTAAGGCTCTGCAAGAGGGCCCAGTTCTTCCTCTTTCCTGCTTCTGTCTTAACTCCCTTGAAGTGACAGGTAATGTTTCAATTTTTCATTTGAAATATTGAATATCGTCTTTTACCTCCAGTTCTTCTGGGTTTTGGCAATCAGGAAGAAAGTCTGCATTTCCGAGTCAGCAGTTTTAGAAATACAATATAAACTGGAACATTGTAAAATTAATGCATGTAACAGTCTAGTAGCTGTTAATACTGGAATCCTCGTTTAGAAACAAAAATTGCTACTAGAGGTTTATGATCAGTTCCAGAGTGAATCGTCGCCCTTTAAATACAATGTGAAACTTTTTTACAGCCACTATCAGAGCTTCTTTATCAATTTGAGAATATTTTTGCTCAGTTTTTGATAAAGTTTGGATGCAAAAGCTATTGGCTTAGATCCATCAGGATATATGAGCTACACGCAACAACTCCAAGTGACTCACTGCTAAAGCTAAAGGAAGTTCTGGATCATGTGTACCAAAACTTTGGTAACAGATCTTCTTAATTTGCTCAAAACATGACAGTCCTTTGACCTTTAAATTCCCATCTTTTTTTGTCAAATTATTAGAGGATTTGCGATATGCATAAATTTTACAAAATTTACCATAAAATTTACTAATCCTAGAAACTTTTACTTCCTGAACATTCTTAGTCAAGCCTTTTACTGCTGAAATTTCTCATCAGTTTATGTGCCCATTTGCATCTATTTTATGCCCAAAAAATTTATTTAATTTTGGAAAACTGACTCTTACTTAAATTAAGTTTTTTAGTCCATGTTCTTTACATTTTTAAAAATTCTTCTAAGGCTTTAAAATGCGACATTTCGTCACTTCGGTTATTCTAGCATCGTCCATAAACACTTTAACTCCTTGCATACCTTGAAATAATCCATCTACGTAACGCTCCAGTGCAGGCCCCCGTTCAATCCATACATGAGTCTCAAACGTATAATCCCTTATGCATTGTGTCAGAAGTTTCTGACTTTCTGGATGGTTTTCATTTGCAAATGTATGATTTAAAGTCTAATTTTGAGAATTTTTCCCCATTTAAACTAGTAATATTTCCTCCAATCTTGGTAAGGGGTGTTGTGGCGATTAAATTTGTGTTTAATGTTACTGAGTAGTCTGCACAGTCTTATGCTGCCATCTGGCTTAACGACGGTACACTCTTGTGCCCATTCAATGTTCAACCTTTTCAATAATCCCCTCTTTCTCAAGTCTATCAATTTCTTTCGACTCAACGCAATACCTTTTAATGCAAAGGGTACTGTTCTAACCCTACAAAATATAGGTTTAACTTCGGGTTTTAGATCTAGTTTTACCTGATAGTTATTAATTTCCCCTAGTTCATCATCGAAAATGTTTTTGTATTCCTCCAAAAGTTGACTTAAGTTTCTTTTACTCGTAGCTTTGCCAATCCAAATTGATTTTATAAAGCCATTCGCGACCCAAAATTGTATCCAAATTTTCTTTAACAATGTACAGATTCAAATTCGAAATTTGATTCCTATATTCAACTTTTACGGTAACGTACCCCATAGGTATCAATGAGTCACCTTTATAAGTTTTAAAAACTACACTAGTAGGCTGAATTTGTTTCTTGGAAATTTTTCTGAAATTATTTATACTCATTACACTATCCGCTCCCCCCGTATCTAATTCCATCGTACAGTTTTTATTTTCAATTTTCAAATTTATCATTATTGGAGGTTGTTCGTGTAACCCAGAATCTATAGAATTTAATTCAAATACTGGAATTTCGTTTTAGATTTTTGAGCAGCAAAACATGCTCTTTGAATGTGTCCGACTTTAGAGCAGAAGTTACATTTGCTAGAAATAAATCTACATTTTTCCTTTACATGATCTGTGCCTGTGCACCGAGAACAAAATAAAGGTTTCTTTTGCTTCGAAACAAAATTTGATTTTTTGTTCATTTGTTTTTTTCCTGCATACACTGCCTTTATCCCTTGTCCCATAATATCATTTGCCCCTTTACAAGCTTTCTCCATTGCCAATGCGATTTGCAACGTTTTCTCAAGATCAATGTTATCTTCCTCAAATAACCGATCTAGTATCGCTTTATCCCGCAACCCACTCACAAAAACATCCCGTAACATAATATTTAACATATTACTATCATAATCACAGTTTATTGCAAGTGCTCTGAGTTCTGCGATATAACTATTAATACTTTCCCCCTCGTTCTGCTTCCTATTTAAGAACTTATGACGGGAAGGTATAATTAACGGTTTTGGGGTCAAATGTTGTTTAAGGACATTTTTTAATTTATCCAAATTTTGGTCAGAAGGAAGGTCAGGAGCCAGCAAATTTTTTAGCAACTGATACAGTTTAGCACTCAAGGAAGAAATAAATACCTTAGCTCTACTATCTGCTGGTATATTTTGCACGTCTAAGTACGTTTGAAATCTTTCAAAGAAACAATCGAAATTTTCATTTTCTTCATCAAATTTTTCAAACTGCACAGTTACATTCTGAGAAGAACCATGTGTTCTTTGTAAAGCAAGAATCAGTTCTTGATTCTGCTTCAATAATTCTGCAATGTGCTGCTCCATTATACTTCACTCAAAACGAAAAATAAAACGGATTACCTTGGCAGTCTTCGGGCATAGCCCTATCCTATGTGGAAAACAAATGTTCGTACTCACTTATTCGAAACCAAAACCAAACATGACTTCGCCGTCTCGTCGCCACTTGTTGTGTTATTTTTGTGGGTTCGTTGAATTATGAGCTTCATTTGATTCACTACACTTACACGGCACAGTACATTTAGATAATTACACAGATCATTCTTATATCGTAATTACAGGCATGCATAACGTTCTACCAGTCCGGACACGTTCAACAACAAACTCTCGGCAAAGTCTCGAACACCATTCGGGTTCAGTTACAGTTAACTTGTGTCGCACAAGTATTAGACACCACATCTCCTCCCTTCTTAAAGATCAAGTCTCTTTGGAGGACGTCTGATTCTACCGGAAAGTCTAGGAACTTGTCTCGGGCTTGCTGGAACTGGTGGACTCTGCATCTGAGAACTATCCAGCTGAACATCTGACGGTGGTGAGTCGTGAGTCGGGACATCAGTTGATGGCACTGCTGATGTGGAAGAGGAACCTTGTTCTTCGTTTGGGACTTGTGAAGAAGGATTCTCGGCTGTCTCAGCATGCTGAAGATTTTGGTTGCTTTCTCGAATGTCAGTAGCTGAAAACCTGCGGTGTACGTTCGGAATGAAATCATTCTCTTGCACGTGATCACCCACTGGACGAATCTGGTCCACATGTCGTCTCACTAAGGTTCCTTGAACCTCGATAGTGTAATGGAGAACACCATCTTTATTCACAATTTTACCAAACTTCCATTTTGAGTTAGCTGCTCTGTAAATTCTCACAGCTACCTTATCTCCGATATCAAATTTCCTGTCTCGGAATTCAAAAACTCCTTTTCGTATTCGATCTTGTACTCTCGATTTTAATTCTGGCAAGAGTAAATCTATCCTCGTACGAATTTCTCTTTTTAAGAATAGCATGGCTGGACTATGAGTTGTTGTAGCATTTGGAGCCTTCCGGTACTGTAACAAGAATGTACTTAGTTTCTGTTGTATGCTACCTTTATATTTCTGCATAGTCCTGAGCGATTGTTTTAAAGTAGCAACATAGCGTTCAGCCTGACCATTACTCGAAGGTTTGAATGGTGCGCTGGTTTTATGCTTTATACCGTTGCTCTGCATGAATCTTTGGAGCTCATGTGATGTAAACTGGGATCCATTGTCACTGACAAGTATCCGTGGCAGTCCAAATCTTGCGAAACTGTCTCTAAGACATTCAATGGTTTTCTTAGTTGTGGTTAACTTCATGGGATATACCTCTAACCATTTGGAGTGAGCATCAACGATTAGTAAAAACATATGCTCGAAAATTGGGCCAGCAAAATCGATATGAATGCGTTCCCAAGGCATACTGGGATATTCCCAGTAATGAACTTTAGCTTTTGCAGGATCAGTTTTGTGTCTGGCACAATCGACACAATTTCTAACGGCATCTTCAATGTCTTTATCTATATCCTTCCAATAGACAAATGATCTAGCTAAAGCTTTCATTTTTACCATTCCCAAGTGTCCAGTATGCAGTTCATCTAGAATATTTTTCTGGTACTTCTTTGGAATGCAAACTCTTTGACCATATAAAATACACCCATCCTCAATGGTGTACTGAGCTTCCCTCCCTTGTAAATTTCGACCTTCCCTTAAGGCTCGCAAGAGTGGGCCCAGTTCTTCATCTTTTCCCGTTTCCTGTCTTAACTCCCTTGAAGTGACAGGTAATGTTTCAATTTGTGTCATTTGAAATATTGTGATATCGTCTTTTACCTCCAGTTCTTCTGAGGTTTTTGGCAATCGGGAAAGAAAGTCTGCATTTCCATGGTCAGCAGTTTTACGAAATACAATATCAAACTGGAACGATTGTAAAATTAATGCATAATGTAACAGTCTAGTAGCTGTTAATACTGGTAATCCTCGTTTAGAACCAAAAATTGCTACTAGAGGTTTATGATCAGTTACCAGAGTGAATCGTCGCCCTTTTAAATATAAGTAAAACTTTTTTACAGCCCACACTATCGCCAGAGCTTCTTTATCAATTTGAAATATTTTTGCTCAGTTTTTGTTAAGTTTTGGATGCAAAAGCTATTGGCCGTTCAGATCCATCAGGATATATGTGAGCTAGCACGCAACCAACTCCAACTGGTGATGCGTCACTTGCTAACGTTAAAGGAAGTTCTGGATCGTAATGTACCAAAACTTTTGGCGAACAGATTTCCTTCTTAATTTGCTCAAAGGCAACCTGACAGTCCTTTGACCATTTAAATTTAACATCTTTTTTTGTCAAATTATTAAGAGGATTTGCGATAGTGGCTAAATTTTTATAAAATTTACCATAAAAATTTACTAATCCTAGGAAACTTTTTACTTCCTGAACATTCTTAGGTACAGGAGCCTTTACTACTGCTGAAATTTTCTCATCAGTTTTATGTAGCCCATTTGCATCTATTTTATGCCCCAAAAAATTTATTTCATTTTGGAAAAACTGACTCTTACTTAAATTAAGTTTTAGTCCATGTTCTTTACATTTCTTAAAAAATTCTTCTAAGGCTTTAAAATGCGACATTTCGTCACTTCCGGTTATTCTAGCATCGTCCATAAACACTTTAACTCCTTGCATACCTTGAAATAATTCATCTACGTAACGCTGCCAAATTGCAGGCGCCCCGTTCAATCCATACATAAGTCTCTTAGAAACGTATAATCCCTTATGCGTATTTATTGTCAGAAGTTTCTGACTTTCCGGATGGACTTTCATTTGCAAATATGCATGTTTAAAGTCTAATTTTGAGAATTGTTTTCCCCCATTTAAACTAGTAAATATTTCCTCCAATCTTGGTAAGGGGTGTTGTGGCACGATTAAATTTGGGTTTAATGTTACTGAGTAGTCTGCACATAGTCTTATGCTGCCATCTGGCTTAACGACAGGTACAACTGGCGTTGCCCATTCCGAATGTTCAACCTTTTCAATAATCCCCTCTTTCTCAAGTCTATCAATTTCGTTTTCGACTCTGCCTTTTAATGCAAAGGGTACTGTTCTAACCCTACAAAATATAGGTTTAACTTCGGGTTTTAGATCTAGTTTTACCTGATAGTTATTAATTTCCCCTAGTTCATCATCGAAAATGTTTTTGTATTCCTCCAAAAGTTGACTTAAGTTTCTTTTACTCGTAGCTTTGCCAATCCAAATTGATTTTATAAAGCCATTCGCGACCCAAAATTGTATCCAAATTTTCTTTAACAATGTACAGATTCAAATTCGAAATTTGATTCCTATATTCAACTTTTACGGTAACGTACCCCATAGGTATCAATGAGTCACCTTTATAAGTTTTAAAAACTACACTAGTAGGCTGAATTTGTTTCTTGGAAATTTTTCTGAAATTATTTATACTCATTACACTATCCGCTCCCCCCGTATCTAATTCCATCGTACAGTTTTTATTTTCAATTTTCAAATTTATCATTATTGGAGGTTGTTCGTGTAACCCAGAATCTATAGAATTTAATTCAAATACTGGAATTTCGTTTTTGTTTTCTGCTTTGCTGTTAAAGCTTACTTGTCTTTGTTTTACTGGTTTAGTTTTAGATTTTTGAGCAGCAAAACATGCTCTTTGAATGTGTCCGACTTTAGAGCAGAAGTTACATTTGCTAGAAATAAATCTACATTTTTCCTTTACATGATCTGTGCCTGTGCACCGAGAACAAAATAAAGGTTTCTTTTGCTTCGAAACAAAATTTGATTTTTTGTTCATTTGTTTTTTTCCTGCATACACTGCCTTTATCCCTTGTCCCATAATATCATTTGCCCCTTTACAAGCTTTCTCCATTGCCAATGCGATTTGCAACGTTTTCTCAAGATCAATGTTATCTTCCTCAAATAACCGATCTAGTATCGCTTTATCCCGCAACCCACTCACAAAAACATCCCGTAACATAATATTTAACATATTACTATCATAATCACAGTTTATTGCAAGTGCTCTGAGTTCTGCGATATAACTATTAATACTTTCCCCCTCGTTCTGCTTCCTATTTAAGAACTTATGACGGGAAGGTATAATTAACGGTTTTGGGGTCAAATGTTGTTTAAGGACATTTTTTAATTTATCCAAATTTTGGTCAGAAGGAAGGTCAGGAGCCAGCAAATTTTTTAGCAACTGATACAGTTTAGCACTCAAGGAAGAAATAAATACCTTAGCTCTACTATCTGCTGGTATATTTTGCACGTCTAAGTACGTTTGAAATCTTTCAAAGAAACAATCGAAATTTTCATTTTCTTCATCAAATTTTTCAAACTGCACAGTTACTTTCTGAGAAGAACCATGTGTTCTTTGTAAAGCAAGAATCAGTTCTTGATTCTGCTTCAATAATTCTGCAATGTGCTGCTCCATTATACTTCACTCAAAACGAAAAATAAAACGGATTACCTTGGCAGTCTTCGGGCATAGCCCTATCCTATGTGGAGAACAAATGTTCGCACTCACTTATTCGAAACCAAAACTAAACATGACTTCGCCGTCTCGTCGCCACTTGTTGTGTTATGTTTGTGGGTTCGTTGAATTATGAGCTTCATTTGATTCACACATATTTAATGGACGTTCACTACACTTACACGGCACAGTACATTTAGATAATTACACAGATCATTCTTATATCGTAAATACAGGCATGCATAACGTTCTACCAGTCCGGACACGTTCCACAACAAACTCTCGGCGAGTCTCGCAAAGTCTCGAACACCATTCGGGTTCAGTTACAGTTAACTTGTGTCGCACAAGTATTAGACACCACAGCTTCTCAGTTTTAATTGGTATTATTTTTCTCTAAATAATATTAGGCAGAGAACGGGACAAATAGCAATACAGGATTAAGTAGTGAAATACGGTGACGGTCCCGTATATACGGACGCATGGCAGCCCTATTTATCGTCCACATCAATAACGTCTCATTTGAAAAAGTCTCGGATTTCCTAATAGAAAATATACAAGGTTATTCAGAATGAATCATCCCATTTTTAAAATTCTATATTAAAAAAATCGACATAGAATGATATGTAACACATGAATGCAAGGGAAGAGTGTCCATGTCTTTTTACAAATGTTCCGTATAACGTCCTTTAGTTACACATATAATGTCAAGGCTGTATGAAAATTCCTGTCAAACAAGTTGTAATTTGTCATTGGCAATTGTTTCTAAAACAATAGAAATGCATTGTTTAAGTTCGCATAGATTTGTGGGCAATGGAGGGACATACACTTAATCTTTCACATATCCCCAAAGAAAGAAGTCATTGGGGGTCATTTCAAGTGACCTAGGAGGTCAGCTGTGTAACATTAAATCATCTGGACCATGGTGACTTTTTTAGTTCCGTGTTAAGCATACACCAACCTCTGTAAGCTAGTGGGGAGGTGCCCCATCTTATTGAAAAATGAAATTGGGGAGTTCTTCCTTCAAATGGGGAAAAGTCAGATTAGATAGGAACTGTTGGTGACTGTTTTTACTGAAAAAACATTTGTTTAGTAAATCTTTGATATGGACTTCGCATAAAAAATATTCATTTCGACTGACTCTGTTTGTAATCGATCCATGCATGTGAATTTGTGGAGCCCCAAATGCAAGCGTTATGACAGCTCTTATGATTGTGACTTCATCACTGAAAACGAGTCGAGTGCAAAACACCCCCATAGTTTCTTGTATCTTGAGGTAAAAGTTCAGTCTCTGTGGACCATTACTAGACTTCAATGTTTGCCAGTTCTGCAATTTTTATGGCTTGTAACACAATTTTTTCCTTAACACCCTCCAAACAGTAGTCTGAGGAACCCTCGAAGTTCTCGATTGATCTCAACCGTCTATTTCCTTGAACTGCGTAGAAAACTCACACTCAAATTCACTGTACTATACAACAAAGATCCTACGATATGCTACTATATCTTCATGATATTCTACAACATTTAGAATATCGAACAACGTCGTAAAAATATAGAACAAAATCTTTGTTATGATAGGGTGTAGTTTCTCCAACATTCTCTCTATTTTTCTCTTTTACAAAAATATCCATTGTTCTCGAACTGATGATACCACCTGCTAATATTATGAGTCAGCGCGCGGGAGATTAAGTTGGTAATTTCTACGAAATTCAAGCTGAATGATGATTACTGACTGACATCGCGCATATGGAGGCACACAAAAATATTTATGCTCATTAAACGCTATTTTCCTTGCTTTAACAAAATTCTTAAACGACACTCTAAAGCCACCTATTATTCACAATCTAAAATATGGTCACATTTCCTACGCATTCATATATTACTCATGATTCTATGTTGTATATTTTTTGAAAATATAAATTTGGACGATTCACTCTAAATAACCCTGTATAAAGCATCCAACAGGCATGAAATCATGAAATTCAATTTCAAAATGCTAAGGAAACTCTACAATTGATTAAAATCGATTAATTAATTAATCGATCGACATTAATAAAATATAGAGAGAAATATCATTATGCATGTCCGATGTTGAATCTCTTCTGACTAGCAGATTTCAAATACTTTTTTATAAATCAGAAACACGCAGATGGATTTTGGATGATGTATGTATACGAAAGAAAGGTATCGTTCATTTTTAGGATAGTTTTAATATTATGGAATGCTAATTAGTATTGTAGAATCAGTAGTATTTCAAAATACTATTTATTTTATTGTACTAATTATTAGCATTCTTTTGAACTAATGAAATTCAGCAAGAAATTAAATGGGGGAGAATCGGTTTTTAAAATTAAGTAAAGGCCTTTTAAAATTTCTATCAATTCCTCGAAATCTACATACTGATAATTATAGACCATTTCTGTTCTAAACTTATTAGAACAAATAATGTTCTATTAACCAAAAAAATCTTGCAGTAATCAGTTTCATGATACATTCAAATTTTTTATTTTGATGCAGGTTCAGAGTCATAGGTCGCAACTTCCAAAGCTAAACTATATCATTGCTCTGGATATATGGCTATTTGTTTGTATATTCATGGTATTTGCTAATTTGGTGGAATTCGCCATTTCTTACAATTGCTATGTAATAAGGCGGGTAAGTATTAATGTTTTAGATGTATTATACAATTAACGTATTGTCTGAAAAGCTGGTTAATTTTTAGTAAACTGGAAGAATGAAAGCAGATTGAAAATATGCCTCTATGGATATGTGCATACTGAGAAACAAAATTTAATTTTAAAATTACTATATGCCATTTGAAAGTCAAGCAAAATGTTTATGTTTTTAATTCATTGAGAAACCTTAATTAATTGTCATTTTAATTTCAACTACCGTCATCTTATCTCCTAAATATCATCTTATTTTAGTCGCATTGCACAGGGTTAATAATTTCTATTTGAAACAGCTTACCGATCTAAATTAATATGCTAATAATTATACTAATTGCTTCAAATTTTGAGATGATACATGCAATCACAAGACAAGCTACCCGAGTCATCTAAGTGCACTTTGCTTTACATTGCGCTAAGGAGTTTCGTCAGTTCCTGCAAAATCCATAATGGATTCAACCATTAAATTGATATGGTGAATTTGACATATATCACGTGCACATGAGTTTCCATTCTCAAAAGGGTGTCTCAGAATGTTAAAGCAGGTTGCAAAAAGCATATAAAAAGTGACAAAAAAGAAGCATATTTCATGTTGGCTATAGCACAACATTTAACTTACTTTAATTTTATGCTGCTTGGGTGTCTTCAATGTTTTCTAAAATGGGACAAATTGTCTTTTAAAGCGCAAAATTTTTTATGTCATATTCAATTATATATCCTTTTCGCAATCATATAAAAATGTGTGTTCATTGATTTATATTCTTATAATTTCAGCTTTACTATGAAACTGACATTTTCAATAATTTAGATTTTGAGACGAATCAAAGATTTATCTCAAATTTTATGAAGGAATTTTATCTTTTTACTCTCTATTGGCATAGAAATCGCTATTGCAGTTCATTGCATTTTAGATTTATTTATGATTCATTTATTTTAAAACAAACTGAAAATATATTAATAAAAATATCTTTTTAAAAACAGGCAAATTCAACTCGAAGTAGAAGGCAGATCACCTCTGCACAAGAGAAAGAAAATGGTGCATGGATTGCAAATATAGAAGAAGACGATACTACTTCCCAAAGAACTTCGCGAAGATTTAAGTTTCGCCAATGTCGACGATGGTTTTGTAGCCCGGCCGGCAGAAATGTGACAAAAATAGACCGTGCTTGTCGAATACTTTTCCCATTGTCATTTACAGTGTTTGCAGTTGCCTACTGGGGGCACTATCTAACCATTTACAGGAAAGAATTATAAGACATTGTCATATGTTTGATACAACTTTAATTACAGTGTGCGGTCTTCACGGAGCGTTTGTATCATGAAATTATCTTGGAAGATGAGATAAAGTGAATTCGTAAATTATTCTTAGGAGAATCGAGAAATGTTTTTAAAAACCAAACTATATTTTTAATGATATTTTTATTGATACCCGTTTCTGTAAAATGTCAAGATATAAGTAAAGACAATTAAAATTTATATTTTTCTTCTTAATTTCTCCTGTATATATATATATATAGTTTTCTTGATACTTAGAAAGTTTTTTTAAACACACATCAGCCCAGTCACCCAAAGGGTTAAGAATGATTTAAATGTCGACGGAGAAATTATAATAGGCTACAGGGCAAATCCAAGCCCCACGAAAAGTAAATTTTAAACACTCATAAAAAATCAATTAGAAAAACAAAAACAAAAATCCTCATGTCACATATGGAAGACAAAACAAATTGTGTAAAACAATAAAGCTTAAAAATTTAACATGATAACAGATTGCAGGAGAAACATAATAAAAACACAACATATAATAATTTTGATACAATATATTCAAAAAGTTAATAATTGACCATAAGAAATGAAATCTCTATTTTCAGTAGCTTTGTATTACCCTCTTAAAGTACGTCAAAAAGTATCCAATAGCTGCTCGTAACTCGGGAATTTTAAAGAATACTTTAAAGGCAAAAATGTCGGTCACCTTAGAAAAGTGATCTCTTTCGCTGTATCTAATTTTTGCTTATGCAACGGGTCGTCTTTATATTAAAATTACCATTAACTCAATTTTTCAAATGGTAGCATCTAATATTGATTATAAATCTAAATTTTCCACATTAATTCATATATATATATATATATATATATATATATATATATATATACAGTCGGACCTCTGTTTTGCGAATTTCTCTATTTTGCGAACTTTCTCTGGGAACCAAGAACATTTTGCGAATTTCTTCGTAAAATAACCTCTAAATAGCGAAGTGCATTTTCTATTTAACGAACTTTTTCTTGTGATCCAATATTTTTTCCTCCCTATTTCTCAAAATATTTCTAAACATTTCAAACTTATTCTTTCTTTTAACACATTTTATAGTGATCAATGACCTTGAAGCTGGAAAATGTCAAAGCGAAAGTACTTGAGTATCAAAGAAAAAAATTTAATTCTTCATGGGGTGGATAAAGGCGTGAAAATAAAGGATATTGCTTTAAAATTTGGTATTCCTCCAAACAGCTTATCAACCATAATAAAAAAAATCGTTATAAAATAAAAAAATTATGATTCATCGAATTCTTGTTCAAAACGTTTAAAAGCATGTATCTATAAAGATGTGGATGAGGTAGTTTTAAAGTGGACAGTGTGAAAAATAAAAACAATACAGCAATAAATTGCGATGAAGACGAAGATGATGAAGATGGAAATTACCATGATGCAGAAATCAACATACCTTCGTATGATGAAATGGTAAAATTCATTAATTTTAATATAAAATTATTTTCTTAAATTTAAAATAAAGTGTATTCCCGGACAATGTTTTGTTTTAATCTTGTTTTCCTTGAGATTTATTTTGGATGGGTGAAATATATAAAACAAATAGGTATTAATTTACAAAATAAAGGTGTGATTAATTACTTTTTTAATAATATTTAGTTTTTATGAATTTAAAATCTGTTTTGTGTAGTTTAAAGTATTTTAAAAGGTGAATCTCTACTTAACGAATTTTCCATATAACGAACTTTTTTTCGGGATTTAGCGACTTCGTTAAATAGAGGTCCGACTGTATATATATATATGAAGGTTTTTCTTCTGTAGATTTTCTAGATCTTGAAATAAAAATAGTTGATAATAAATTAAGCACTAAGATTTATGATAAAAGAAACACTTTTTAGTTCAATATAAACAAGTTAACTTTTTGGAATAGCAACATTAGCCATCAAATTTATAGAAATATCGTCTTAAATTATATTCATAGAAGCACTATTTTAGTCACAGATAGATTGAATCAGCAGACTCATATTAATACACTTCTTGAAAATGCTTTAAGATAGCGCCAATAGATTAAGAATAAGATTGCATCATATATTCATTTATTTATTTTTATGTATATTTATAAATAATAAATATTATAAAAGATTAAATTTAATTTATGGTTAATATTTTTATAGTGTTTTAGTATAGTATTAAAAGCTTAATTTAGAAATAATATTTTCACTTTAAATGCGGAACTGTCTTTAGGATAATGCTCAAGTCCTAACAATATTTATAACTATTGAATTGGTATGTTACAAGTTATATATTTTCTCGTTTATAATCTTGAAAGATTTGGGGGATTTATTTCCCTATTTTTTCGTTTTTCCAACAATTGATTTTCGCAGAAGGTTGGCGCCAAAAAATCCAAATTTAATGCGACACATATCAGTTCCCTAGGCTGAGATTTTATTATAGGAATTCCAATTCTAGGTTGTTGTTGTTTTTCATAGCGTAATAGTCTCTAATCAAACTATCTTTTGTATTTAATTTGTATGATTATTGATAAGGTAATCGATTTTAATTTTAATTTTTAGATTAATATTTATATATATTGAAAATATAACACATGTTTTGATTAATTGAAATATTTAACTATATATATATAAAAACATTTGTAATCTCAAAAAAATATGGTTGACGAATTATCAGTAGTTCAAATTTGGGCCTCGAAATGTCAAACGAAGATTTTCGTTTTTTCGACTTATCTTCAGAAATAATCAACCGATAAAAATGCGCGTTGCTTTACATTAAATAGTTACTTAACACTAAAATATTGTTATTGTTTTAAGTTTTAAAAAAATATTTTTTCATTTCATTTAATAATTAAATTCGCATCTTAAAAATTATTGAATAGAAACAGACATAATTTTTTATATCGATCGATAAAACAAAAACTGAATAACCGTTGTACAAAATTTCAGCCATTTCCTTTTTGCAATTTCGAAGGTATGCAATGTCAAAATGCTGCGATTTTCACTCATGTTTTTTCTTGGTGATGGAGAGGGAGACGTGGCCAACCTACCACGTGGACTTTCTTGTAGGAAAAAAGAAACAGAAAATAAAACCTGCCTTTAGATGCTACATTAGACAAATGCATTCATAAAACATATTTTTTTCAAAACAGGTGTATTGCATAAAGCTGAGAAGAATGCAATATGCCACCCAGCAAGCATATTCGATTTCGTTAGCATTTGAAACAAATTGTGTTCATACACAATAAATAAGAAAAGATGTGAACTGATTAAGGCTGCAGAAAAAATTGTGAAATCCTTGATTTTTAAATAAAATAATAAAGCAAAATGTTATTTATTAAAAAGTGGAATCAACAAAATACGAATAAATGTAGTTACAAAAGCGTTAATGAGTAAAACCATCAACGAATGAAGTAAAAAAATAAAAGTGTGAAATGATGTCTTTAGATTAGAGTCAACCTTTAAATGCAAAATAGAAATTTAATGACGTGTGAATCCTTTTTTTTTGTTTGTTTGTTTACAAGCCTTTTTTGTATTAAAGCAATTGAATATAAATCCTATATCAAAAATTATTGCAATTGATTTTAATTTTTAATGATTATCATTTTTCAGATGCTCCTAAAATATAATCATAAGGATTTTTTATTTAATATTGATTGTTTGTGCTTTTTAGGATATTGGATAAATTTTTAATCTAAACAGCAAGCAACGAACAGCATAATGAAAAGTGAACTGATTTGCTTTTATAAATCACATTTTACATATTTAGAACTAACTACCGAATTTCAAATTAGTATATATAAAGTATATTTACTGGCAAGGTGATAAATATTAAGAGAGTTCGACAATATTAAATTTATGCTGTATAGGTATTAAAAAGAATTAATCGTTGTATCACTATTAATTTTTATAACTGCAAAATAATGCTGAGAAGGCAAAGTTAAATGTCGTCTTACTGGACGTCTTACACCAAGAAAAGCTTTAAAATAACTCATAATGAGGTAACCGTGACTACATTGAAACCTATTTGTAGTGGTAGACAAATACAGTTGCCTTGTAGTATATGAATGCCTCAATAATTGAGATCTCCACTTCCCACTGAGAGCGTTCGACCAACACGGAGAAACCACATTAATAAAATATAATATTTCATAAGTAACTCTTAAGAACTATTTGTTGCTTGGAACTTGATTCAAATCGATCAAAATCTCGTTTCTTTTCAAGCAATTTAATAAATAATCGCAACCAGGATGTATGAAACAGATCATAGCCGGAAGCGGAAATTATGCATCCTATTAAAATGGGAAAATATCAATTTAATATCTGGAGTCTTGTATATGGAAGTCATAATTTCTTGCATGACCTGTTTTCCTTATAATCATTTGAAATTTGAGACTCTTCTCTTCAAATAAACATGAAAAGAAAATTATGCAATTTTGGATTCATATCTTGACTCATGTTTTGGCTTATATCTTTTGGTGCATATTTTTTAGGAATAGTTAAAATAATCAGATCAAAATTATCGGATCAACTGATTAAATATAAAAAAGCAAAACATTGCAAAAGGGCGATCTATTTCTTTTATTCTTATGTAGAAAGACAGCCCTATATCTTTTCTCTCGTGCATTTCTAGTTGTTTTTCATCGCGATCGCAAAGTCCAAATTCCGTTCATGAGCTTGAAAAGGTATAGAGCTATTGTGTCTGAAGAAAATTTGTTAAATCTAAGACCTCTCTTTAACATTAAATTTTTGTATATAAGTTAAATGTGTTTCACTGTAATATCAGTGTGTGGAGCTTCGATTGTATGAAATGTCATGGTGAATGCATCGCATATTGATAAAAAGACATAATATAGTAAAGCACCGTTTATGCGTTTCTCATTTATACGTCGTTTACATTTATACACCTGAGTCTCGATTCATTCGTATTCATTGTAATGATAAAGTGCTTCCCTTTTACGAAGCAAAGCTTCAGTTATAAGTCGCTTTTCCCCTTTCTTAAAAGTGAAAATTTCCTCCTTTCTAGTATGTGACTGAAATTATTCACAATTGATAAATACAAACTGTCTGGTGCTAAATTTAAGCGATAATGAAGAAGTTATTCCACCTTTCTGCAAAGACGTAATGGACTCCATTGAAAAACTTCGAACTTGTCTCTTTCATCAAAACAGCAGTGAAAAAGCATTCAATGAATTCGATTCATAATGATGTACTTAATACTCACGTCGTAATCAGCACATCAGACGATGGCTAAAGATTTCTGTAATTAATCGCATAACTGCATGTTCATAAATCGTACAAGGTGTGTATAATTAGTACTCAAGATATGCAATAAAGGTATGATTTTTCTCACTTTTATGATAAATGTTTATTTAAAAAAATTAATTATTGATTTCTATTCTATGTAGTTTCTATCCTATGTCTTTCTATTCTATGTATGTACATACTAGTAGAGTATGTACAGAAAAATAATAAACAAAAGACACAGAAAACAATAATACAAACAATTAATCTGTTGCGCGCAAACGCAGCAGCATCCAGGAAAATTGGAATGACAAAGATACAAAATTAATAGACAGAAAACCAAACTTTAAAAATAAAGCACAATAAAATTAAAGAAATAAGATTGAAAGAACAAAGGAATAAGAATCCAAATGGGGAACATTTTCAAAGGCCGCTCGCAATTTAGATTCTAAATAACAAATGGAGATAAATTTTCTGTCGAGGAAACGACTTTAAGGTCAAATTAAAGTTCCCTCTGTAGCCTGAATTTATCCCAGAGATTGAAAACACAAATGCAAAACTTAATAGTTTTTTAGAATCTTAAATTTTTTTATCTGTTTTGTACTTTTTTATCTTTTTGTACTTTTGTTTTGTTTTTGTACTTTTTGTTTTGTAATTTGTTTATCTGTATTTTTTGTTGTTTTTACTTGTATATGTATTATACTAGTACACTATCTTTAAAAAAAACTTCAAAATTTATACTTTTCACTGAATTGGTATTCCCAGGTAGCATATAATGTTGTCTAATATCATAAAATTCCCGAAAGTAATATTATACAATATTTTTCCCCAATATTGAAACAGTGTAAAACGTAAGATTTTTTCAATATTATACAATGTTTTTGTCATAATATTGGATAATGCCATATAATACTGTATAATATTATACCATATTAAATAATATTGTACTATACTAAATACACTCTGTCCTAAAAGTTTAGAGAATCTTGTATTTTGCCTATATTTTTTGTTGTATATGATGTATTTCGATGTAACTTTCTGTATAGATATGTTAAGTCTAGTAAATTGAAAAAACAGCAGTTCTACCCCGTATATTTAATGACAATTTTTAAATCGTAGGATAAACTGAAATAACGTGTCCCAAAAGTTTATAGACAAATGCAATTTTATGCAAATATGGTATCGGTAATCATGACGTCGATCTGGAGCCTAATAAATACGCTGTAAGTAAAAGAAAGCGTTCGTTTGTTCTGCGTTTCAAGATGACTAAAGCGTAGCAGCTCTCTAATGAAGAAGTGAGTAAAATTCTGCATTTGAAATTGCTCTGTAAGACTGTTAAAGAAATATTGAAACATTTAAATCGTTCTAAAAGCATGATTTATCGTGTATTAACTCGTAAGACGCCATATAAGCCAAAATCTCGTTCGGGAAGACCTCGTGTGACGGACATTCGCAGTGATATACAGATACAAAAGAATGGCTTCAAGTCAGAAAATGTCGGTTCGCGAAATTACTGGGGCTTCCCGGTTGCAAATCTCCAACAACACTGTTCATAGACGAATTATAGAATCTGGTTATATGATCCACGCAAAAATGGCTCGCCGATTACCACTCTCAAAGCTTCACATTAGTAAGAGATTACAATGGGCTTGTAATCATATGTTATATGGTGATAAATGGATGGCTATCCTTTTCAGTGATGAAAGAAAATGGAACCTCGATGGACCTGACGGAAATATAAAATATTGGCATGATTTACGAAAACAGCCCGGGAGCTTTTTCAGTAGGCAAAATGGTGGTGGATCTGTGATGGTGTGGGAAGCTTTCAGTTTCAGCGGTCAAGTGGGTTTGGCCTTTTTAGATGGTCGACAGAATTCTCCTAAATACACAGAAACACTAGAAAATCATCTTATGCCATTTGCAGAAAACATAGGGGAAAGAAATTGGCAATATCAGCATGATGATGCTCCCATCCATATCTCCCATGCTACGAAAAATTATTTAAACTCGAAAAATGTTACTGTTCTTGAGTGGCCACCGATAAGCCCTGATCTAAACCCAATTGAAAATATGTGGGCATTATGTCTCGGAAGGTAAATGAGAATTGAGGGCAATTTTATTCCGTGAATGCCTTGAAGACAGCCATTGAAAGTGTATGGTACAACTTGGAACCAGAGATATTACAAACCTTAATTATGTCGATGGAAAAACGTGTATACAATGTCATACTGAAAAATGGAAAGACTTTAAGCTATTAAGAACATTGTATTGAGCGCCTTTTGTTGAAATGTCATATATTCTATAAACTTTTGGGACACCTAATATTTCCATTTTGCTATATAATTGAAATAAAAATTGTTATTTTTTGTAAATATTTCGCTGAATGCAAGTCGCATATGGTTTGAATAAACATATTTGTAATTGGTGTTTGTATGCCTTTCCGTTTAGCTAAAATATATATTTTACTAGATTCTATAAACTTTTGGGACAGAGTGTAATATTATATAATATTGAATAATATAACATTATATCGAATATTTTAAAAATACCTTTCAGAAGCATGGAAAAATATTAATCACTTAATTTCTAAGTGCTGAATTATGGGTAACACTTAGTGATTTTTTGTACACCTTTGCTTACAGCGAGCTTTGAATCCGGGTCCTTTTGCTTACCAAACCGGCACTTTACCACTGGACCACCGAGACTTGGAACAGAAAGCGTAAATGATGATAAAGTGTAGTTACAGAGTTCGGATCTCTACGAAATTTCATGCACATTCAAAATTAATTCTGAATAATCTGCTTAATTAAATTATCTTTTATCGTTACAATTTCGAGTTCAAAATGAAATTTGAAGCCAAAGAGGAAGCAATTTTAGCTCTTATTTCTAAGTTTGCTAATTTAATAAATTAAGGCAATGAGGCTTAAAAGTATTTATAATAATATGTTTGAAAGGTTTTAAAATTAGTTTGAAATTTATTTATTCCTCTTTCAATGTATAACGAGACACCTTTAACATTTATAATTACAATATTGATTGAAAATCAAATACAAGATTAGCTACAATAAATCACGTTCATATTTTTACGATGAAAATAACACTCAATTTTTTTCACAGAACGATAGATAACCCATACGTGAGAGCTGTTTTTTATTTAACTTCATTAGCTGAATCCTGCCCGCCTTTTATATGCAGTAAATCAAAAAGATTGTGTAAACATTATTATTCAAATGAACATTTTGTAAAATATTTTTTCGGACATATGATTCAAAGTTGATTAATATAGTGTTAAAGTATCATCATGCTGTCGTCTGTCGACGGTAAGAATAACTTCACTTTAAAATATTGAACAACACGTAAATGTAGAAAATAAATATTGTATGTATTGTACTTTACAGTATGATATAATATTCAGCATCTTGAAGAATAATTGTTCCAGTGGAGTTTTTTGAAATAAAACCTCCAATCGAGTGATTACCTGAGTTAAAATGAAGATTTTAGGAAAAAACATTGTTTTTATATTATTTGTAAAAATTTAGTATCTCGGAAATACTGATACATACAATACTTTGTTACGGTATTCTGTGTTCCTCAGTTTTCATAATATTGTATAACCTTGTGCAAATATTATATAATATTTCTGTGCTACTGAAGTTAGTAGCATTCAATTTGTAATAATCGCAGTTGTTTAGAAAAATTTCGATTATACGCCTTTTCATTTATACGTCGTTTTACATCAGTTCCTTTGAAAGACGTATAAACGGTGCTTTAATGTATTTTCATTATCATCATTGGCTCGAAAACCCAGAATGTGTCCTGGCCTTCTCAATGAATTTGTTCCATCTTAACCGGTTTTCAACGATACCGGCCAAGATGGAATAAACTCATTGTGAAGGCAATTTTCATCATCATTGTGAAAATTGATACATCTAATTCTATTAAAATCCATATCAGCGCAGTCTAGCCACTTAATTTTAGGTCTTCCTCTAGAGCAGGGATGGGCAAACTTTTTCGGTCGCAGGCAAAAAATCGGAAAAAAAAAGTTTGGCGGGCCAAGATACATTTTTTTAAAATTTTAAAAACAATATACAAGTATTACAATTTAAATATGTTAATGAGATGAATGAAATTGCGATTTCATTTTTAAAAGTTCCTTATATTGAGGTTCGAAGTGATATGTACTGATTCTAAGGAACGAGGCTAAATGCTCCTCTGTCAGTCTACTTCTGAAATAATTCTTTCTAAGGTTCATAGTTGAAAACACTTGTTCACATGTATAAGATGAAGCAAACATAGCACTGATTTTCTGGGCGTGAGATATTAAATTTGGGAAACTTACTTTCGATAATGATTTGTAAAACTCTAACTTTGGCATATTTAGAAACGACTGCTTGAGATGATTGTTAGATTGAAACTCAATTAATTCAAGCTGCAAATCTGACCTCACTGCTTCACAATTTACGTTGAAAGGCATGGTAAAAATATCCAATTCTGTTTGAATGGCACTGAAATCTTGAAATCTGCGTTCGAACTCAAAATACAGTTTTTTTCAAGCCATCTTCATAATTCTTAAGCTTCTCTTCATTTGCTGAGGGTATTGAATTTAACCTCGAGAAATGAGACAAGTCGTTCTTAGCTAGCTGCCCAGCAAACAGATTAAGTTTTAGTTTAAAAGCTTTGAGATGAGCCCAGATATCGTCGATAAATTGATTTTTCCCTTGCATCTTGACATTCAAGTTGTTCATATGACAAAGAAGATCTGTGAAAAATGCTAAGTCCGAAAGCCATTCTGTATCTTCTAACATTTCGCACTCCACAGAACACTGTTTCTCATGGAAGAACGACACAATGTCGTCTTTCAGTTGCTAAACTCGCTCGAAAACACATCCTGAACTAAGCCACCTTACTTTCGTGTAATACAGTACATCAGAGTATTCAGATTGCACGGACTGAAGAAAATCTCGAAATTGCTCGTGAGTAAGCCCACGAGATCGAATAGTATTTACAAGCTTCACGACTGCATCAAGCACGGGTTTCATATTCAATGCAGATTTACACAGAGCATCTTGATGTATAACACAATGTAGAAAAACAACATTGTTCCCGGGCACTGAATATATGCCTGCGAGTAATGTACAGAAACACATCGTTGCGTTGTGGTTGAATGCGAAGAACAGAATGATTTTCAACAGAAATGAAACCGGAAATATCATCAATAAATCAAATAAAAAAGAACATTACAACCAGAGGGCGCGAGCAAAAGGCAGACGCACTGGCGCCAACACTGTCTGTGCTTGCTATTTCCGTCCATTTATGTTTTGTAGAACAAAAATAGAGAAAGTAAAAAGATCATCAGTCCTTTGAAAAAAAGGAAGAAAAAAATATTTAAACGAAGTAGAAAAGGAGATAGATATATAATATATAAATCATATTTTCTTTTAATTTCCGTCGGACCGGCAAATTAAAATTCTATCCGCGGGCCGGATAAAACCTTCCGGCGGGCCGTAGTTTGCCCATGTCTGCTCTAGAGCGCTTTCCATCGTCTTTGCAAGAAAGATCTTTTTAGGGGTGCGCTCGACTGACATGCAAATAACATGACCTGCACATTTTATCTCTTGTAATTTTATAAATTTAATCTTTTTATATAAATTTTAAAACTTAATTCTTCTTCACTAATTAAAGATATAGAACTCAATCCAACTTTATGTCGCCATAAATAACTCTGAAAGTTTTTCATTCCAAAACAGTTAAAAGGCATTCATATCTCTGAGTCATGGCCTATGTCTCTGAAGAACAAATGAGAATTGGTCTGACGGTGGTTTTATACAGAAAAATTTTAGTTTCATGCTTGATAAGCTCAGATTTCAAATATTTTTAAACCATAAAATGAGCGATTAGCTGCAATATCCTTTTGTTTATTTTTCGAGTCCTAAATCATTAAATGTTTTTTTTTTTCGTATCCGAAAAAATTAAAACTGTCAGCAGCTTGAAATTTATACGAGCCCATAACAATAAAAGAAGAAGATTGGGATTATTCTGTTTTGTGTACGCCATTCATTTTGTTTTGCTTTAAAAAAACATTTTAGTTACTTCTTGTTCCAACTCAATAAAGGAACAATATTTTATGTAGCTCAGTTAATTTCATACGAAATCTCTTCTTACAATGACAGACTAATTCAAAGTATATGGAATCATCCAAGTCTATAAGCATGATACACAAATTTCAGTGAATTTGCAGTTGTCTAAATATCCCTTTTATTGAAACTTCCTTAAATTTTATGTAGTTTATTCTTTATTATATTTGCTACTATCTAAATGGGATTAATTCCAGTTTTCTCCCTTCAAAATCCCTAATAATTTTTTAATAGACTTGGCGGATAAAATCAGAATTAAATCGTATGTGCTGGTATCAGATATAAGAATTATACGTGTTCAGCAAAAAATCTTTTCTTAGGAAATAATTTTACTTTGAACTTCCTAGGCAGTTTTTCGCAAGTTAAAATAGAAAAATCTGTGAAATAATTAAAAATAAAATATAATGTATTGGAGGTAAATCAAGAAAGAAACGGAAGAAGAAAAGAATATAAGGAACAAAAATGGGATTGTTAATTTAATAAAAACTATAACTAATTTTTCCTTTCTTCAAAATCATATCGCCATATTAATTTACTTTCAGCTTTAAATTTATACAATTCAACATTTTTCCCTTTAGTAAAGTAATAGAAGCAATAGATAGTGGCTAATCTGGAATCA
The DNA here is from genome assembly GCA_013235015.1 of Araneus ventricosus. NCBI lineage: Eukaryota > Metazoa > Arthropoda > Arachnida > Araneae > Araneidae > Araneus > Araneus ventricosus. The sequence continues at coordinate 156,084 of BGPR01001782.1, forward strand.
TGCCGCAGATTTTCATAAATTTTTTGCATTTGTATTGCATTAATTTACCTTGAATCATGGGACACATTTTCATAAATTTATTTCTTTCAAATTTATGACATGTAAATTTCACACCCTCTTAATTAGAATTGTTAAAAGAAAAAAATAGAAATAATCAGGATTGGAAATCTATAGCAGAATAAATAAATTAATAAAGAAATGGGAAACGAAAAGTAAATTAAAGAGAAAGATGAAAGCACCTTCGATTTCTAAAAGAGTAATAATTCATTTTTCCTTTCTTCAGAATCATATCGCCAAATTATTTTTTCCTTCAACTTTATTCTAATTTGCACTTTTCAACGTGTCTCATTCCAGTAAATTAATAAATCCTGGTGAATCTTTAATCTTACCCTACACTTACATAATTTTTCATATACGGGAGAGTCTCCAAATTTGGACCTGTGCCTTTATTGGATTGATATCACAACTTCAATTCTATTAAATATATAGGCCGTAAAATAGGCATGTTATGTTTTAACGATATAAATGCGGTTTATGGACTCATTTTTAAGAGAATGCTCTGCGTGGTTACTCTTAGAGAACAGGTGTTTATATTTAGGTATAATCAATAAATTATTTTAATGAAAGACAAAAAGCCCTTACTCTGTTTTAAATTAAGTAGGAAAATATGTTTTTATATCCTGATAGGAATCTTGTTTGGCTAAACTTTACTATAAAAATTTTATTAAAATAGGCTGATAATAAGGTTAGAGGAATTTTGTTATTGTTGTCCAAAAGTTGCCAAAATTGGACCCTTTAAAGTATGTGACTACCTTCGCAGCACTTTTTTTTTATTTTTTAAAATTTTGATGAAACATTCAAATCAGTTATAAAACTAAGGATTCCAATACAGTTTCTTTGGAAATTTCAATGACTTTCAAAAAATAGGCAATTTTTAGAAAAATATTAGTGAAAATTTGCACTTACGCCAAAACTCCTATAACAAATTCTATTGAATATATTTCATTAATTTTTGCACAGTATATAGCTAACATGCTTATCTGTGTTATGAACTGAAAGATTTTTAATACCTATAAAAGTTTTGGAGATATTCCAAACTTTGTGAACAAACTCGAATTTTTTTTAAAAATCATCGATTTTTTTCACTAAAAAGTCATTAAAATAAATAAATATAGACATAGAGCTTAGATTCTAGTTCAAAACATAGTTAGAAACAAATAAAACATTTTGGCCAAATTTCATTTTAATATCTTAAAAAAAATTTCCAAAATGATGTTTGCCACGAAGAAAAATATCGAGAAACACAATTTCTCAGAAAACACTTTTAAAGATTTTCATAGAGTACAAAAAATTTTGTACTCACATTAGAATCTTAAAACTCGCCATATTTACAAGTCAAACTCTCTTTAACTTGATTTAAACGACTTTTTTGTTGTTTTAGCTTTTTTGGGTTTTTTTCTGAATAATTTTGTGTAGTAGGCAGTGAGGGACGTCTCGAAAATAATCGATTTGGCATAATTTACAATACTTTTCATTGTGGCAACGCAATTCAAATCGTTTCCAGTGTTCACACAAATAATATTTAATTGCGTGTTTCACTTCCATTATCGAAAGATAAGGTAATGTCCTAATGGATTTTACTTTCTTTTTTGTTTCATCAATTTTTCTGTAAAATCTCTAAACGAAGTTCTCTAAAGTAATAACTATATTCAGAAAGATATTCAGTAAGCTCAGTGCTTATGGTTGCTGTGTTTTAATTCTTTCTATCAGCATGTTTTAATCCAGCTAACACGCTAACAGACTTAAAATGTGTCGAGCCATTTTCATACTGAAAATCAAATGCGTATTTTGCGTAAGGCATAAAAAGGGGCCGACGACGTGAAATTAAATGTTAGATGACACATGCAGTTACTTGACTCCATTAGAGACGTTCATGTAGACAATGAACAGAACAGATGCAAAGCTACTAAAAGAACACGAGTTAAGTGTCTATCACAATCTGAAGTTTAAAATTACTTTCTTAAGGGAACCATGAATATCAAATAACGCATATGAGATTGAGTTGAATTGGCCCGATGAATAAGCTAGTCGAAGGCGGCAGCTAGTATATAATACACCGAAACCTCTCTACAATTGTCACCCATATTTCCGAAGAAAATTGGTCTCTCTAAAAGGGTATTACGCTTGGGAGTGGGAATACAAAACACTCATTTAAATAAGCCTTAATTCGTCATTTCTGATTAAGCCAATTTTAAAAATTATCGAAAGAAAAAAAAAGTACTTTATCCGAAAATTTCTTTCTCTCTCACTTTTTTTTTAGAAAAAGGATAAAATTTGTTGGGTCTTTAGCTCTTTCGGAGGTCACTTTTTAATTTTTTTAATTGTAAAAATATATCCGTAATTGTTTCGTCTGTACTTGTTGAGGAAAGGCAATGATATCGTCAATTTTTCCTAAAGTCGTTAAGCTGAAAATTTCATTTGCTGCAGATTTGCTGTCAGAGTTCGAATCGCCACCTAAAAGGCACAAATGAACTCTTTACTGCCCAAACCCGGTAGATTACGAAATTAAATTTTCTCTTCACATCGGAAAGGAATGGTTATTTTCTACCTGATTTTCGGTGTTGATTTTGAGTGTATGAATTTCTTTTTCTTTCTTTCCTCCATTTTCTCTTAATAAAATGTGCGCGGTCGGAGAGACAAAAGGAATGCATTTTATTGAAGTTGAACGCGCGACCAACCCGACTGCTCAGAGGGGTTTGAGTGGTCGTTTATAGAGGTTATTTTAACATTGTGTCTATGGGCCGAAAAATTCCGTGACAGTTGGCACATTTTTGAGCAATACAGATACTTTAGTTTTACCTAATAATTCCGCCGAAAAGTGATCGAAACAGTCAATGGAAAAAACAAAAGATACAAATTTTCACCCGTCTTGTTGATCTCTTATCCGACCGACCGAAAACAGTCAGCAAAATGCGACATTTGTTTCAATTGTCGTCTTGTTGGTTATTCTGTCAAATGTGGTGCGAACGACAGGTCGAGTGGACGACAACTGAAAAGGATATCGGTCATTCTGTTGACTTAACCGTTAATCAGTCTTCAAATTCGGACACAAATCGCTTATCTCGACCATTTACTACACAATAACTTTAAGATGGTATTAAAATTATTAGATTCCTTGATTGAACGTCTCCCGAAATCGCAAAGATTTTTGCCGACGAAAGTCTTAATTTCTTGCCGATGAGGGAGAGGGGCAAGTGGTTACCAACGGGGGCAATTGTCCCCCTGCTGGCGCCGCCCCTGTGCATATAAATGTTACCTGCAATGTATAAAACGCCGGCATTCTATAGAATGCCTAGGTATTTTATAGAATGCCGGGCGGTTTTAAACAAAGTATGAAATATGAGAATTATTACATACTTTCTCTGGGCATTGTATATAATACCTAGGCATTCTATAGAATGACAAATGCAATTTAGGCAAAGCATGAAAAAAGTTCATGATAAGACCATTATTTAAAAAAAGTGCATACTTTAAAAATACAAATGTTATTTTGAAAAAATAATGGAATATTGCCATTAAAAACTTTTATTCAAAATACGTAAAGAAAAATGAAAGCCGTACGAACCAAAATATATACCTTTCTTCTGACAAAACAAAATGAAATATGAACCTACTTGTTGCATGAATAAAGGAAATAATTTTATTTTGAATTGCAATTAATTTTATTTCTTAGAAAAACGAATCGATGATGTATTTCATACTTTGCCGGTTTGTCATTTGGCATTCTACAGAATGCCTAGGAAATGTGTGAAATGTTAATCGTTTCATACATTGCCGGCAAGTTTTTCGGCATTCTATAAAATGCTTAGGCATTCTACAGAATCCGGATTTCAAACTTTGCCGGTAACATAAATATCACTTTCAACCGATATTTAGTAATACATTTCTCATCAACTACAAAAGGTTGCAGCTACAAATGATCTAATGCAATCTTTCTTTCCGAAAAATCAATAAATAAATAACTGAAGAAAATTATAGATTGCTTTATTTTTGATGACTAAAAAATTGCCTATGTGGGCTTTGTCATCCCATATAAAATGACACAACAATAAGATCCAGAAAAATCGTCGATACTCGCAAATAACTCGCGTTTCATCAATATATCTAAACTTCAAGTTTGCGTGCAATTCATCAGAACTGAAAGCAACGAGAACAACAAAAAGATGTTTGACTTCTTTTAATAGTTTTCCGAGTAGCTTCAGGGAATGGTTCTCTTTTTACTCTAAATTTGTTTACATGCGCTTTAAGGAAGAATCATATGATTCGCTTGAAATCAACTCACTTAAAATTCAAGAATGAATTGATAATGGTTACTCCTGGAAACGCTTTTGCTTTTAACATAAACGAATGATTGTGAATTTGTGAGTTTTTCGGAAATGAGGGATGCTGAGGAGTTTTCAGAAAGGTTGTTACAAGAAAGAGTTTTCGATGTGTACCTTTTTTGCTTGTGTTCTTGTTTAGATTAACGGCACAATTTACATGTGTAAGTATAACTTTTTATATTTTGATCTGCCATATTTTTAACAGAATTATTTCGAATATTGTACACCTTTATTTAATACGACTTGCTTCATGTCTATAAAGATGAAATTTTATAATCGATTTTTCATACAATTGCTATCGTTATAGACAGGTGCACATTGAAGTGAAATTTGAAATTTTGCACATTGGGTGTTCTCGATTTATTTATTCGTCACCCATGTCACCCTCTTCACCCATAGTGTATAGAGAATCTTAATGGTTGACGGGAAGAGTGCAAAAAGTGTTACGGCCCCTCAAAGCGTTTGACTTTAAAAAGTTTTAAAAGGTGAGTAAAAGTGAAAAAAGTAATCATTAAGGTTTTGTCACAGTGGCCAGTGGCATAGCGAGAGTAGGTGGCGGATGATTTTTTTTTATCCCATTCGTCACCAGTGGCGTAAAAAGCGTAAATGGTGCCAGAAGTATGGTCTTATTTTTACGCCTCCTCATCAATTTTTTTCCTTTTTGCTATGAAGGTGGCATAAACGCAGGTCTCCATGGCGCCCCCTTAAAACTGGCCCCCGGGGCATCTATACCCCCTTGCCCCCCCCGGTCGCTACGTAACTGTAGATATGGATACATACAATGAAGAGTGTTACGTCACACCTGGTTGTTCTGGAAGGCAATACACCATTTTAATATTTTCAGAACTTTATCATCAGTTTATCTATTGATTTTAATTAATTAAATTTTGAAAGTAAATAAATGGTGCCACTTTAGTGAATTTGAGAAATAAATTGAATACAAAGTTCCGGAACATTATATTAAGTTATGGGCCCATAACATTATATTAAGTGAATTATGAAATATATCCAAGACCGAAATGGAGAAAATAATAAAAATAAATAAAAGTTTTTTTAAAACACGTTATTATTAATGTGCTAAAAATAAATTTATTTATCAAAATTCTGGGAATCAAAATAAAAACCGAAAAAGCTTGAGGAAGCTGAAAACTATTCGATATGGAAATTAAACTGCAATGTATGATAAGGAAAGAAAAATCCTAAGCATTCATTAAAATTTGAAATTCATTATGAATTTGATTAAACTTCCAATTCATTTATAGTCCTTATATCAATCAACACCTCACGGTTTTACGATTAATGATTTGACTTCCAGATTTTCAATTATAACGAATATATGCTACATTTTAATACACTCATAAATGCGTACTTATTAAAACTTTTTTACATTTATTATCTAAAATAAAGCGTATAAGGTCTTTCTTGTGCTCCTAATTTTATCTTTGGTGTTTGAGCGATGATTACAAAAATGAAGATTGTCTACAATTGATCCCAGCAGGCTATAAAAGATATTTATCACCTAGAAAGGTACAGAAAGTGAGGAAATATTACTTTTTAGATAGACCTCGTATTAATATATTATGTATCTTTTTAAAGAGTTTTGAATGTAATCAAATACCTCAATGTCTTCTATTTGAACTATATTGCCGCACAAAGAAATCATTCCAGAAGTCACCATGCCTCAACTGATAGAGCGTTGGACTCTTAATCTGATTGTCAGTGGCTCGAGTCTCCGCCTTCGGAGCTGAATATAAGGAATGGTATTTTAATTCTAGAATGTTCTTGTTGTTCATTTATGTTCTAGGGAATTCTGCATCTTTCTTTACACATCTGGATAATTATACTGGAATCGATATATTTAAAGTAATTGGCAAAAAACAAAGATCAAGTCATCCAGTCACCATCCACTGGCCCTACTTTGACTTCATATGAAATCTTATGACCTCTAGAGGCATGTCATCAATGGTGGCGCCCCCCCCCCCCAGGAGCAGAATTATATCCAGTGTTCTGCAACATGATCTCAAACAACTGGAAATGTTCTGCATGTAGTTTGTCCAAAGGACATTGGCGGACATTTATTTGGCGGACCACAGTAAAATGCAAAATATATATAAAAATACTAATTAACCAGTAGAATCTTCATTACTCATTGATAACAAAAAATATTAAAATTAATTATTTAAAACCAAGGTGTACATTCAGAATTTGCAATTCTGTCAATGACTTTTGAAGTCAGATACTGCGACATCAATGGGGAAGTACTTTTCGCAAAATATTTGTGAAAATTTGGCCCGTACATTGCGACAATGGCCGCTTTTAACAACTTTCTGACAGATTTATGGCCAGGCGGTGCACCATTGGAATAAATAAACATTCTTTTTTCTGTTGCTCCAATTGCTGCGTCATCCCCATCAATTGCGGTGAGTCTTTTTTGAACAATTTTGTCGATTGTGGATCTCCACGATTCACAAATTGCTGCCGACACGGTAATAGAAATATTAAATACTATAAATTTCATTAATCTGGGGATCTCTGATTCAAGCTCTTTAATAGCCTAATAATGCAAAAGCAAGCGGAGAAAACGTGTTCAAAGCTGGTCCCAGTTAGGTAAATGAGCCATACTCGTATTTCAAGAACTCTGTAGCCCCAGCACATTCTTGTACACGCACCTTTTAACGTGATTGTTTCGGATCTTCATCCCCAGTGACGTCAGCCCCGATGATGGTGTGGCTTTCTCGTAAGCCACGCGATGAAGGAAAGTTATTTTTGCCATTACTGCAATCTCTGGAGGCTGCTTTTCGCGAAACGTGAAGAGAAAAGGCATGGCACAAAGAGCGCCTCGCTTTGATTGTTCTGAAGAACATATCGTGTTTGTGTGTGTGTGTGCGCATGTTTTTTTTTAAGGATGAAATGTCCTGAAAAGACAGCGTTTGTTCTGCGACGTACGTCACACTTTTAAGCACTTTTTGCTTCCGGGCCCACCACTGCCATCCATTTTCGAAGGAAATCACAAAAATCCTACTTCACTGTACATTCTTTATAGGGAAAACCCTTGACGGGGTCCCCCAACCTCAACAACTGAACCGATTTCGCCTCTTTTTAAGCGCAGCTAACCAATCAGAATTCTCCACGTTTAATTGCGTATGTCTAAAATAGTATTTTTGATGTTTATGGCGTTTCAATCAGCATGGCGTCTCAAGAATTTTGTAAAATAAATTTTGTAAAATACCTATATAGGGGACGGAAACTGCTTATATCGAGCGACATCATACCGAATTTATGTATCTGAAATTTTTATGCAGAAATTCGTGGCAAAGGTTTACAAAATATTTGAACTCAAATGATTTTTTTATAGCCTGTTCCACTAATCTATATGCAGTATTTAAATTGGAAAATTAGTGGTTGTTAACGGCGAAGAGGAGGGGGCAATGCGAAGCGAGGCGGATTCTGTTAGTATTCCTTAAATGTATAAATTCAGAGTCGGGAAAGTTCGAGTGTGCGTGTTACGAGTTGCTTCGAGCTAATAAATCCACTTTATTTCTAAATTGCGTTCTACAATTCCTTGTATCTTCGTGACAATATTTAGACTCTTTGGCTTTTGTAACTGTATGATCGAGTAAATTAAACATTTAACCCTCTGACTGCCGATTTCTTAAAAAATCACTATTTAGATGCAAAGATGTTCATATACCATTGAACTAAGTGAACTATTATTTATATGCAAAGCTTTATTAGTATAATATGATTCAACGCTATAATAATACTAAGTAAATATATTAGCTTGCAAAAATCGCAGGATGCAGCAGAAAACAGACTTACTTTCCACCCGCGGGAAAAGTAGTCAGAGGGTTAATTTTTCTGTTCTTCACATCAATAAAAGTAATAGTCTAAATTGAAAAATCTCCGTCAGAAAAATAAGTAATACTTTACTATTGAATTTTCAGGATTTCACAATCCATGGTTATATTCACATGACTTAGACTGATGAACGTTTGATTTTAAATAGAACCGCTGTGACAAACGCCCGATGTTCCAAGCATATCTGGATACCAGAGATAGTTTTTTAAACGGCAAAGTCCTTGCAGACTTTTGGGAATACGTATCAACAAGAACATAGCGGAAAGGTTGTATTCAAATCTACTTCTTTTCTCAACGTAATTGCTAAAAACCCTCCGATAAAATTAGCTTTGCATTTAACTCCTTGAGTATTTATCCTACACACATGTAAAAAATAATAAAGGTCTGCAAAAAAGTACAAAATTTTATGAAATAGATTCATACTTGCAAAGGATTTTTTTAAGAAATAAAAAATCTAAATTTTTATACGCCCATACATAAAAGTTTCTTGTAAGTAAAATGCTACTACATTTATTATTTCATGTGCAAAATTTCAGTATTGCATACAAAACGCCCCAAAAATTAATATACAAACAACTAGAGGGGTTTGTAGAGAACAAAAATTATTGAGTCAAAAATTAATATACAAACAACTAGAGCATAAATACTAATGAGTTAATGCGGAAATATTTGCCTTTAATCTTCAGTATTATTTGCTAAGTTCTCAGAAATATCTCTCTCAGCAGAAATAATGCCTACCACTTTTGCTTTAGTTGTTTACTTGTTAATGAGAATATATTTTGAAATACTACTTTTACTACTAAGTTCTAAAATTAAGCAGTAGTAGTAAAATTAAAGGTAATAACCTTTAGTTTTACTACTACTGAAATACTAATTTTAGACTACTTTACGGTTAAGTTATCATGCTGACATGAACACAGACAGATATTATAGATTGACATAATTCCTAAAATGCTTTTGGAGCTTAAGACAATCGTAAACTTCGATACTCAAATCTGCATATTTTAACATGATGATGTCTATAATCTGAATACTATAAGTTAACTGCGACTCGCTGGGAAAATTGTCCAAAATGTTCTACAGGGCGGACCTTTGGACCTAAAGCTTTTAAATTTGGCAGATAGTTACTTCTATGTTAGTAGGGGCACATTAAAAAAAGTTTTTCAAAATTTTAATTAAATCAATCAAATTATATGGTTTTCCCTCAATAACTTTAGAGTACATTATTGTACAAAACCCATTTTTACACCACTTTAAAATTTACAAAAATCTCTTTTCTGTGATATTAGTTATTTTTTCTTACAATTTTTCTCTGATTTTAATAAACTTTTAAAATATTTTAAGTATATTTGACAACAGTATCTTTCATTGTTTTAGTTATTGTATTTACAAAGCCCGTTGCGACGATTTTAAATACATTTTTTATGCTCACGTTATCATTGCTATATAATTAAGACTAAATATTTTTAAATAATGCAAAGACAAAGCCTAAAACATTATCATGTTACGATGATACAGACTATAGGTTTTGTTATGAATCTCCTTTAAACTTTTCAATCTATATTTTTGAAAATATTAGTCAATACGCATTTATATTATGCATTGTCTAGAAATTGCAATCTAGATATTATCTAGTAATTATAGCATGCATTGTCTAAGAAGAAAATTTTAAAAAAATATGTAAATGCTTCAAGTACTATCACAACAGTCGAATCGCAAAACAGCTATGAATAGCTGCAAAATATGTTTCAAATTATAGAACGGTTATTTCTCGAAATAAATTGTTCAGAGAACTATTGTATGTTAAATCCCTGGATTGAGCTCTTTAGAAACATGACTATTCTTTTAAGGCTTCGATTATCGGAGATGAATGATTTAATAGTTTTTTACAAACAGAAAGAGAATATTTCGCTTCTGTGATCAGACGATAAAATATCTCTTAGAAAGTTACATATAAGTCAGAATACTCACAAAAATTCACAATTTATGTGTTTCGTGTGAAGGAGATCAGTAAAGTTAGAATAGAATCAGAAATTAATAATAAATGTGGACTTATTCAGGTTATATAAATAAGTAAAAATGCGCAATGTAAAACGACAGAAAATTTCCATTTATGAATAATTGATTGCAAATTGAGAATTACACCTGCATATTTATTAATGGGTCGATTTTCGAGGAAATGAAATCTAATAGAATATTTAATGGGTCACGGCCATTGTAATTGAGAGTGAGTAGAGTCGTAACTTATATTTATGAGAAAGTTTGCGCAATAATGAAACTTAGAAATTTTTAACACTGTTACAACAAATGAAACCTTTGAAATGAAAATAAAATACGCAGTTAGATGTAAATTGTTATTCATGACATAGTTCTATTTTGTGAAGATTTTAACACGTTTCAGGTACGTACTGATCAGATTTAGACAGTTTTGAAGAGCCGCTTGACTTGTGTATGAATATTAATGTTTATGAAACGTCGATTTACGTTTTTTTTTTTTCTATATATCTCTTTTATTTCAGGTATGCTTTTAAAATAGGCTGTTTGATGTGTTTCGAAAATTATCTTTCTGATACTCAAAATTGCGTCTTTTCAATAGCTATGAGTAAATAAAAGACTCCGATTATTTTTTCTAAAGTAGATTTGATTCTCTAAATCTAAAATAAGAGATAACATCAACGTTTCACGACTGATTTTCTCTACCAACGGATGTAGCCCATACCGATTGAATGGGTCACCATGTTAGAATGATTCGCTAAATTTTGAATGGATTTTTAATTTTAAATCATAGTCAGATGGCTATGACCAGAAGTGTAGTCGCAAAATAAGCAGTGCCGGTTTGTTTAGTTTAGTTTAGCTATATTAACGTCACGTTTTGAAACAACCCGAGGGCTATTTTGGGACGGACCTCGTAATTTTGAACCACGGTCAGATGACGAGGACGACACCTGAGCTGGCACCCCCTCTCCGAATTCCCGCACCACACCAGCGGGAGTACGCTTGACCCCTACGTATGATTTAGCGTGCAACAGCCCAATACACTGCGGACCTTCAGTGGAATCGGGTTTCGAACCTGGAGCCCTTAACACCTGGCCACCGCGAACGCTCTAACCTGGGTGACAAAACTCGCGCGTTTTAAGAACGTTTACACAATTTGTTTTATTTATTTATCGTGAAAATGAAACAGTACCGAAACGGTGTGCCGGTTCCGCTACACCCATGGCGATTACATATAATTCAGCCGTAAATTGTCCGAACTTCCACACGATACGATTATGCGTATTTTAGACCTATACAATCGGAATTAAAGTCTGCGAGATCTTTCCTGGAATCGGACCCACAATTGCCCAGTCGCGAAGCCCAGACTTGGAAACGGAGTCAATGTGCCTCCTCTTCTTTTCTTTAAAAAAAACCTTTTAATTTAAAAGTTTCTTTAAAATAATTGACTCTTTTTTTCTTCTGTTAAAACGTATTCCGAATGCTTTTCTTTCTGATTTTGAGCACTCAGGGTTTTTTTTTCTTTCCTTTTTATTCGTTTTTTCAGATTGGGGTGGATTAAATCAATGAGTTTATGAAATCGGAGAGAATGGATCAAACTTACTTAACGGTTTTTTTAAAATCTCATAATAAACTCTTTAAAACTTAGAGGCAGATTTCTTGCAGTTAAATTTCATGAGAAAAAAATTAACAAGGACTCTATTGTCACAACATCTGGATAACTTAACAGAAAATATAACCAAACGTAAAATAGTCTCAAAAAAGTGCTTTTCATTCAAAGATTGAATGGAAGTCAGTTAAAATTTAAATTTGTGTTTTCTCCAATATAAATAAATTACTATCAAAAGAACTATGAGAAAACAGCGAAAGATATCAATTTCTGTAATTATTTATTTAAAAAGAACTTAAAAAGATTTATTTAAGAATTTATAGAAATTTTTTTACTAAAATTTTCAGAGGTAAGGCGTTTTTTCGTTCATATCATGATGAATTGAATTTTGAAGTGATATCAGAGTTATAAAATCTAAATTATTAGCCTCGGTTCTCCCCAATTAATTTTAAAACGGAGTCAATTGAAAACACGAAATACACGTCATATATGTACTGTGCCATTTTCATTTTGGAATTCATTGCCTATCTTGCATGAGAAAGAAGTACGTGACGTTTCAGAACAGCGTAAAACAATGCTTAGTTACATGTTAGATCAGCGGTTCCAAACCCATGGGCCGCGGCCCACTTGAGGGCCGTGGATAGAGTATTAGTGGGCCGCGGAACGCTAGTCAAGAGTCGAAGTCAAGGGAGCTTCAATAATCATGAGTCTTCATTCGTGTTTTGCATTATAAAACAATGTATTTTTATTCCTTTTACAGTAAGCTTTACTAATGACTGACATATACATGATATAATCTATATATTTAAAATAATTTGGTAAAAAAATTCTTCACCGAGTCCGCCAGCCTCAAACACCCGACCGATTTTGACAATTTTTTTTCATATGAAAGCTTATGACGTCTAGATATGTCATCATAGGTCTTCTGTCCCCTCCCCATCCACATTTTCAAACGAAATCGAAAAAACTCTTTCGCACTGTATCTTCTCTATGGGGAAAAACCTTTGGACAGTTCGCCAGCAACAACCACCGGACGAATTTCGACAATTTTTTTTAATTGAAAGCTGATGACATCTAGATATGTCATCATGGGTCGCCTGCCCCCCCCCCCCCCATTTTAGACAAAATGAAAATACTACCTCCCATACATTTCTCAATTTTTCTCTTCGTTTCGAAAGTAGAGGATTATGAGGGGGGCAAACGACTTGATGACATATCTGAGCGTCTCTTTCATATGATATAAATTGTCGTAAAACCATCTGTGGTTGTTATAACGATAATCAAATATTTACCTGAGAATGTACGATGGGAAGAATTTTTTCATTTTATAAAATAGGGGAGATGAGAGACAGGCGACTATGGTAGACATATCTATACTCATAAGCTTTCATATAGTCAAAATCGATGGATGGTTGAGGCTACAGCGATCTGGGAAAATTTTCTATGAAGAAAACTTTGGACATTTCGCCAGCAACAACCCGACGGATTTGACATTTTTTTTTTAGTGAAGGTTAGACGTCTAGATATGTCATCATGGGTCGCCTCCCCAACACCATTTTTTGACACGAATAGAAAAACAACTTTACACCTAAATTCTCTACATGTTTTTCGGTTTCTCGAAAATAGGAGTGAAAGAATCCCTGATGACATCTAGACGTCATAACTTCATATGAAATAAAAATTGTAAATCGGTTTGGTGGTTGGGGCTGAGGAAATTCTACAAGGTTTACCATAGACAATGTACAGAGGAGAGAATGTTTTTCGATTTGTTCGAAAATGAGGGGGCGACGGCCTGATGGAATATCTAGACGTCATAAGCTTTCACTATGAAATCAGTGGTTGGGCTGGTGAAACTGTCTGAAGGTTTTACCATATTATTTTTAAATATATAGATCCCATCAAAATGCTGTCAAAATGACTTAAATACTTGTAGGTGAGGAAACTATTTAGTTAGGCGATTTCATTCTGTATTTATGGATCTGAAGACTTTTATGCAGAAATTCGTGAAAAATTTATACAAAACATTATAACTAGATGAGGTTTATTGAAAGATTTTATAATTTAACGGACATGATGTAGTACTTCTTCCAGAGGAACTTCACTTTACTATTGAAAAGAACTCTTGTCCTCCAATGATTCACTGTCTTGATGATGTTGCAAGAACTGCCAACTAAAATGATGGAAGACTATTTACATCCACATAAGAAACAGCCCTCCTATGAGAGATATATCATGGTGGTGTGACGTAGATAAACCATGGCTATTTCTTGGAACTTTCAATTGGAAAGAGTAATGACAATAATCAGATAAGAAAAAGACTTTTTTTATTGTAAAAGTGAATTCATGTTACTGGCTCTTTGGATAATACTAAGTAAAGTAAATATCTTCATGTTTCTAAGTATTTTTTGTCTGAAAGTATATATTTAAGATTCTTCACATCTACTGTAAAAAAATTTGCTACCAAGAGAAAACCACAAAATTATTGATTTTATTTAATAAAATTTTCTAAGAAATTTGATGAGAATATAATGAACTAATAAAAAAAAACATGTATTTCATTTCTTAATGATTCACGATTTAAACCATTTCTAATTTTCTTTATTTCAGTATAATTTGATAAAATGCAATGGTTAACTATATTTATCATGTTGAACAGGCAGTGAATTGACCATAGAGTGCAGAATAATAGCTAAATCATTTTATATTATTCTTAAATATAAACTTCTATTTAATTTGTAAAGAGATATCATAATATATAAAAAAAAGTTGTATAAATTTCGAGGTGAAAGTCGAACAAAATCTTCATAGTGAGGGAATGAACAAACCAAAGTGAACAGGATTGATGATTCAGAATTTTGAAACCATGACAGAGAAGAACATGGAGAAACAAATCAAACACAAGAGAAAACGTGTCATTGCAAGTTCATACAATGGAACAAATTAATGTTGTCCAAAAAAATTGTTTCATTACTTTTTCTCATCTTTAGTATTATTTACTTTTAGTCGAAATGAAAAATATACCTTTTGTTCACATATGGTGTTTACTCATGTTTAGAATAAACATCAAACGTACAGGAAAAACATACCTTATTGCACTTTTCTTACAGTATGTATAACAATTGAGCCCCAAACTAAAACAGAACTCCGTGTATTCTTATTTCAGATACGAATAGTAATATTGAATTTTATGAAAGATGAATATTCTGAATACCCATGTATATTTATAAATTAAATACATTTTTTAAATTTACATTCGGCGATAATTATTCGAAGAATCCTCATCAAGTAGCCTTCCTTAGAATACAACCAAAATTCTCCTTGTTACAATGTCGATATCTTTCCGAATCTAACGTATTTAATGGAATTTATATAAGTTGACTATATATCTGCTTTTGAAGTTATGAAAAAGAAAAATTGCTGTGTTTGCACATCGTAGTAAAGAATTATTTACTACAAATACTATATTTCCTTAATACTCAAATTATTTACTTCAAATTTTAATATCTTGCTTCTCTAACATTTTGTGAGTATTCCATAGTTTCATATAATTTTGTAGAAAACTCTGCATGTTATAAGCAAAAAAAACATGGCAGAAAATTTGGTATTTTTTTAGAAAACTATTCTTATCTTTCTGAATATACATAGTTTTTTACGAAAATGCATGTAATATGCTCACATCAAACAAAGCCATTCATGAAGGATGCAAATCGGTATCAGCTATTCTGTTAAATGGGCAAGTCCTAAATCATTTTTCTTCTTTATAAATTTCTGGTTGATTCCTAAGTATCCTACGTACGGAGATTTTCATAAACAAACTGTGAGTTAAAGCTTTTCTTTGCATGGCCAAAAGTTCAAAGAAGACCTATCCAGTCTTTCAGGTGATATTGGAAAAAATGTAATAAGCTAAAGTGTGCACATTATTCTGTCACCATCTGTTTATGAGATTATTTCTCTTGTCTTTCTTCATAAATTAGAACAACAAAGAGTCCATCGAATGACGAAATATACATATTATCTTCTTAAGTTCTTGGTATTTTGAAGCCCTTTAAAAATCCATTTACAAATGCAATCCCAGTGACACTCATATTCTATAAAAGATGGTGCATTTTAGTTCCACTACTATTTCTGAATTTGAAATTTAAGTGAATTCAAAGGAGGGAAAAAAATTGTGCAACTTTTTTAAAGATTTCACCAATATTCTTGAACTTGAAAAATATTAGTCTTATTTATTTAACATC
>BGPR01001782.1:172190-221316 GCA_013235015.1 Araneus ventricosus
TGGACAGATCGCCGGCAACAACCACCAGACGGTTTTCGACAATTTTTTTTTCATATGAAAGTTTTTCACTTTTTTTTTTGCCTTTGGGGGGCCCCCCCCCCCCCCCCCCATTTTTGAACAAAATAGAAAAATACACCTTTCCACCATACATTCTCTAGAGGTTTTTTCTACTTCGTTCGAAAATGGGGATTGGTGGGGGGGGGGGCAAACGACCTTTGATGACATATCTAGACGTCATAAACTTTCATATGATATAAAAATTGTCGAAAACCGTCTGGTGGTTGTTGCCGGCGATCTGTCCAAATATTTTTGCCTATAGAGAATGTACATTGGGAAAGATTTTTTTTCGATTTTATTCGAAAATGGGGGGAGATGGGGAGCAGGCGACCCTTGGTGACATATCTATACGTCATAAGCTTTCATATAGTCAAAATCGATCGGATGGTTGAGGCTGGCGATCTGGGGGAAGAATTTTCTATGAAGAAAACCTTTGGACATTTCGCCAGCAACAACCCGACGGATTTCGACATTTTTTTTTAATTGAAAGGTTATGACGTCTAGATATGTCATCATGGGTCGCCTTCCCCCTCCCTCCCCCCACACAACCCATTTTTGAACGAAATAGAAAAAACAACTTTCCACCATACATTCTCTACATGTTTTTTCGGTTTCGTTCGAAAATGGGGGGGGGGGGGGGCGGCAGACGACCCTTGATGACGTATCCAGAAGTCATAAGCTTTCATATGAAAACGAGTGGTTGGGGCTGGCGAACTGTCTGAAGGTTTTTACCATATTATTTTAAATATATAGATCCCAACAGTCCCATCAAAATGGCGTGTCAAAAATATTGTAAAATACTTATTGTAGGTAATGGAAACTGTTTATTTAGGGCGATTTCATTCTGTATTTATGGATCTGAAGACTTGTATGCCGAAATTCGTGAAAAATTTATACAAAACATTACAACTAGATGAGGTTTATTGAAAGATTTTATAATTTTAACGGAACATGATGTAGTACTTCTTCCAGAGGAACTTACACTTTGCTAATTATGAAAAAGAACTCTTGTCCTCCAAATTGATTCACTGGTCGTGATGATGTTGCAAGAACTGCCAACTAAAATGCGATGGAAGACTATTTGCCTGCCACATAGAAACAGCCCTCCCTATAGAGATATATCATGGTGGTGTGAACGTAGATAAATGAGCTATTTCTTCGGAACTTTCTAATTGGAAGAGTAATGACAATAATCAGATTAGAAAAAAGACTTTGTTTAATATTGTAAAGCAGAATTCGATATTGCTGGCTCTTTTAGATAAGTGCTAAGTAAATGTCAATATCTTTCATGTTTCATTAAAGTATTTTTTTGTCTGCATCAAGTATATATTTGCAAGATTCTTCACATCTACTGTAAAAAATTTGCTACCAAAGTAAAACCTACAAAATTATTGAATTTTATTTAATAAAATTTTTTCTAAGAAATTTGATGAAATATAATGAACTAATAAGCAAAAAACATGATTTCATTTTCTTAATGATTACTGATTTAAACCATTTCTAATTTCTTTTCTATTTCGTATAATTTGATAAAATGCAATGGTTAACTATATTTATCATGTTGAACCAGGCAGCGAATTGACCATAAGTGCAGAATAATATTTACAATCATTTTATATTTATTCTTAAATATAAACTTCTATTTAATTTGTAAAAGTGTGCGCAAATTATATAAAAAAGTTGTATAAATTTCAGGTGAAAGTCGAACAATCTTCATGTGAGGAAATGAACAAGCCAAAAGTGAACATGTGGATTGATGATTCAGAATTTTTTGAAACCATGACAGAGAAGAACATGGAGAAACAATCCAAACACACAGAAAAGACGTGTCCTTATTGCACAGTTCCTTACAATGGAACAAAAATTAATGTTGTCTGCAAAAAATTGTTTCCATTACTTTTTCTCATCTTTAGTATTATTTACTTTTAGCGAAATTAAGCAGAAAAATATGCCTTTTTGTTCACATATGGTGTTTACTCATGTTTGTGAAATAAACATCAAAACGTACAGGAAAAACATACCCTTATTGCACTTTTCTTTACAATGTAACAACAATTGATGCCCAAACTAAAACAGAACTCCGTGTATTCTTATTTCAGATACGAATAGTAATATTGAATTTTATGAAAGATGAATATTCTGAATACCCATGTATATTTATAAATTAAATACATTATTTAAATTACATTTCGACGATAATTATTCGAAGAATCCTCATCAAGTAGCTTCTCTTAGAATACAACCAAAATTCTCCTCGTTGCAATGTCGATATCTTTCCGAATCTTAACGGTATTTAATTGGAATTTTTATATAAGTTGCCCTATATATCTGCTTTTGAAGTTAGGAAAGAAAAATTGCGCTGTGTTTCGCACATGCGTAGTAAAGAATTATTTACTACAAATACTCATATTTCCTCTAATACTCAAATTATTTACTTCAAATTTTAATATCTTGCTTCTCTAACATTTTGTCGAGTATTCCATAAGTTTCATATAATTTTGTAGAAAACTCTGCATGTTATAAGCAAAAAACATGGCGGAAAATTTGGTATTTTTTAAGAAAACATTCATATCTTTCTGAATATACATGTTATTTTTACGAAAATGCATGTAAATACTGCTCACATCAAACAAAGCCATTCATGAAAGATGCAAATCAGTATCAGCTATTCTGTTAAATGGGCAAGTCCTAAATCATTTTCTTCTTTATAAATTTCTGGTTGATTCCCTAAGTATCCTAGTAACGGAATTTTCATCGTAAACTGTGAGTTCAAGCTTTTTCTTTACATGGCCAAAGTTCAAAGAAGACCTATCCAGTCTTTCAGGTGATATTCGGAAAAATGTAATAATGCTAAAGTGTGCACATTATTCTGTCACCCATCTGTTTATATGAGATTATTTCTCTTGTCTTTGCTTCATAACAATTAGAAACAACAAAGGAGTCCATCGAATGACGCGAAATATACATATTATATCTTCTTAAGTTCTTGGTATTTTGAAGCCCTTTAAAAAATCCATTATCAAATGCAATCCCAGTGACACTCATATTCTATATAAGATGGTGCATTTTAGTTCCACTACTATTTCTGAATTTGAAAAATTTAAGGTGAATTCAAGGAGGGGGAAAAAAATTGTGCAACTTTTTTAAAGATTTCACCAATATTCTTGAACTTGAAAAATATTAGTCTTATTTATTTAACGCAGACATTTAAAATTTTCAAGACTGCTTAGAGAAATTGTTTGAAAAATTAAAATTGCCATGGATAGTTGGATAATAATTTTCTTAACCTGCCCTCATCAGGAATCAAAAGAAAGAATATGGTATAAATAAAAAAAAGATATACGTGTTCACTATCTGCACAAGTTAATATGTATCAGTGGCGAATCCAGGATTTGGGTCTGGGGTGGGTGGGTGGGGTGGCGAGGTCATAAAAATTTTGTATCGCGGTGACGAATGTCAAACCTCTTGGTTTATGTAAACCAAAACACTTTAACTTTACAGACTTTTCTCACCTGACAATAATAATCATCAAGAACACTACAATACTTTCGATAATTTAATAAAAAATACAATGAAATAACTAGCCAAAAAATGTCTTTGACCACCTCAACGCTACAAGTACAAATGGAATGACTAGAAACGTAGGAAAACTTTTGAACCTGTCAAGCCAGAAAGCAATATTGTCACGTTTTTATTATTTTTTTAAAAAAGAGAAATTTAGAGAAAACAGTTATAGTGATTCTAAATAAAATTAAGAATTCTGACTTCGCTCTGGGGGGGGGGGGGCTGTAGCCCGATAGCCCCCCATTAGCCACTGATATGTATGTTTGACAATATTTTAAGGCATTTTTGGTTAATACATTCCTGAAAATTACAGGTTCTCCTATGTTTCTTAGCAATTAAAATAAACAATTATAAAGCACTAGCAATAAAGCATAAAAAAATAAATTAAAAGCTTGTATTTAATCTTCCTTTAGTCATAGCTGACACAGAAGCAATTACATCCTATGAAACACTTAATGTTAAAAGTATTGTGATGGATATGTTATAGATAATATATTTTTAACTTATGTTTTATAAACAAGTAGAACACAAAAAGTTAATCACCCAATTTTTAGTATTTACAAGTTAATTTCTTTCATACTTCAGTATAAAAATTCAGATTTTTTTCATGACTCTAGCTGTCTTTCTCCCTCTTGCTTATTTTTAATCAGCTGATTGTGATAGTACAGAGTATGTTCCTTTGCTAGTGTTCTTGGCACTTTCTATTTAGATTTTTTTTTAGTATTTACATTGAGTTGAAATGTTAACACATTATTAATTTAAATTTTTATTAAATGATTTATTGAATGTACTTATATAATGTATAAGTACATTCAGTAGTATATAATCAAAAATGCCAGCCAACAAGATTTCTAAGATATATTTATTCAGAAAATATTTATATAAATAATATAATTTAAAGTACAGAAATTATCTACATAAAAAACACTAAGGGTTATTTCATCGATTTTATCATTTTCTTCACTTTTCTTGAACTATATTTCAGTGATTTCATGATACCTGCAAAATTGAGATTCCATTTTTTTTTATTTGTATATGCATACACATTTGACATATATAAGCATGCGTCTTTATTCATACATTATGGCAGAAGCGGCCCAAAGTAAGTTTACCAACTGGGCAAGGCAACAATATGGCGCCGCCAGCCAACATAATTTTAAAATTCTCTAACGTCTGTATTCTAAATGTCAAACAAACTTCCACTTAGAAATATGCATATTTTACATGCAAATATGACTTAATAATATTATGGTGCAAATTTTTAAATTTCAGTTATATTTAAGATTATAACAGTTATCTTATGGAAACTAAAATAATATATTCAACAAGTTCTTAAAATACATGAGTTTATTTCTTGAGTCCATTAAAATATTTTTTTTCTTAACACTCCCGCTTAGTTGTCCGGTTTACCTGGGCCTTAGGCCACCTCTGCATTATGATAAAATATAAATAATCACTTACTCACCAGCTGTTAATATGCCTTTGGTACTTTGTGATATACTGGACCACAAAGTAATGTCTCGAATAGCTAAGAAAAAAACAAATAAATGAGATCAACATGGGATCAATAAAATCAAATATAAAAAATATGCCATTTCATCAGATATTTATAAAATTTACAACTTTCATATAATATTACAATGAAGCATCAAACACTACACTGTTATAGCAAAACTTGAAAAGTTATAACACTTTTTATTTCTAAAATTAGTAAATAGAAGAATTTATTGCTCAATAGTAAAAAAAAATATTGATCAGCTTCTTTTTTTACAAGATCTGGTTCACTAATTTCTATCCGATACTCTAGAAGAATGCAAGGTTAAAGATACCCATAAAAAATATCAATTTAATGTGATCTAAAACTTCAATTGAACCAACAAAATAATAAGCTATTTTACAAATTATGACAAACTGTAGCACAGCCAATAGATATATCATTCCTCTGAGCTTTAAGTTATATTTCGTTGTGAATCTGATGTTGAGAAATAAACATGGGATTTTTGGTGTGTGTGTAACTTTCTCGGAGTGTATAAGTTGTTTTCATCTTCATCCTCTCCTTCCTCATCATTTTTCTCCTTTCTCAATTCATGTTTGATCATTTTGCCATCATAAAGAGAAAGAGTTCCTCCTCCACCTCTTCTTCACTAAGCAATTACCTATTTTTTTTTTATCTCATAAGACTAAATCCACTGTTTCCTTCTGTGTAACTTTCTTGAGGTGTGTGTGTGTTGTTTCATCTTCATCCTCTCCTTCCTCCTCATCATCTTTCACAATTCCTGTTCGATCAGTTTGCCATCATTAGGAAAGAAAGTTACGGCAACAGAAACTCAAGCCTGTACCTCTTCTTCACTAACCAAATACCTTTATTTCTTTTATCTCAAGAACTTAAATTTCGGATTTAAATTTATACCTTCAAAAGTACTGTTATTTTGATATTGCCAATTAACTGGATGCCAATTATGAGATTTTTTTAGTTTAGTTATATTAGCATCCCATTTTGAAGCAACTTGAGGGCTATTTTGGAATGGATGATTTTGAACCACAAAGTACAAGGATGTTCCCTGAGCTGGCACCTCCCTCTACAAGCTTTTACATCACACCAGTGGGAGGACATTAGATCCACATCAGATTTAAAACCCAAAAATACGACAGATCGTGAGTGGAATTGGGTTTTGAATCTGGAGCCCTCTAGATCCAAAGCCAAGATCCTACCACTAGGCCACTGCGGCCCTGCAAGTTATGAGAGAATTTACTCTCGTATCATTTAAATCAAAGGGAAATTGAACAATTTAGGGTGTTAGCAAGTAAATAATAAGGAATCTTTTGTATACAATAATTTGCTACTTGTGAAATGGTTTATTTCCGAAAGTAAACAAACACTTTTACATTAAATTTTATTCACATGGAAATGCAATACCTTTTTCCACCATTTCACTACACTGTGGGTCATGAGCTAGAGATTGTAAAACATCTTCTAAATCTCTATATCTTCCATCTCTATTCCAAATGGCTAGTAAATTATGCTGGACAGTTTTAGGAAGTAGATTTAAGTGATGCAAAGTAGTAGCAGAACTGCTATCTTGCTATGAAAAAATATATACATTACTGAACATATCTACTGATCAAATATATAATGCTGAAAAATATAATCATTTGGAAGCAAAACAAAATTTTTTGCATGAAGTGAGTTTTTCAATAATGAGATAAATATTCATCAGTATATGACTGATAATATATAAATGATATATCAAAGGAAAATATGTAACATATATAACAAATAAAAATATATGACTGATATAACAAATAAAAATCTTGAAGAACTCACATAAAGTCACACTCTGAACATATTGCCTCAACTTAAGCTATATTTATTTAATAGTTGAATGACTAACAAGAGAATGATAATTTTCTCATCAAACTTTCACTAGTATAATTCATATTTCTTACTGAATGATTAAACATAAGCTGATATGGTAATAAGGCTGTGTGATTAAGGTAATCATAAGCTGATTTTATTTGTTACACAAACATTTAAAGCTGCTGTAGGAGGATCTGGATCTATGCTGTAGGAGGAGAAAAATTCAATTTTTATAAAAATAAATTAGTTAGTACATCCAAGAGTCTTCAAACATCAAGTGGTACTCATGATATAAAAATGAGTTTTTATTTATTTTGACCTCAGACTTAGCTTAGTAAGTCTAAAGGTGCCTGGTTTATAGGGTTTTTAATTCCCCCCCCCCCCAATCATCAGATTTGTCTTTAAAAAGAGACTAAATGCACTAACATGTTCTCAAAATGGTACACCCTATAGAACAGTGTTCAAGACAACTATACCTCCCTCTCTTGCCACACTGCTGCTATGTCACTGCAGACATCTTTGGTAACATACAATGTACAGATGTTCAGCACACACTTAAACTTAACTTGACTCAAGTTTACATATACAGTGAATCTTAAGAGGAACTGAAACTCAAACTATATGTTTTTAATTGGACACAGTTATTCGTTTAATCAGAAACCAACCCAGTATTTTCTATTTATTTATTTTTTTACTATTGCACAATTTGGGGTTTCTTATTAATGAATTTTTACACAACAAACTTCTTAAAAAATAAATTTTGGAAAAATGTAGCATGAAAATTTTTCTGCAATGTACAACAATCTGCAAAATACATGATTTAAAATTGATTGGCACCCATTTATAAAGTCTTAAAGTAAAAATTATACTCAGTTTACAGGTGACTGAAATCCCTGTTACATATGAAACTAACAACTAAATCTTATAGTTTTTACAAGAAAATTAATTCTAAATTATTTCTTTAGCTTCACATTATTGAAAAAATATAGAAATGATTACAAGTTCTATTTTCTGATAGTTTTATGTAATTTCTGGAATATTAATTACAGTGTTATTAATCACAGTATAAGAAAGCAATTTAATGTGCATAATTTACCTCAATTGTACACTGGCTTTGATTCCAATGAAGCTGAGGCATTAATTTTAGCTGGTCTGCATACAAGTCTCGAAAATAAGACACTTGATTCTGCACAATGTTTTCTATTTTTTGTTTGTCTTCACCAAAATGCATCCTAAAATCACCTACAGGAAAGATAAATGGCATTTATCATGAAATTTAACAAAAATATATTGCCATATATAATTTTTGAAAGCTACTATTATTAAAAGTGAGTTTCATTAATGAAATATTTAGCTATGTGAATATAAGCTTATGTACAATTTTGATTAGAAAATTTTAATATAATTCCTTCAAACTTATTTCAATAAGAATTTTTTAAATTATCCTAATAAAATACTTCAATCAAAAATGACAAAAATGTTAATTTACCTGAATAAGACAGTTCTGCAATTTTAAGGAACAACTTGATTTCAGAAAATGTTTCAGGTAAACACAATAATGATGCATGTAATGCACTCTGCAAATTAATTTGCAGAGCTTTGTGTATATCAGTATTTTCTATTTTCTTTAGAACCTTAACCTAAATATATAATTTATAATTAAAATGCAACCTGTAATAAACCAAAAATTACAAAATATTATTTTCAGACGCTATTATTATTCTTAAACATAACAGCTAACAAAGACACTACATATTAAATTTTGTATTGTGATTTTTCTATTAAAATCATCAATAACAGAAAACTAATCAAACAAATACACAAAATAAATAGATATTTAGATAATGTCTACATGTTAATCATATTGAATTTAAATTTTAAAATGTAGAGACAAAAGATCAAGCAGAAGAAATAAAGCCAAATTAAAAAAATGAAATTTTTTTACAAAGTTCACAATTTTAAATTTTTAATCTAAAATTTACAATGAAAATTTTCCTTGTTCTAATTTTTCTAAAAATGAGTAACAAAATCCAAAGGTATCAGTACAGATTTTCACTACCTTCTACCTATGTGTTATACATATAATATTTATTATACAAAGTTTATAGATTAGAGATAGATTTAGAAAAAGAATAACAAGAAAAAGTAAGACTGAATTGTAATTGATTTATCATTCTGCTAATATATTTCCAACCATTTTCCAACACTATATGCAGTAGAGTCTCGATAATTCGAGGTGGACGGGACCGGGACTACCTCGAATTATCAAAATCATTAAATTTAATAAATAAATAAGTGGAAATAAAAGCAATTTTTAAATTTCAGTGTAGTATATTTAAATGAAAAATGCACTTACATATTATAACATAACTGCTGATAGCAACAGGTTAATTATATCTTAAAATAATTGTCAATTGTTATTTGTTTAAACACATTGCTCCTATATATCTATCTTATACATATCCTGTTTTCTTTGGGAGGGGGGCATTTCTGCTGGTGGCTTTGGGGTGCGCAGGGGAATATGACCCGTCGAACAACAATAAAAACCAGATGCAGTAATTCTTTCATGTGTTGGTCATTATTTGGGAACTAAACTGATTTTTTTCCACTAACTCGGATTTATGGAAAACTCACACAATTGAAACTCGAATTATCGAGACTGTACTGTAGTGGCCACTTTTCTTATTCCATGATAATTTTCTTTCCAGGTTTTGGATGAAGATGGGAAATTTTCCTAATTGCTTGTAAGGCAAATCCTCTCTAATAATACACTTACATTAAATTTTTCTTGGATTGTAGACATTAATTCCAAAATTAAATTAGGTATATGAATAATTTTTGTACAGACTACGAAATAATGCTTTTTTACGAATAAAAGCAACTGCATAAAATTTATCATTTTAAAAAAAATCATTATAAGAAATTCAACAAGTTTTTAATTGCATTTACTCTTTGTTTGATACACATTATTTTTTTAAAAATTATGAATAATTAGAGAAAAGGTCTAATTAATAGGGGAAAGAAAAACTTTTTTTGCTTGGATCATATATAAGTACTCTGTTTGCAAACCCCTTGAAAACACAATGACTAATTTAATTCTGAAGAGTTTCCTACTTTGATAGAAAAGAAATTATACCTAGATAATCTTCAATTATAATTATAAAGCAAAAACTCAAGGATAAAAGTCTGTTTACCTTCTATGACTCTTTGAACTAAATAAGTTAGGAGATAAATAAAACTATATTTTACATTATTAAGTTTGTAATATGTAAGTGCAAAGTATGTTTATAACATCATTTAAAAGAAAGAAGCCTAGAAATAAAATATAAAAAAAACTTACTGGTTTGTGTAGTCTGCCACTTATATATAGTGTTTGCCAATCTAATAAGTCTTCAATAAGATGGGCAGTGCTAATAACACCATATTTAATTAGCTAGAAATAAAACAATTATTTTGAGCATCAATCACAAAAAGTAAATATAAATTACTACAATACCTATATAATTTACAATCAGCAATATTTACCTTATTTTCCACTTCAACCAAAGTATTAAAATACATTTTAGCTCCAAAATTCTCTTGGATATTTTTTATAAATTCAGCACCTGCATATTTTATAAAAGAGTAGTGCTTGTGGTTTGTCTGCATATTAGCTTTATGCCACTCCAGAGGATTATCAACAGTAAATACAAAATCAATCATGTCACCCTGAAAAGAAAAGAAAACAAAAGGAATATTAGAAAGCAAATCACAAACTGTATGTAAAAAAAAAGGTAATCATATATTTTGTTTAATTGTATAAAATGATAAATATTGAAATTACATAAATAGGGGAGACTGGGGATGTTTGACCCACTTTTGAAAAATCTGTCTCCCATTTTTTTTAAAAAACAAGATTGAAATTTATTTTTTTCACCATTTTATAACTCATATTATGGGGCATATTTCCACAGTATTATAATTTATAAAATATTTAAAATAACATTTTTTATAAAGATTTTCTAAAATAGTAAAAACTGGGTCAAACATCCTTACTTCAGGGAGGTTTGACCCACAACGAGGGACGTTTGACTCACTTATTAAAAACAAATAAAACAATGTTTAAAAATTAATAATGACATATTAACTACATAATTAACTATTCCTCTTGATAATACAATTCAGAATTAGTTTATTTCGTCAACAGTATATAAACTTCATTCTTTGATAGTTTTTATAATCACAAAAGTCAAATTTAATTTTCAAAGACACTCTTTTGTTTTTACCATATTTGTTTTAATTAAAGCCCATTGCTGTACCCAGACTTCAGGGCTTGACAAAGATAATTCTTTATGCCTGTGTATAAATTCTTTCAACCAGTCATAGCTAGCAGATTTGTTTGTTGACTCTCTTTGGACTTAATCCATAATGTAACTCGGAAGCAAGCTCTAATTATTCCTCAATTTCCCCTATATTAGGGAATACTTGACAGGAAACATGATTAGCTTTAAATTACATATTTCTATCTTCAAAGCCTTTATATTTATCCATATATCTCTTTTCTAAATTTTTTTTATCAATTGAATCCTCAACCAATGCTTTAACATTTTTATCTTTTTAAATGATGGACAGAATAGCAGCTTTAATTAACTTTGGGAATACCTTTCTTTTTTTATTTTATTCAGATTTATAGAAAAAAAGGCATAAAAATAAACAAAAGACAGTGTTTATTATCTTCATTATTTTTTCATTAAACCTACCTAAGTGTTAATGAGGCCCAAGGATGAAGAATAATTAGAAATTCAGTAAATGCTAATGTAGCATTTTTTTCTTTTCAATGTTAACGATTTTAATACCTATTTGCCCAATAATATCCAAGATATAATAAAATAAACAGTAGCGTATATTAATGGTACAATATAGCTTTGATGAAAATTTTATATGCTTTGAGCACTTTAGGGACAGAATTTTCCAACTAAGATATAAATCTTGCAAACATAGAAATTATTAATTAAATTAAATTTAAATTAAGTTGGAATTATGTAAAATTTAACTTAAAATTAAAAATGTTAGCCCCTTAAAATTACAAAATGGGGAGGTTTGGCAAGGGTCAAACCTCCCATACCTGCTATGGGTCAAACATCCCCTTGCAGCCATTTTATTAAAAATGCAAAAAAGCACATATTAATAACTATTATTATTTCTTTTTAAGTAGATAGTTTTTCAGAGCATTATTTAAGGTAGCTTTATAAATCAAAATATTTTTATAAATTTAACATATAATTAGCACAGGTTCTTATAAATGAAAAACCAAAAATTTACTTTTCTAAGCAAGAAATATGAAATAGGAAATAACTTCTCTGTTTTTTCTGAAAATGTCTTAAAACTTTAGTATGGTATGCAGTTGATGATTATTGAGCTGCCATCTGGTATTTAATCTCTGAAATCAGTTTTTTAAAATAGTTAAAAAGGGTGGGTCCAACCTTTCCTATGGTCAAACATCTGCAGTCTCCCCTACTTTTCTACTTTTGCCAGTACATGTTTCTAAACATCACTAGTATAAAATATTGGTACTATTCTGTTATTCAAGTCAAGCGAGTTTTCACCAAAATCTGCAGGTTTTGTCTGAGGCCCTGCATACCAAAATATTGTATTGCAAGCATGACAGCCATGAAGATATAAGTAAGTGTGCCACATCATTAGGAGAGGTTATTTGTTTGAAGTAATCTCATAAGACTACACATTTTGGTTGATACATGGCTCACAAAAGTAGACCATTTCATACATATTTTAGATGGTGTGAATAAAATGGAAAAGTACCAAAATTAATAAAAGCAACAGAGACTCTAAATATTAAAAAAAAATACACTTCACACAATATATACATTAGCAAACAACTACTTAAGAATGCATACTAATTTATGTTTGAAACAACATATCATGCCTCCCTCATTAAATGTGTAATGTAACAAACACATGCTGAGTGTTTTCCAAGGTTTCAACCAAGATTATATTCCAAACAGTGGGTATGTGGCACCCAGGCCACAGTAATAATCATTGGCTTAGCAAGTACAAATGCACCTGGGGCATGGTACTATTTTTTCCTTCTCTCATCATATTTGTTTTAATAAAGCAACATGACATACACTAATGGTTTGTCTCTATGGCACCTGTGACATTTATACCCCCTTCCCCTGCCTCCTAGTCACTATGCCATTAATTCCCAAAATCAATCATCAATGGAAATGTGCTTTAGAAACTGCCAGATTTGATTTGCAAAACTGACAAGTTGGCATTCTTCTCTCTTGATACTCTGAACCACAGACTTGATTTATAGTTCTAGTGAAATAGTGTATGATCTGAAATGAAGGTGAAGTAAGTTTAGTATATTCATATAGATTGCATCAGTTACATATCCATTTAGCAATATTTTAAATCTCTTACTAGCATTGAGAATTGTAACTGTACAGTTACAATTTCAGATTTGGAACAAATGCTTTTCCCTTGCAGCAAAAAATTGAGTGCAAAATAGTTTTAAAATAAAGAGCATTTGATTCAGGTAATCATTATTAAAGCATACATTTACAATAGCATACAAAAATTCTACAATGAATAATTTAAGATAAATTGAACTTAGAGTGATCCTTTTATTTGGTTAAAACTACTCCAAAAACTATTTAATTACGAAACACAAAATAAAATATCTGACCTCATTCAGTTTGGTGCCTTGCGAAAAAACTTTCGAGCCATATGCAAAAACAAAAGAAAACTTTTGGGGAAATTTTGAAAGAACAGAATCAAACACTTTTACAGAAGCAGAAGCCATTTCTGTAGGCAATTAAAAGTGAGTTCAAGTTTCTGAAATATAAATTTGATAAATAATTTGCTAGGAAGGTCTCATTTTTGTAATCAATTGGGGGGGGGGGGAAGTTAATCTAAAAATTTTATCTCCAGAAATGTTAAAAATTGTCAGAAGTCGCCAAAATTCGAAACTTGCAATATTTTTTTTCTCATGACTTGAACTTGAATGATAGGAGTTATGGGATTTGAAGCAACAAAGGCTGTAATCCCCTAGTTCCAAACTAGTCACAGAATAATTCGTTCCAAAAAAATGACTCCATAATGACGATTAGATCAGTCCAAAAAAATTCTCATGACTTCACCGGTGTCCCAGAAATTTCTGTGTTGTTGTTTATGTTTATACTCAGTATTTTAACAAACCGATTCCACATCAACGAATCTTTTCACATAAATTAGTGAATTTTAATTAAAATTTATTCTGTGTATATGAAATACAAAAAACCGTCTTCAATTTCAGTCAGTTTATTTTACATGAAATACTTATTTTACTGCGAAAATACTTTTTCTAGAACACCAAGTTAACAAACGGCTCTGAGCATAACTGTCTAGAGATATGATCGAAGACCAAAACAGCGAGGATTTGCAATCAAACATCGTTCTTAAAAGTTTAAATATCTCATTAATCAATATAACATTATTACAGAAATTATAAACTATTCAATGAAAGAGAAAGACATCGAATGCCTCTTTTAAATCGTTTTCAGTGTTTAGTTAAGCCGATAAGTGCGAACAGCAGAATTTGGTCCAATAATTTACAATTGAAATACTAAATAAAAACAGCTCATGCCATACACAATATACATTTCTTGGTGGTTGTATGTTATAAACTCAATTTTTTATTGCATTTTATCCTTTTTGCCCCCTAGAATTTGATTCTGAAATTGAATCACAAACTGTAATCGTAATCGTCGACAAGGCCAATTTGGTGTTGTCGACTATTTTTCTGGTGATTTTATGAAATTATTCCAATGAAATTAAGTACTTTTCTCGGCCGTAACTGTATATTCGAGGTGTGAAAGCTACAGTTTTCTTCAGAGGAAGTTTTCTTGTGTTTACAACTCAATGAAAAAGATGTTATGATCTTCCACATGTTTATTTTTCTTACATGTACACACTGGCATGCTCAGTCTCTAATGTTTGTATAAATGTTCTATGCTCTATAAATCACCAGTGTTGTTTGCAAAAACATTTGAAAGGTTTAATATATTAAAATTATAAACATTTACAATGATTATCGAAAATACAGAAGCATTCAAGTCTTGGCTGACATCCCGTTTAAGCCGCATGTAAGTGAATATGTTTTAATAAATATTGTAATTCTTTACTTAAGTAAAGGAATTGTTATCATCCTTTTTTTTTCTTAAATACGAAGTCCTATTTTTACATTTTGAAATTTCACTGTTAATTGTGTAGTCAATATACAAATTGGGTTAATTGCATTTCTCAAATTAAATAAATAAAATCGTATTTAAATGCTTTTATGCTTCTTGTATCAGTACAGTATAGAAATTATATTGTTATCTTGAATTAAAGTTTTTAAAACTTAATTATTTAATTAAATTACTAAATTATTTTGCAGCAAATTAACACGAAGAATAATACTTTGGAAGACAAAAGTTATTCTTAAATTCATAAAAGTTATGACCTTCTTCTATTAGAATATAAACACAAATATTACAAAATCGCAAATTTTCTTATTTACATTTTTTTATTGTTTCATCCCCTTTTTTTTTCACTCTTGATTACTCGTTGAAAATGTATTTGTATCATTATGCTTCAATAAAACTACTGAATG
Organism: Araneus ventricosus; assembly: GCA_013235015.1. Lineage (NCBI taxonomy): Eukaryota > Metazoa > Arthropoda > Arachnida > Araneae > Araneidae > Araneus > Araneus ventricosus. The sequence continues at coordinate 187,805 of BGPR01001782.1, forward strand.
TAATACTGGAAATAAAATACATTATTGTGCATATATTACATATTATGTAATGTTGAATGGAATAATTATGAATTGGGGCAAATGTGATCTGCACTTAAAACTTTAGTATATTTAATTATATTTATAAAACAAAACTAATTCTGAAGGGCTGTTTTTTTTTTTTTATCATTTTTGAACTTGTTTTTATTAAAATTCAAAAATAATTCTTTAATTACAAATATTTTAATAACATTTATAAATAAGTATTAGTTGCAAAATGTTCAATCATGATGAATGAGATGTTTCTTTCATTGCTTGACGTGTTACAAGCAATTAAAATATCAGAAAATCAAGTATGGCAGTCGATGTGGGAAAGGCAATCTATGAATAAAATATTGCAAATTCAGCCAATCTGTCAAAGACTTCAAAAGCCTACTTAACTTAGGAAAAATGATGTAATTATAGGAAAACTGTAAAAAGTTCATACCTATTTAACATAAAAATACCTTCTGAACTTGTACCTATTTGTTTTGAGTTTTTAAGAGTTTTCAAGTGGTGTGAATTTGACCATGATGCGCCAAACTAAGCAAAATTCCATGAAGAAAAAAGTGAGAAATTAATATATATAAAAATTTTTGAAAGAAATTCAATAAAAAATGAACGCTGCTTATATATGTGGATAAAAACCAATTGATTTCAGAAAAGCAAAAAGGCAAACATATGGAGTTTTTCCAAGTAAAATAGATAAAGCAATAGAATGAGTTTTTATTTTTAAAAGTAAATGTTGGAAGTTGAAATTCAGACATGGAGATGGTATGTGGTGAACTGACTTAATGCAGTTGCACTGGGAGCACATTGGTGCCTGTTCTCCGACAAGCAGATGGCGATGCTTATATCTAGTGTTACCCACTCATAGTCTTTTGAGAAGTGTATCTGCTTTCCTGTTCGTTAGCCCTTTAAGACTGGAGGTATTTTTGTAACCAATGAATTAAATGCTGGACTACAACTCAAAAATGGACGGTGTCTGGCATCTAATGAGAAAAATAGATCTATAGAGATTCTGAAAACAAGAAAAATCATTTTTTCCAGCATTTACTGCATACAACTAACCCGGAAGCAGAAATATAAGCTAATGTCTAACCCATACGATCATATGGCTCGTTCTTAAAGGATTAGAGAAGGCCAAGGTTCCATATGTGGTTTAACAGCATGAAGCTTGTTTTCTGTGTCACAAGATCCCACTGTCCATCCAACTAGTACGGCAACTGTAATGGTTGCAGGAGCATGGGGCGGCGTTCTGTCTTTGCCATTTGAAACAATGGAGTATTCCTATCTTTTCAAGTCGTACCTAATTATAATAGATGCAATTGCATTTTATCTGTGAAGTATATCCTGTGTGGATACCAACATTTTATTACTCAGTGACAAGCCCATTTTGGAGGGATTACTGTTAACCTTAATGATATTTTAGAAAACAATCTTCTTTGAAATATATTTACTTTTTTAAATATTCAACACATACTTGAGATTTAATATTGTCGGTTTTAACAATGTTTTAAATTAATTTTTTTCAATGAGTGTTTGACGCAGTAAGTGAAGTCTGGTCCTTAAATCATAAAACAAAATCTAAACCTGCCATACAGAATTGAGGATTTTTTTTATTGCTGAACATCTATTCCACAAATTGTCGTAAAACTTTATCATAACATTTTTTAGTATATATTTACAAACACTGTGTGCCTATACAAAACTTAACATTACTTTACAATTAATCTTACCAGTATAAACTTTTATAATTTCCCTGCAGTAAATATTAGCTGTATTTACTGAATTGCTTACTTATTACCAAAGGATTCTAAATTGCTGCCGTATCAATTACCTAGTTTGCTCAAGAAGGAGAAATTAGAAAATAAATTTCATTATTCTTAAAATCAAATAGGCTTAGAAAAACAATCAAAGGAAAATGTCAAACTGTTAATGAAATAAATGAACAAATTAATGCTAAAAAAGCGGTTCTTAAGAATTTGTAAAATAGTTTTCCTTGAATACTCGATGGAAGTTTTAAATAAAGTAGTATGCATTTTCAAAATTTTATTGAATTTCTGTTATTGGTTTTTATTTACAAAAAAAAAATTCTCGGTGTTTGTTATTTGTTCTGTACAATGTTTCGTGGTAAAAAATGTTAATATTTTTCTTTTCAAATATGATTGTACCCTAAATAATTGCCTGCAATATTGTATACCATTTTAAAACAGATGAATTTTAATGTTCATCTCCTAGCAGTATCAAAAATTTAATAATTGGGTTTAAGTGCCAAGCAGTAATAACCGAAGCAGTAGAATGGTGCAAATTGAGAATGCTATTTTCTCTTGGATTATTTCGAAAAATTAACTGTATTTCTTTAAATTGTAACATATGGTTTGTTGCAAAGGATATGTATTGTGATGGTGGAGTTGAAGGAAAATAGATACTATTAATCAATTTTAGTTAAATTAGTTTTAATAATCAAGAAATTTTATTTTCTTCATATAGCCTACTATTCCTACTATTTTATAAGCAATGAAAATGCCGCCAAACAGTTTCTATTATCTAAGTCCATGTCTCTCTTTGTACCTCCATATTTTAAATACTGGATCACTGTGTACTACATAAGGTGCACAGTGAGGCATGAAAATTATTTTAAGAATTTAAATTCTAAAAAAAAATTAATGGAAATAGTTTTTTATTTGAAACATGGTAAATCATGGTATGTAATGATCTATTTGAACTTTTGGAGTAGTTTTATAATTTTATAAAAAGATTGTGAGTCTAAGCAGCACCACTCTACTTTCATATAAATAGATTTAAGATGGTATTCTTGGATAAATCAGCTTAGGAAAAAATTATAAAGAAATAAAATATTAGCACATTTGAGTTATTAGCAATGTTTTGAGTACCTAATATAATTTTTGAGTTCTTTAAAAAGGGAACTCTTTTTCATACATAAATATTGACTCCTTGAAAATTTTGAAAACACTCCTTGAGAACTCCTTAAATACTCCTTGATTTTTAACTTAAAAATTCGGTAAGAACCCTGTGTAAATATTTTTGCCAAATAGTAATATTCTTCGCCAAGTTCAATAACTTATTTAAGGATTGAATTTTTTCTTTATGATTTTTTGGTGCCATCTTTCTCAAAATATTTCCATATGTTGTCTAAAGATAAATGAAGTAAAAGAGCTAGAGATGTTTTGCTAATTCAGTAGATTGTGAACCATTTTATCCATATTGACTCTAAGCTCTCACCTTAAGAATTGTGCTAAACTTTTGTACACCAGTGGATCTCCTTGAGAGTCAAATTATGATGTCCGGTGTCCCTACGAACAATGCTGTCTACACAATGAATAACATTTGTTAAACTTTTAAAAATGCAATGAAGAGAAAATCTTAGATTTTTTATTTTTTTTTGGGGGGGGGGGGGCCGGGTCTACTGTTCACAGAACTACTAGTTTATTGAATTCAGTTTTATGATCAATTACTTACCTGAGAAACATAGTAAGTTCATTAAACTTTTTTTTTACTTCTGAAACTGTAAGATTTGTATAAAATACCAGCTCTCATTTTTGGAATCTCAAATTATATATGATACATGAAATTATAATCTTCGTACTTAGTTGTGATTATAGAAGCAAAATTTAAAAATATGTATATATTTTTATAGTAAAAGTTGAGCAATAATATTTGCATACTGTCTGCATAATAAAAATCAATATCTGTTAGCATGCTTTCAAAAATTATAATTAAAGAAATATGAAAGGAGGGTGCTTTCCAAATTCAACATCTTATAGGTACATAATGAGTTCAGAAGTGTGGCTATTTGTTAAACTTTAAGACTTGCTGTGATTAAGCATAATATTAAATGCAACTTCTGAAGATTTCTGTCTAATTAAAAGCATATGTACATGAAACCAAAACAAATTAAATTAGTACAATGTGTCTTGGACATATATAAAGTTATGTATCCATGCAAAAGAATTTGTTTTTAGTATTGGACAGTGAATTGTCTGTGCTCTATCGCTCAAGTTTCTCATTAGGAACAAATAGAAACTAATATTTTAAGTATATTACGCAATGAAAGTTAATGATTATAGTCTGATACTTTATAAGGAAGACAACTTGAAAATATTTAAAAATGTTTCAGAAACTAATAATAAAATATTGTGTTGAAAACAGGCTTCCAAATGTGTAAAAAAAAAAAAAAAAAAAGGTCCATATTGCTTTAAAAATCATTGCTAATTTATCTCTTTTTGTTATGAGTTAGTTTTCATATCCCTTATCCTTATGTAGACTACAGAATAATGAAGATTGTTTTTAAGCATTCTTATATGAAAACTAGTTGTGTTTTATGTAATCAAGGTTTTATTATTCTAGCATGAAGAAAAGTTTTGTGATTATTTTGCATTTTTTTCAACTGCTAATATTTACCCCTCTTTTGTTTATTGTTTTTTCTTTTCTTCATAGAAGTAGAATATTTTTTTCATGATATCTGTTCTGAAGAACTAAAATGGAACAAAACTTCATTAAGTGTTGCATTGCACTCTGTTATTCTTTAAAATGTTTTTAAAAGCCTGCAATCTGCTGTTTCTGAAATAAACTAGCATTTTATTGTGAATCTAACTTTTCCTCATTTATGGAGAAATGTAATTCTGCTTAATTTTTACCAGAAAATTTAAAATACTTTAAAATCAAAAATAATTAAATCCAAAAATAAGTGGTTATATGCATTTTGCTATTTTAGGTGTGATGCGGACCCAACAGCTTTGGCCAAATACATTTTAGCTCTTGTTAAAAAGGAGAGAACTGAGGATGAACTACGAGAATTCTGCTTAGACCAGCTTGATGTGTTTCTAATGAAAGGTAATTAAGAATATCAAAAATTATTCAGAAGTTTGATAAGAAACATGTCTTATAATAAGATTTCTCTCCTCCTCATTAGAAAAATATGTATATGAATTTCTTGTGATCAAATACATTTTGGGAAAAATGTTTCAATAGTAATTACATATTCTTATTTTTGTTTTTGGAATACTTTAGTATCTTTCATTGTTGATGCTCGGGGTTGAATTATTGAAAAGTATTCTCAAATTGTATTCAGATGTGTTTTCTGATCCAAAATTGTCTTTATAAAAAATTTATTAAATTTTTTTAGCTATTTTAAACACTTAAAATTTATTTTATCAATGCTTCGAGAAGAATAGAACTGCATTTAATTTTAGGAATTATCTGAAACGTTTGAAAAACCAGTAGAAATTTCTTACATGTTTTTTTATAATATATTAATGGAGGATAAAATATTTTTATCTTGAAAAAATTATGTTGTATACAAAAAAAAAAATATCACTGAATGAAAAATTTTTGTTATTAGTTATTAATTTTTATTTTCATTTTCTTTATTTCATAATATTTCGACAAGCTTAAGACTTTCGCCTTTTTTGGTTTGCTATAAATGGTGGTTTGTTTAAATGTATAATACACCAAAAGTACAATTTTGAAATTATTTCTCTTTGGTGATCGCCATTGTTTAAATGAATAATGGGTGAATTGTTTTTTTAATAAGTTGGTGATTATAAATACATTGTAAATCATGCTTACAACATCAGGAAAATAAAGATTGTTATAAATATCTGAGGGAGTTCTGATGTGTATGTGTTTAACTTTGAACCCTTATTGTGGCTGTATTTAAGTATTGATCAAAATTTATATATTCAATGTTGCCTTATTTTGATTTCAAGATTCATAGCTTAATTTATTTCCTTTTTGTATGCTGTTGCATTTCAGATTCATTGGTTTAAGAAATTCATTTATGAAATCTGTCTAGATTATGATATTCTGAATAATAGATTTTTCCTGTTTCCAACTGTGCTTAATTTATAATTAAAATTTGTTTCCTCATTGTTAGAAACTAAGCCATTTGTGGATCTCCTGTTTGATGCTCTGAAAAACAAATCTTATTTACCCGGTTCTTCGGAAGGTCTTTCAAAGGATGGTCTTGATGTAGGTAATCAGAGTAATAATACAAAAGCTTCACAGCATTCTTCTGACCATGGTATTTCTCAGAATGACCCTTCAAAAAGTGGGAAGTCTGAGACTGATGGTCGTTCTGATCATGTAAGTGCTATAGTTAACAGTTTTGTTTTATCATTATATGACTGTTTGATGGTCTATTTTCTCAGACTGTATAATAAAATATGTAAATTTGATGACTGATCTAGTAATAGTAATTTATATTTTTGTGTGAACATGTAAAAAACTGACATTCTTTAATGAATTAAGTGTATTGTTGCAACCATATACTGTCTTTCACTTACAAAAGGAGTGCAAATGATGACACAAGTTCCTTGGATTTAAATAATTTGCAGATAATTTCACAGTACAAATTCAACTATGCCGATTCCTGATAATATCGATTTTATGTCTATATCGCTAAATCGATTTAAGCTTATGCTGATTCCCTCCCTCGCACGCGAGCACATGTTCTCCTTTCGTTGATTGTGGACGAAACATTAGCGCATGCGTCATATCGATAGACCCTCGACCAAGACTGACAAAAAGTGAACAACGATTTAGCTTGATTGCTGACATGCTCGCAGTGGCGGACTGTGTCTGAAAATAGTGATTGCCAGGTGGCATAATACCAACCTCTACAGGAATAGGGGCAATGGAGAAATTTCGAGCATGCTGATTGGTTATTTCAGCAGCGTCACGTATGATGTCATAGATTTACTGTCCAGTTGCCTTATAGTGATGATCAAAGTACATTTAAAGTTTATCCTCTGATGAATACAAATTAACATCTAAGAATATGATTTTTTAAACGAATTTTACTAACGAAAATACCTTTGTTATTTCCAATGAATTTCAATCTTTCTACAACAAATTTGAGCTTGACAGAATGGCTTGAAATATTGAGTATGAAACAAAATAAATAGTGGCGCCATCTCTGAGCAAAATATGAAAACTGCTATTTTTAATTAAATATCTAAAATTTTCTTTTTAAATTAAAACACAATCTTTCATTCGAATTTAAATTGAAATCTATTAACTTTTAATGTAAATATTTTGCAATGTCAGTTATTTTATAATTTCTGACTTTTCAATTTGTCTAACTTTTTTTTTTTTTTCCTATTTTTTCCTGATATTGCAATTTAAGTAGTAAAAAAGGAAGCAATTTAATTAGACTTCGTTTTGAGAAAGGGATATAATTAATAACTAAACATTTTTTCCATTTATCTGCTGATCTGAAAACTTTGATTGCTTTTTAGTCCTTTTTTATTCCCTAACTTAAACTTATCATTTACACATGGTCACTCTTTCTCTCTCGTACATATATAATATTTTTAGTATCTGTATGCATTAGTTTCAAACTACTGCTCATTATTAAAATTGAAAAGAGAGCCCTGATAATTAAAGAAAGGTTTCAATTGAAAAACAAAAAAGGTGATACTTTTTAAACTTTTGTATTTCTTGTACATTTTTTTATTAATACTTCAATAACAAGAAATTACTTAAGATTTTTCACAAATATTTTATCAATGACTTTAAGAAATTATAACTTATTTTCAAAAAAATGCTTGATTCTTTTATTAATGATATACTTTTCTATTCTAAGGTTAGAATAGAAAATTAATAGGTTAGAAATCTTTTGAATCAGTTATTTCTTTAGTACTTGGTAACTAAAGAGATAATTTATTCAAATAAATTTACATAAAAAAATACTGAACAATTTAAGAGAAAGATGGATGAAATTCCAAAAAAAAAAAAAAAAAATTATAAATCTATGACATCATATGTGACGCTGCTGAAACAACCAATCAGCAAGCTCGAAATTTCTCCATTGCCGCTATTCCTGTAAAGGTTGGTATTATGCTGCCAGGAGTCGGTGAGGGCCCACACATATCTACAATCATAATATGAATTCATACATATATATATATGTTATTTTTTATTTAATTTTTTATATTTAATTATATTAATTTAAATCTATAATATTTAATAATGTATTCAATTGTAATTTAATTATGTATTCAATTTAATTTTGAAAATATATATTTAATTTTTCCGCATCTTTAAAATAAATGCCTTTTAACACCACTTAATTTTCTACGTTTAAAATAGCGAAATTATGATTAAAGTTATTTGATTTTAAATTCCGGAAGTTAAATATTTTGTATACGGTTTTAGTGACAAAGTATGAAGGAGAAATGCTGCCCATTGGTAGGGCATCTGTTGAAAGAGCCAGGAACCTTTAAAACAAACTTCTTTGGATGATTTAGAGTTTAATAATTTGTACTGGTAATGTTTCAGTAATTTGTAACTAAACTGGTATCATTAAAATGACATTTTTGAATTATAAGTAATTCAAAAATCATTTTGTTAGATAGTATTTTTTGAAAATATTGTGAAAAAACGCCAAAATCTTGCTTAATTTTTAACTAACTGAAATTTTAATTTACTTTTGGATGAAAGACTTAGAATGAAATTTAAATGTTTGACTTGTTTATATTTGTTGTTTCTTAAAAACACTTCATGGCTATTTTTTTTTAAGAATATTAATTTCCATCAAAATAAAATACTTTTGAAAAACAATTTTCTAAAATGTTTTTATTTTAAGGATAATGATATATGTAATTAAAACTAAAAACAAGCTTAAAAAATTATCAAAATGCAATTTTCTAAAATTGATATATCGTTAAATCGTGATTAAAGCTGGTTATATATCACGATGTAAGATTTTCAACATTGCCCAGTCCTATTCCCAACAAGTGTTTGGTTGCCAAATCAAAAATTGCTATAAACTATGATATATGAAGCTTTGCTTCTTATTGCAATGAAAGAAAAATTATTCAAATGCAGTAGAATCTCTCTTAATTGGCACCAGTCTTACTTCACTAATGCCAGTTAAGAGTGTTATATTTCTAGAGTTCATGTTTTATGATGCCATTTGTAGAAATCATAGAATGCGAAGTTTGTTGGTCATGTTTTTGATCTGTCATTTCTAATTAAATAAGCAATATTGAAAATCATACACATGTAATTTTATATTCCCGAAAAAGCAAAATTAAACAACATTTTAAAATAACCATATGTATCATCACTTGAAAGTTATGCATTTCTCTAAATAATAAAATATGACTGAATATCTGTTCATTTATGAAATTGTTGCTGGTGTTATAAAAATTCATTGTGATTACAATGAAGCTTTGTTATATTCTGGCATTGGTGAACAGTGCTCAGTAAATTTTTCTGAAAATCTGCAATCATTCTTCTGCCTCCTTCCACATAACTTTCTTCATCTGCATATTTTTATCCTCTCCCTCCTCATAAACTTTCTTCTTTCCCTCTGCATGTTTGATTGTGTTGTTATCAAGAGAAAGTGTGATGGGAACAGAACTGTCTACCACTCAAGCCTTTATCTCCTCTTCAGTAACTCAAGTTACACTTTTTTATAATCCTAAAATTCGGATTTAAAATCTGTACTTTGAAAAGTGCCATAATTTTGATATTGCCAGTTTGTGTGGTGCTGATGAAAGAGATTCTAATGTAGTATTTTTAAGGCACTTTGGTTAATTTTTAGAATATTGTCAATATACCATAATTTTTTTCTTAAAAAAAATTGTAAAAAGTGCTTTAAATTTAAAGACTTGATAATCCTTGAATAAAACTTATTTTGCTGATTGATGATGCCAAAAAAGTTTTTGCAAATCTTGGTAATAAATTAGCCCTTATAAATTTTGAATTTCATCATAAATAATTACACATTTTGTAAAATTTTTTGGAACAAAAGAAAAGAGGAAAATGTTTTAAGTATACATTGATTAATTTTATTTTAAAAAAGTTTATTTATTTATTGAATGAACTGATTTTTCAATGTGCCAATTACTTCAAGAGAAATTTAAGTTAATCCTAAATTTCAAGAATCCATTTCATTAAAAACAAAAATGTCAGATATGCATATAAATGCTCTGTTTACAATTTATTAAAATATCACTTTTGTGTGAATCACTTTTCTGTTAATTTGTAATTAACACTGTGTTCTCATTATATTAGGTAAACTCTGAGAATGGTTCTGGTAGAACAAAACCTTCTTTAAGCTCTGCTGTCAAAGTAAAAGGTACTGGAAGTCCAGAACATTCACATAGGTCTTATAGACATAGGAGTCGGAGTAGAGGGTGAGTTTAATCATGTTTTAAATGTGATTGTTCTTCAGTCCCAGTTCATTTTTATTATTAAAACATAAAAAAAAAACTATTGCAACATTTCACTAAATTTTTTTTATCAGTACATGAGAATACATTTAGAATGCGTGATTTGTTTTGCATAAAATAAAAATTAATTTTAAAAACTGTTATTGAAAATATTTTTTTCCTCGTTGTAAAATTAATTCTGACAGTAATAAGCTTTTAATTTTGTGAAACTCTATTCTTATTTTATTCCAGTAGGTGTTAATTTTTGTTGATATATATTAATTGTGGCAATTTAGTTTTGTGTAGCATCAGGGTTGACTGTGTTCCAGATTTATTTATTCTAAAAACTTTATTCAAAATTCCAGATATTTTACTTTCTGAAATCTAGCATTTCTGGACTTTGGCAACAAGACTGTACTGCTCTTTCCGATGATTTAATTTAATGGTACAGAGGCATCTAAAATTATTATTAATTTTAGGAAAAGAATTTAGATGCATTCTCAAAGAGTGATTTAAGAATGTGTTGATTACACACAAAAAATTTACTTCTAAAAAATTGTCTTTATCAAATTTAGTGGCTTGAATCCTGCTCTAGGTAGTGAAACAATCTTTTTTTATTGCTTTGATGAAATTGGCTCAAAATCTGATAAATGTAATTTCAGATGATGAAAAGTTTCTATTAGACCAAAAAGTCAGAAACTGTCAAATAGATCATTACTTTGGTCTAAAATATTCAAGCTAAAAGAAGGAAGAATGAAATATCCAGTGTTGACAAAACTAAATACATTTGTTTGAACAGACCTTAACAGAACTTAACCTCCCCTCCCTTAAAACACGAACTAAACTTAACGATGATTAAAAATTATATATATATTGAGAAAATAAAAAATGCTGAGTGATAATGTGAAATGATGTAGTGAATGATTATTTTTTATTGCACTTTTGCTTTGCTACATGAAATTGTTTGAAATATGATCATATATATGTGTATCTCAAAATTATTAAAGATTATGTCATTAATGAAATTTAGTTAATTTTTCATAATTTTTTGGAGGGAATTGTTCTTTTTGCCTATCTAATGAAATAAAATCAGCATGTGTTTATTTGAATTATTCAAAATTGTGTCATTTTTATCCCATGCTAGTTTTGAAGACTTTTAAATGGCTTTGCAGCCATCCCTTGTAATATACACATCCTCGAGTCAAATAGTTTTTTAAAAGCAGTTATTAAATTCCAATATTAGTGACGTTTTGAACTATTTCAATTTTGAAACTTTCCTTCCTTTTATTACAGTAGAGAAATATCGGAGGGCCGTAAAAGATCACTTGGTGATGATAAAAATGATAAGAATTCAAAGCATGATCCACTTCCGTCCAAAAAATTCAAATCCAGAAGCCACCACTATTCTAAAAGTTCTAGTGACAAATTCAGGGATGAAAAAGGAGATAGGCGTAGCAGTCGAAGAAGGAAAGAACAAATGAGTGATGAAGATGGATTAGATGATAGGAGCAAATCAATTTCAAGAAGCAACAGCTGGGACAAAGGACGCTCCAGATCCCGTTCTTCTTCACGTTCTTCAAGATCCAGATCAAGAGAGCGATCAATTGATGGTAAATTAAAAAATTCTATTTTCTTTTTAAATTTTAATGTTTGTGTATATGTTTCTATATGTTATTCCAATTGTAAAGGAATTGAATAGATTTCAGCTTATGACAATAATAAAGTTTCTATTGAAGTAAACCAACAGGAACTGATATGACCAATAAATTTCATGGCAGTATATATTCCTTCTGATTGTTCGTATTGTAGAGGTCTGAACTGTCATTTCCACAATAAACAGGCATGAAAGACTTCCGCTTTTAAGCAGAAATCCGCTTTTTTGAATGTCTTTCAGGCTGTTTCTGAGATTGATGCAAAACCGTCGAGAAATTGTGACCGAAAAATGTGGCAGGTGGGGTGGAAGCTATGTCTGAATCCGAAACGAACGCCATTTTTTCTCCGTCACAAAGTAAACAGAGATGCATTCTCTGGGGTTTACGCACCGTATCTATCACCTCAAGTGATTGGCACACAGCGCAATGGAGGAAGGCGGAACTTCTCCTGTATAGCCGAATGACGACCGCTCTACGAGTAGGCCACGCCTTGCTGTTGAAATCGCAAGTCAGTGAGCTGCTATCGACGATGTTGAATCACGGGTTGAATGCTAACGGTTGTTATGCAAAGAACTTCTACTACTACTATCATTTGTCTTGTGTTTGGCGGATCGCACGTGTGATGCTGTATGTTTAGTGTTACGTTCGTCAATTGTAAAGATGAGCGTTTGTGAGTGTGACCAAGAACCAAATTGGAGATTAACTTAAACGATGAACATAAAGTTCGTTCCCTAGATGCGAACGAAAAAAAATAAATTTAAATTCGAGTGGTTGAATAAATCTATGAAAATTAAACTGCCGGCGAAAGGTAACGATACGAACGTGGAAGAGATAGCAGTAAAAGTAGGAGATTCGATCAAGAAGATCGAAATAAGTGGAACTGTAAATTGCCAGCTTTGCTCTGATACCATTTATAACCAAGTATTCTAAACTTGAGAGATTATTTCATATTTATGTCCTTAATTTAATGCTTTTTAAAGAAAGTATTGCAATTATTAAACAATCTTTAAGCTGCTGAACTCAAACATTATTCAAAATAAGTTAGTATACATTTATGAAGATTGTATGTTGGAATTTTTAACAACAGATCATAAACCTAAAATTATTGACATACATGAGATGAAGAAATCATTTCCTATATTTTAAATACAGAATACAACAGCTGTTCTAGAATAATTAAATAAATTGCTTTTTCTATATGTATTTTAAGTAGTAACATCTTGTGCCTTTGCATTTGTATATATATCGATTTTGTGGTGAATTTTGTATTTGCGTAGAGTTCAGCTTTTTTGAACAGCTTGCACTTTCATGCCTGAATAAAGATGTACAATCTTGTTTTATATATTCTGTTTTTATCAGTTCTAAAAAGTAAAAATGATACAATATTGATATTGTTAATAACATTATCAGGAAAACTGTGATGAAATATATGTATTTATTTTGCTTATAATATTTAATCTATCTGAATTCAAATAATTATAAAGGTGTCGAGTCTTAATCTCAATAAGTTAAGGTATGTTTACTACTTGGAAGATTTGAGCTTTAATTTTTTTTTTTTTTTGAGATTTGTGCTGATTCTTGTTGATGTAGTGCTTCTCAATAAAACTTCTGTTATTTTAACCCTGACTCGACTTTGATAATTGTGTATGTGGTGTTGTTGGATTCTTGTGCCTTTTCAAGTCATTATGCAAGAAAGTAGTTAATGAAGACCTGTATAAAATTCCATATTGCTTGCTGTGTGGAGATATGTCATGAGGAAGTTAAATTATCATTATAAGAATCTGCATCGAAGAATATGTAAAATACTGATCAAAGTGATGGCTTTTTTTTAACACTTCTATCTATTTAGAAAAAGTTTTCTTTGCAATTGTGTAGATGGCTTCACTTAGAATAGAATTCATAGTTTATAAGGATTATATATAATATGATCGATTAGTTATTGCTTATATGTTATCTAAATTTCTTTAATTACAAAATATAAAAATCATCTCGTGAGTTTGTTTCTTTATGTATACTATAAAAGATAATCAGATCTGTATTGCTAGTAATTAACAGTTCATTCCTAAACCAGTGTTGAATAGAGTTTTAAAATTTTAATTTACAGTGTGATTGTTTATGAATTAGCAAATATATTAACATATTTTTTTTGTAATTAAAAAAACAAAATACATAATTCTTTTTCATGAAGGTAACCAATATCAATTAAATAGTGTATGTTTAAATATAGATTTGTGCCACCATGATATTTATATTGAATGTATTTCTTTAGAATTAAAAAAAAAAGAGATAGAGAAAATTGACATTTTTTTATATTGCTCAACTTGCCTCCCAGTGTGTAATGAACATAATAAAAACATATATCTCTTTAGTTAACAACATCTTAAATTCTAAAATACATAGCTGTAATAATTTTTAAGCTCTAATTCAAATTCTTGTATGAGATTGCTATGGTTAAAAGTCGAACCATTTTTAATCTGTTATGCTTTATAAAATAATGTGACCATTAATATTAGGAATTGCCATTTGCAATTTAAAATACATATATATTTTTAAGTGTAAAATTTGTTTTAGAGACAGGTTTTATAAAAAAAGGATATAATTTTAAAAAATTGGAACACATTTTGGGTGATGTTTATTGGTCTCTTCTTTCCTTTCCTATATGTGTAGATCGCGATAAAACTGACTATCACTCAAAATCTGAGCCTGAAAGATCATTAAAGATTCAACACGCTGACCACGGAGACACAGATTACAGACAAAAACCTCCGTCTACAGTTGTGCCTTCCCAACTCAATAGTTATTCCAGCAAAAGGATATCCAAAAGATGTCAGGATTATGATGAAAGGGGCTATTGTCTTCGAGGGGACTTGTGTGTCTACGATCATGGAACGGATCCCATTCTCGTTGAAGATGTATCTTCTGTTTTGAATTTTGGAGTTGTTTCACAGGATCGTTATGAAGGTACTCCTGTTAAAGAATCTGGTTAAATATTGGGTTTAATTTGTGATAATATAGCATTAATCTTAATGTAATCTTTAAGGAAGTAATATGTGCGGTTAAAATCTTATTTAAAATCGTAACTGTCGTCTTATTAGGCCATTTTTTTAAAAAATTCTTCTGTAAATTTATATTAATTGTGTTATATTTATGTTCCATTCTTTCTTAGTGAGAGGCATTTCCAAGATTTTACTTTTTACAGAATAACATTTTGAGATCCTTTATTTCTGAAGATAATAAGCAAATCTTTCCCCTTATTTTAATTTCATTGTTAAAGGGCAAGGAATAGAAGGGGAAAAAAAAATGTTTATCTCGCTCTTTTGCTAAAATTCTGGAGTAATGAAGAAATGTATTACATCATCACAATATAACGTTTGGATAAATAAAAATTAAATAGCTCAAGAATATATTGATGCTGATGTACTTTTTTATTTATTTCTTTGAGAATTAATTTTATTAAAATGGGGTAATAAAAAACAAGCCGTACTTAAGAGTTAAATCGGTTTGAATTAACTACATCATTTCCTAAAATGATGTTTATAATTCTGGAGCAAGAATGTGCTAAAATGAGTATCAGTGCTGAGCAGAAACATCCTTGAACAGAGATGTTTCTGTTCAGCTCTGATATTCATCTTAGTAGCGGTATTGTAACTAATTACACAAAAGCAATTACAAAGGAATACTAGTTTGCATTTTTAAATCTTTTTAAAGAATATAGAAAAAGTTGCAGAAGTCTAAGAAATATTTTTAAAAAACATAGCTTTCTTATAAAATAAACTTCAATGATTCATCCAGAGCTGGATATTTCGCCCCTCAATACAGGATAGGACATTCTTTAGTGTAGTTTAGTTATGTTAATGCCCCGTTTTGAAGCAATACAAGGGCTATTTTGGGACGGACCTTGTAATTTTGAACTACAATCGGATGACACCTGAGCTGGCAACTATCTCTCCAAACTTCCTCACCACACCAACGGGAGGACGTTTGACCCACTATGTATGACATGCTGCAGGCCCACAAGCATGGCAGATCTTCAGCGAAATCAGTTTTCAAACCTGGAACCTTCCATCCTTAAAGCCAAGACCATAACACTAGGCTCCCACGGTTTTAATGTTCTTTGGTAGGCTGAATTTCGGATTACCTTTTTTCATAGTATGCAACTGATCATAATTAACAGCACATTTGTGTCTTCTATTCTGTTGT
This sequence comes from Araneus ventricosus, assembly GCA_013235015.1. Lineage (NCBI taxonomy): Eukaryota > Metazoa > Arthropoda > Arachnida > Araneae > Araneidae > Araneus > Araneus ventricosus. Next base: position 203,859 of record BGPR01001782.1, read on the forward strand.
ATTTTTATTCAAATCCTTTTAAAGTTTTGGCTTTTTGTGTGATATTTAAAAATGTATCAAAAAATAGAAAATGGTGGGGATTTTTTTATGCCAAATTATTTCCTTGCATAACTTACTGAAAATAGATAAATCAAAAACAAAGTTTTCTCCCTGGTAGAAATCTTTCAGTTTGTTTTATGTAATAATAACAATTTTTTCAGTAAAATGCAAAATTTAATTGCTATATGCTTATACTTTTTGATTTGTTTGTGTAAAAGGATATTTGTTCTTAAATTTGCTTTCAAAAACAATTTGAAATGAAAGCCTGTTTCAGTACAGCTTTGTATTTTAGAGCTGTTATATATTTAATGCTTTATTTTTCTAACCTATTGGTGATCATAGATGTGTTATATTTCCACTATTCTGAAAATTAAAAAAAAAAAAAATGTTTCCATACTTTAATGTACATTTATTCCATTTAATTTTCCATGGATCTTCAGCACTTATTTAGTTGTTTATGTACATTTTAAGTAAATCTTCTTTATTTGGGTGGAATCTAACATTTTTGAGGAAGTGTTTAGAATTGACATCAAAAAAGTAAGCTCTGTTTTTTTTTTAAATGTGTGAAGTCTTAAACTGCAAAATGTTATAATGTGTGAATATGGTAAAGTGGTTTTTATTATGTTGTTTGAAAATGAATTATGACTCCCCCCCCCCATCTCGGTGCAATATTGTCTTTTTCTTATTCAATATCCTCTCCCCCCCCCAAAAAAAAATACCGATGTTGTATTCAAGTATTGCATTATATGCTTATGTATTCTTAACTTCTGTTACTGTTGTGCATGGACAAGTTTCAAAAGATATTTTTGTGTTAAAATTGTTATTTGAAAACTAATTAATCAAACATTCTTGAGATATTAAAAAGGCTTAAAGTTATGCTTTAATTTGTTGGAATTCATATCTGTTCTATTATTGCAAGGTACTTTGCTTCTTAAACATTTGCTTTATAAAAGATTCTGTCTTTATCAAATTATGGATATAGCCAAAACTATAAAAATATTTTATTACATTTTAGCTCATGTGATCTTTGTATCTTAAGTTTTAAAAAACAATTATCTTTTTTTCTCAGATTCTGCTGGTACCAAATCGCCAAAACAGCCACCTCCACCATCATCACCGCCACCTTTGCCGCCGCCTCCACCCCCACTGCCACCCTTACCTCCACCAGGTATGCCCTTAGGAGAGCAAAACATAAATAATTTTTAAATATTATTTGATAAAACTAAAATCTTTGTTATATTATAATCATAAAAATGGCTGTGGATATTATTTTTATAGCAAATATGCATGTACCATTGTAGGGCAATTGACAAAACTAAAATTCACCTTCAAAATAAAACTGTTTATTTTAGCCAACTACTTTTAATACTTCATTCTATAATTATTTTTAACAAGCATTTTTTGGTTATCATTCTAGGAAAAATAAATTTAAAAAAAAAAGGAAAAGTATTAAAAAAGGGTGCTTCAATTTTATAAAATCATTTGCAATGGATGCTGCATTAAATTTAATTAAAACAAAGATGACACAGGCCTGCAAAAAATACTTTTTGAAAATTGTTTTAATTTTGATGAGTGATTTTTGTGTTATTTTTAGTGCTGATTCTAAAAATGAAATCCATTTATTTCTATCACATAAGGATTTTTTACAAAGTGATTGCATATTTTGAAGGGTACTGTTGAAATTGCGAAATTTTGACATTTCATTTTAAATTTCATTAATTCATAAATGCATATAAATTACATTTATATCCTAGTTCAAGTAATTGTTAAAGTTACAAAGTCCTTAAAGTAACGTTTTTCTTTACCTCAAAAGTTCTTTTGTCACTTTTCGTCTTGTGAACTTGCCTCTTTGTAGCATCCAGCAGTAGTCGGCTATTATGCTGACATTCCATTTTCCTTGATATCGCCTCTCCATTTCCTTTATATCTTGGTGAAATCTTTCACCTTGTTCTTCACTAACTGTACTTAAATTTGCAGGAAAATAGTCCAGGTGCGAACGAGAAAATGAACTTTTAAGCTCGTACTACCACCTAAAATCTTGACATTTTTTATCATCTCTTCTACAATAGATTTGTAGTTTGGGTCCTTTTTGTTTCCAAGAAAGATAATAACAACTAGTTTGAAAGATTCCCAGGCTTTTCTTTCGTTTGTTTCCATTTTAGTCTCAAAATTTTCATCTTTCATCATTTTCCTGATGTCTGGTCCTACAAACACATCTTCCTTCAGTTTTGCTTTGGATAAACCCGGGAACTGGTCACAAAGGTATTTGAAGCATTCACCTTCTTTTGGTAAAGCCTTCACAAATTGTTTCATAAGACATAATTTTATGTGAAGCGGTGGAAGTAACACTTTTTTCGGCAAGCAGGAGAGGTATCCGGTTTCAACTAGTTTCCTCTGTCTTTAATATTGTGTTTAATAGGTAATTTACCGATTCAGAAGAATATTCTGGATTGAAATAATTTCTTGCTTCTTGTTTGGTTGTTTAATCCACCAATTTACTATTTTAAGTCCATAAATATGTTTATCAAACTCATATAAATAATACTTTTTTGGTCCGAAATCGTAAAAAATAGATTGCGAATCATGATGAAATTGTACGTGATGGATTTTTTTCATTATTTTTCCAGTAATCAGCATCCAAAAAACTATAAAAAACACCACTTTCTTTACCGACAATATTTTCATCGCAGACCTGTGTAATAAACATAGAGATGACTTTATAAAATCGTTTGCAATCAATACTACATTAAATTTAACTAAAACTAAGATTATATTATAGAGAGAGATGCTGCACCGTACTTAACTGTAATATGCTATTAATACTTTGAAAGTTAGTTTTTATAGACAATGTATAATTTTAACATTTCTTGTAACAATTTGTTAGTTTTAGAAATTCTGGCTAAGTTCTTTGATTAGCTTTTGCATGAGTGATGATAAATTTATTTATATTAATGGTACAAACTACTAATATATTTGTCATCATGGAACATATTAAGTGGTTTATTGAAATCAAATATTAAAAGTTGTATAAATATCAGTTATGCAAATCTTTTATTTATTTATTTATTTTTTTACTGAAGAAATGTTTTAATACTTTTATACAATTGATTTTTAATCCAATTGTATCTTATTACCATTTTAAGCTAGTCTTACAGATATTGAATTCATTATAAATTTGAAACATTGGTACTTTCATGTTATAGCAACTCTTGAGCTCACTGGGTGAACTTCGGATTACTCAAAGCAGATCATAGCTACGATTTTGCTATAATGATGATTTGGCCAATATCTGGGGGTTGTTTACGAGGGCCTCTATAACATGAAAGTACCAAAACATTTATTGATAGCATGAAAAATTCCTTCCTTCTATATTATATCAAATTGTGCACTTTAAAGCTTTATAATTTTTTAGTAAGATATTTCTTGTTGATAGAATGTAAAGGCTAATTTTTTGAAACTGAGTGTGAAACAAACTTTTTGGATATGAGAATTTGCTTTTTATTTTGCAGGTTATGTTCCTGAACCCTACAACCCTGAAGCTCCTGGCATGAATGTTGTTCCAAGAGTCAATTACTGGGTTCCTCCTCCTGTGCATCACATGACACCCCCTCATCATCCTCCCCCTCTTCCTCCAACAGGTGCTGGAATTCCTGGCATGATGTTTAACCTTAATGAAATGCCACCTCCATTTCATAAAACTCACAGAGCTAGAGAGTTGATCGGTGTTCCAACTGTTGGAAGTGAGTTTATTTGTGTAGTTTTATGTATGTTGTGTTGTAAATTTATAGTTAAACAACTATAAATTTACAAGCATATTTCAGCTGCACTGAGACCGCATGCATTATCATGTGAATTATCAACTTGATATAATTGGAATATTTTGAATTGTAAGAATAAGAAAGTGGGCTTTTTTATTATTCAGAAACTTGAGATTGTTTATGTTACAAAGTATGAGCTTGATGTACTCAGAAAGATGGTTAGAACGGCAAAGATAGACTTTCTTTGCAAACGATTTATCTCAAAGGATCTAGAAATATAGTTCTTAAATAATGAAATATTTATAATGCATATAAATTGATATAGGAAGCAGAGAGATGAAAAATCAGTGCAGTGAGAAATAGCTTGTTGATTGTTTTAAAATTAGAAAATGTTTCTTATTCATTTTAAATTGCTTATAGGTCTAATAGGTTTTATGCGATAGCTCTCAAATTTTATAATAAACTAGCAAAGTATCCAACATTGCCCAATCTTTTTCATATCAATATCATGCTTTTATTGCCCACGCCATCCCTACTTACCCAAAGGGTGTAAAGCATGTTGCAAGTCAGCAGGAAGAAAAATTTCGATGCAAATATTTATGTTATACAATATAAGTGTACAGTACAATACTATACAAAAAATTGGGTAATACATACCAAACAATATATGTATTATACAGTGTAAGTAATACAATACAAATGTCAATATAAATACAATAAAATACAAACAATATACATAATAAATACAAACATAATTAATAAATAAATATAATTATACATAATAAATAAATAAACATACGTAAAAATAAAGAAATTAATAAAATATAATAAATATTTTTTTAAAAAACAGAAAAAAAGAAAGAAAATAAAATTATAAGTACAACCTCGTGCAACAGGGGCAAGAAACAAGTACCCTAAAAAAAAAAAAAACGATGTCTGAGATGCAATTTTCTAAATTGTATCTCAGATTTCAGAAAATTTTATATCCTCAATAAAGTAACATTAATAAACACATGATATTTGTAATACAAATACCATGTGTTAATTAATGTTACTTTGTTGAGGAAATATTTTTGAAATTTTATTGAAATTATTCATAAACCTTGGACGACCAGCTTGTTTGCCGGGAATACAATTTTAATTAAATCTCTGATGCATAATTTGATATTCATGATTAAATTTTTATCACAATTTGAATTTTAAAATTAATTTGTTAAAAAACATGAACAAGGAAAAATGCTAAAATTTTGATTAAATTTTAATTAATTGAATTTTAAAAAACAGTTCTGAGATGCCCATCCTCCGAAGTAAACATGTGCCAAATTTCTTAACTCTAGCTCCAACAGTCTGCCCTGTAGAGTGCCAACACAAACACATTTTCTCTTTTATTATTAGTAGATATTAATTGTATAAAAAATTTCTTTAATTTGAATGTAGCATGCAACATTTCATTTCTTTCTTACATTATTAGCCCTTCTTTAGACATCTTATTATTTTAGGAAATCTGGTCATAAAAATTTCATGGTAATGAATCCATTTGTTAAATGCCCTTTGATGTCTTACCTCCTCTCAACATAGAAGAGATCGAGTTTAGGGCTCATTTCTCATTACAGTATTTTTAGTTGAACAGTGTGACATTGTTGTTTTAACTAAAATTCCAACAAGGCATCAAAATTAATTGATGAAACATGCTTCATCAAAATTGCTCCAACCATTCGACATAAACATTTCTACATGCCTTAGTTATAATTATTATATTAAAGAGGTAAACAGTACAATTTACATCTAATAAGTTCAAAGTTTTTAAAAAGCATTAGAAATTTTTTCCTGCTTTTTTTTATTGAACCCATTGTACAGTAGTAAAGTCTTAAAGTGAATTAAGGGCCATAAAAAATTATTTATTTACTATCAATGAGGGCACAAGGTACAGACAATTTCAAAAGAAAAACAACTTTTAAAAATTTTGAATTATGGACAATAATTTAACATTGTATTATTAGGAAATTCATGGGACCATAGAAGTAATTTGAATTTGCCGAATGCTAGTGAATTTGAATATAATGATAAATGAATTGGTGTATTAATAACCTGTATTATAATTTTCAATATTCATAGCCTGTATTATAAAACTTCTTCACTATATTCTAAATGCCAGATTTGTGTGTACATGCTGAATTAAATTTTTAGCACACTCTTTTAATTGTGAAATCAGTTTTGTTTAGATGGTTTTGAGTCAATGTTTTTTGAACAGAATCTTTATATTAATAATCATGTTTTAAATTAAGAATTGAATCTTAATCAATTGGTCACAACTTTTTAAAAATGATTTTTCAGATTTGGCTGTAGAAAAGGAGAGAGAGAAGGAAAGAAACAAAGATATGAAACCTGCTGATGAAAATTCAGAGAATTGTTTGAAATCTTATGCCATTGAGGAAAAGAACAAAGGTGCTACTCTAAATATAAGTGAACTGAAACGAAAGTCATTTGATTACAGTAGACTAGGTGCAAGTCCTAGAAAAATAGTCAAAAAACTGAACAATAGTCGTAGCACATTAGAAGTCCGAAAAATTCCTCAGCATCTAAATACAATATCTATGCTGAATAGTCATTTTTCTAAATTTGGTCGAATTGTAAATCTTCAGGTAAGAATTTTATATTTATCTACTTTTTGAAATCTGTAGTGTTATAATTTTGATGCATTTATTTTGGATTTTCTTGATTCAGCACATTATATGAAACAATGTTTCAGCTGAAAAATATTACTTGTAATATTTTTTAATCAATTTATTACTATGTATTTGTGCTGTAGCATAATTATTCAAGTATGTTAAAACTGCTGATATGTTGTCTAGTTCCCTCTTTTTAACAGAAGGTTTTTGTAAAGTCTTGTGCCAACCATTTTTTCTTACTGTGAATAATAAGAGTACAAAAACATTTTATCATGACCCTGGTTATAAACATATTAATGTCGATAATGTATTAAAAATTTAACGATAAACCTTTGTTGTATTTCTATAAATTGTTGGCATTTTTATTTCAGTGTCTGAGATATGATTTTGTATTCTTGCAGTGTACTCTAATTTCTAAGAGGTAACAAAGAATAAAATTTAAAGAAAATTAAAGAGAAAAAATACTGTTTTAAAAGATTTGCATTGAAACTATATTTAAAATTGCAAAAGTAGTAATTGCATTTGGAAAAGTTTATTGATTTGAAAATAGATGTCTTCTTAAGAACTTCTATTATTTCTTTAACTAGCCGCCTTCTGAGACCAACTTGTTTGCCGGAAATAATTTCAATTGAATCTTAAATAATATTATATTCATGTTTCCCTTAACAATATAAGCATATCATAGTAGATATTTAACTCATGTTCTTTTAGTGGCCTTGCACCTGTTCTTTGTCTACATAAATGTCCCTAATGGTCAGGATGGGTAGTGTCCTTAAAAACTGCTTATTTGTAATGGTCCTTATATAAGGGCCTTAAAAGTGTTTATTTTTTTTTATCCAGGTGTTTATTTTTCTTTCTAAGGATTAAAAAAAAAAAAGAATATTCTCCTTGCTGTGTCTGCCCAATTATATGAATGTAGTTCTTTGCGGTGTCTGATCTTTCATATCTCAACCGAAAGTTCTGACTCATTGGCATTCCGCCAATGGATCCGGAGGGCAGTGTAAAAGTTTCCCCCTCACTTTAGGGAAATACTATTAGTATGGGGAAAATATATCCCTTTCATTGACGTGGCTCTTCTTTCATCTCCTTTTGCTTGTCTAGGTAGGGAAAAAAATCGTTTCTTTTCAGGGATAAATTTTTATATTCCCACAAGACACGCTAGTTTGCTTTTCTACATATGGTTACTTATTTTTGGAGCATTTTTTTATTATACTTCTACATTATTTTAGCAAATTATATAAGTATTTTTTACTCCAAGTAAGTTTTGTGCAAAAGTTCTTGAATTTTTTTTTACGATATGCCGGGGAAATGTGTATTTAATTTACTGTGGACTTTCAAAAGTGAATACACTGAATGGTTGAAGGCTGGCAAAATAAAAAGTAAAGCGAAAATGTTCATGTGCAGCAATGAATTGACATTTCTAGTATGGGAGAATCAGCAGTAAAAGCACATATGAAACGGGGTGCGTAGCGTCATGAAAAGTGCTTAAATTTGAAAACCATTTTTAAAAACTTTAAAAATGCTTAATTTTCTCCAGAAGTGCAAAGTAAACATTCTCCTATTTTTGTTTCCTCAGATATTGACTACTATAAATTGAAAGCATAATCATAAAGCTTTGTTTATCGGATGTATCAAGAATGAAAACCGACGAAAAGGGAAGGATTCCAGGACGAGATACATCCAGGGGTGTCGAACTTATGTTAAGATAACGCTTATAGTCCAGCCAACACAGGCCCAAAATGAGGGTGAAAAAAACATTAAATCATGTAGTTTTGAAAATTGGTACACATGTTCGTGAGGGGCTCCTAATGAACATACTAAAAATCACCGGTCCTGGGCGGGGGGAGCTTGTGTCACCGCCTTGGATTTAATCCCCCTTTTTTAGTTCTCGAATATCTCAAAAACTATTCAGTTTTCAAATTACAATTGATTTAACAAACTAAAGTGCATGAAAATCCCTACAAATACATACTTTTATTTTTCTTCTAGTTTTAATAGTTTCCGAGATATTCCAGAAAAACTAAAAAAAAGGGAATGAATTCCAAGATAGTGGCAAACTTTGAGACCCATTATCTCGGAAACTATTAAAGCTAGAATAATAAATGCACATATTTGTAGGGAATTTTGTGCTCTGTAATTTGTTAAATCAATTTTAATTTGGAAACTGAATACTTTTTGAGATATTCAAGAAAAAACTAAAAAAGAGGAATGAAAATCCAAGATGGTTGTGCTAGCTCCCCCCTCGGGACCAGGAACTTTTAGTATGTTCATCAGGAGCTCCTCACAAACATGTGTACCAATTTTCAAAACTATATGATTTAATGTTTTTTTTTTTCAATCCCTTCTCTGACTGGACTATTAATGACTCTATTATTCCTTCTCTTTCTTAAAGAGTGGGCACCGCTGTATATTGAAATACTGGAATGGTTATCACAAAGGGGCAAATTAACTGGTCATTTGTTAATTTTAAGAAATGTAAAGAAAAAAAGGTCATAGATTTTTATTGTTAATCTTATAAAAGTTGATTTAATTTTTGGTAATGTCAGTTTGCATTATCATTTTTTTTTTATTTATTTATTGTCATTCCAAAAAAAGACATCCTTTATTTTACAATAGAAGACGTTGTGCAAATACAGAAATAAATATTGAAATTAAAAACAATATATATTTTAAATTTTTCAATAAAAACTATGCAGTATTATGTAATAATAAACATCATATGCTTAGAAAATATGTGGGTGTACATATGCATGCACAAAGGTGCTTAAATTTTTTTTGCTATAGTGCTTAAAAAGTCCTTAAAAGTGCTTAATTTTTTTCATCAATTTCTCACTACGCACCCTGATGGAATCAAATAACTGATCTTGTCGTGTAGCATCTAATTGCAAGTTGTCAGCGCCATCTTCACTTTCTTATTTCCCTTGCAAAATATTCATTTGATTTATTTCAATAATAAAATGGCGCAGCCCATTTTATGGCCATCGGCATGTTTTCTGAATTACAACATTCTGAAAAAAGAATGGAAACAAAGCAGCCATAATCATTCAGCTTACTGGATATATTTCTTCATATACCTAATATATCATTTATATTACAGATTCCACAAAAATTTTGATGAAATGAAATATGAAACCAGAATGTTTTAGGATATTTATTACCTTAGCTTTTGACAATGAAAAAGAAACATGCAATTAAATATTTGTTTCAACAATGGAAACAGTTTGAATTGTGTTGCAACAATGAAAAGTTTTCCTGTAAATTTTGCCAAAAAATATTTTTAAAATGTTATTGAAATTAAAGAAAAAATTGTACAGCAACTTATATGATATCATTGAGAAGGTCATTTTTTTTATACTTTCAGATGGTGTAAAGATGATTTTTGTGCTGTAATATTTTTGGAAGTTATTAAGGGAAAACGTCAAAATTTCGCTTAATTTTTAATTAAAATTTCAAAAGAAGGACTCCGAGGTGCAAATTCCTACCCTCCAAAGAATGTTCAGGCCAAATTTCGTAGCTCTAGATCCAGTGGTCTGACATGTAGAGCGCCAACACATACACACATTCTCCTTTATTATTAGTAGACATAGATATTTGTAAACTTGATCTTTTAATACAACAATTATAAGCATGTTTGCGATTGAAAAACTCATGAAATTAGCGTTTGCACTTAACTTCATTGTGCTATCATGCATTATCTATTTCTAGAAAGTTGAAAATAAAAGCTAGAATAATAATAATAAACCTATCAATATTTGAAAATATCAGATAAAGATTTATGTCTGTGTTGTGAATAATTAAATATTAGGTTATTCGGAAAATGTCGGTTTTTAACTTTAAACATATGTCTTGGGTCAGAGGAAATTGATTTAATTGAAATAAGAATTATTCGACTAATGCCATTTTTGCCAACAAGTGATGAGTTTATATATTTCGTTAACTTAGAATTCCAAGGTCCTGGAATCGATAAACTCTCGGAAGGCCTTTTCAACAACTTTTGGTTGTTAAAGACTCTCTTTTGAGAAGTGGTAGAGGTTCTTAAAAAAGTGGTATTCGGTTGGCGAGAGGTCTGATGAGTATGGTGGGTGGGGCAGAGTTTCGTTGCCTAATTCATTCAGTTTCTGCAGCATCATTTGTGCGGTGTGTGGCCAGGCATTGTTGTGCAGAAGAATGGGACTTTTCTATTGACCAATACCGAGCACATGTGTTGCAGTTTGCTGTTCATTTCATCGATTTCTTGATAATACTCTGCTGCGATGGTTTCCCCTGAATTCAGGAAGTTGAAATGTATCAGATTGGCTGATGAGTACCAAACCGTCACTATGGTCTTCCTTTGGTGTAGCTTCGGCTTTGAGAAGTGTTGTGGAGCTTTGCCGCAGCCCAACCACTGTGCTGAGTGCCACCGACTGTTGTATACAATCTGTTTTTTATTGCATGTCCCACTGCGATCAAAGAATGGATCGCTGTTGTTGCACAAAACAAGCACAGACCACACTTCATAACGAAGATCTTTTTCATTTTCTCTCGGTTCATGCAGCACCCTTTTGTCGATCTACTCCTTCGGTTTGTCGTTGTCACCTGCTAGTGTATGTCAGCAATCATCTTCATGGCTGTCATCTCTAATCCAAAATTTTTGACGACAATGTTGCGTCATAAGATTATTTGTGGTTTGCTGCTCGAATGCGCTGTTGATGTCTACTATGGCCTAGTTTGAACTTGTACAAGAATGTTGCTTGCAAGCCCTTCTTTTTTATCATGAATTTTTCAAATAATAAGCAACAGAAAACAATTTAAATAAAACCAAGACCAGAGAAATATAGAGCAAACTGTGCACTTCAAAATGGTATACAACATGATAAAATATTAATATTTATTCCTAAAACAAGTAGCAAAAGCAAACTGTATATATATATTACCGACATTATTTTCTGAACAACCTAATAAGTGTCGGAGGTGTTCACATATCTAATTGTTACAATTTTTGCTTTAATTGTATGATGAGTTTTTTTTCTGCCGATTTATTTCGAGTTAGAAAACAAAATTCAGCAATGTGTGCATATTGAGTATGTGTTTTATCTTTTTGTTTAGTGTTGGTTATCATGTTGCACTCTTTACTAGTTCTTCATGCACACTATAATATTCATTAATTTTAAGGTTGCTGATAGATATCAAATTAACTTTGTTTTTTAATTCAGGTTGGCTATGATGGTGATCCTGAAGCAGCTTTAGTACAATTTATGACCGATGCTGAAGCAACTGCTGCCTATAGATCTGCTGAAGCTATATTAAATAATAGATTTATTAAAGTATTTTATCACAATCCACAGAAAAAGGAGGAAGATAAATCTACCAGTGAAATTTCTGTAAATACTCTGAATAGAACTAATCAATCGCAAATAAATAATTCCAATGAACTGAATGCAGAAGAAATTCGCCAAAGTGATATTTTAAGGAACAACATGGTAAAGTATTTTGTTGTTTGACTTTTCATTTGTATTAAATCTGATAACTTCTTCATTGTATAAATAAAGAAAAAAGGAGCGAGAAGTTTTAAATGTAAGTTTGGGATGGGTCTATTAGGTATTATTCTGATTCTTTTTTGACATAAAAATGGGGGTGGGGGTTAACTCTTAGATTTTCTATTTTTAGATTATTTACAGTAATTCTAGTTTATTTGTGATGCTATCTAAACTACTTTAAAATTATCCTGTTTCAGTGTATAATATTTTAGGTAGCTGTCTAACTAGTTTTTGTAAATAAATAATAGTGAAAGCATTGCTTACATAACTGAAATTTATTTTTCTTTTGAATACTTAGTAATCTTATAAATAAGAAATCATTTTATATTTTTTCCCTTGCCGGCCTAAATCAAAATTATGTAACAATCTTACGTACATAAAGCAGTTCATAAAACTAAATCTTAAAAGTGTTTATATCTGGTAAAAACAGCAATGGTTACCACATAAAAGTATTAAATTTTAGAGTATAAGTTTTATGTATTTTTAAATTGATTCATCACGTCATTATTTATAAGTCTTATTGAAGGGATTTATTTATTTTCTCCTACCTGAACACTGATTACTAACTCTTTCAGTGCTGAAAGGCCCCAAATGCCCATTCAGGCAAAGAACAGTAGGCTCCTAAAGTGAATACAAATCCCTGTGAAATTTCCACCCCTTTTGTTAAGTGTGATTGAATAATACCCTGCTTTATTCGTTACAGTGACTCACCCAAATGGGTGTGGGAGACAGTGAGGTTTTCTTAGAGCTTTCAAATCAGCCTAACCCATTTCCTTATAATAAATCCCCCTAATCATCATCGAATAAACAGAGTCTTCTTTTGTATATCAATCCATTGAGCATCCCCCCCGCCCTCGCCCTTGCCTCGGGGGGGGGGGGCTTTTCTCATTTTTGAAAGAGGAACTTCAGCGTTCAACTTTAAAATCTTAATGATTATTTCCCTATTTAATTTATAGTTTTATAATTATTAATAGCTAATTAGTTTTTATAAATTCAAAGGAAGTGGGAAATAAGGACATGAAAATTTTTGAAGTTATGATTTCTTTACTTGAATTTTGTTGGTACCTTGGAAAACAAATATTATTTGTCAATGAATTCAAGAAAAAATACAGTAAATTGTCTTTGCTCTACGGTATATAATTACTGTGTTCAAATTAAATTGAAAGGTTTGAAATCTTTATGAATTTTTAGGATTTTTATCTGAAAATATCCAACATATAGTAATGCTCAAGAAACTTCTGCATATGTTTACTATTGCTACATAAAACATTCATATACTTATTTATTATAAATAAATATTATTAAATTGTTTTTAAATATTGTATTTTTAAAATTATGAGATTAAAAGTTTTTATTTCAAATTTTAACTCTAGTTTACTGTAGTGTGAATTTTTAGGTAGTATACAGAAGTATCATAGCTCCAATGTTAGCAGGTGTAGTAACTTGTAGTGTTAGTTTTAATTTTTATTGGTAAGTTTTTTCTTGAAGAATTTTTATATTCTTGTCTTATGATGTTATGCAATGTAGTAAAAGCAGTTTTTCTCTGTCTTAATACAAATCAGTCACTGGTCTAACACATTATCAGTCACTAGAATCAGAGATTACAGATAAGGGTTTTAACACTTTAACTATTGCAAGACTTTTGGAAGAGCACTTTTTTCCAGTAATTTTATATTTGATGTTGGACTTTCATGGTCACTGACTGAAGAGTTTTGAATAAGAACCAAAATATATTTTCCCCATCAAGATTTTCTTAATGCATCACTTGGAAGAAAGTACAGTGGAATTGGCTAATTTGAAAATGTTAGAACCACAGAAAAAAAAAAAAAAAAACGAATTAAGAAAAATTGAATTTAAAAATGAGTACAGCAGGTTAAAATGACAATTTTTAAATTAAAAATTTCAAAAGGTTTTTTATGTGTGTGTATGTGTTTATCGGTTCTAATAAACAAAGTAATAACAGTTATAATTAAAAAGTAATTTTAATAAAGAAATAGTATAAAACACTTTGATTATTACAATTGTACATTAAAACTTCAAAATAAGCAGTATGATTCACATCTATTGTGTTCAAAGTTTTTAAAAAATTGATAAATCTATTGTAACTTCATTGACTTTACTGTACAACAGTAAAGCCTCAAATGATTAAAAGGCTATAAAAATTATATAATTTTGATAACTCGGGACATAATTTATGGACATATTTAACTAAGGAAAGAAGTTCAGAAATACAAATTAATTGTTTGCAATTTTTTAGTTTTGATTTTGAATTGTAGATGATATTTTATAATTATGTTAAAATGAAATTCAAAGGACAAGAAAAAATACAAATTAAAAAGAAGTTATGAATTTAAATATATGCAATCGCTATATTTTACCTACATTTTTGTTGAATTGAGAAAAAGTAAGCTGTTCTAAAAGCAGCTGTAAGCTAATCTAATACAGTAAGAAAAAAATTTCACCATAGCCAGAAAAAGAAAATGTCTTTTACTAAAAAATGCTATATTGACAAGAACACAATCATTTGGATAGTTATGCAATAGCACCTTGTAGTAAGTGCCCTTTTTAATTAGTAGTAACAAAACAAAAATAAGCTGATGAATAAATGCACATTCTTGTTTTATGAGTAAAAAAATGTTGCATAGGTGTTGACTGATATGTAGGGATTTTTTTTTTGGTAAAACAGGATTTTTTTTAGCTTGTTCAATTTTATTTCCTATTTCTGATAACTTCTACAATTTTTTCATTGTAAACTTCTTTTTTTTAATTTTCTCATACAGTTGATTCATAAAATTTTAAAGAAAACCCTGTTGTCATTATAAAAAAAAAGTTATTTTTATATTATATTTTTTACTTCTCTGTACCTTTAGGTGACTGCTATCTTAGCTTTTTTTTTATTTTTCACATAAATTGATCTAAAAAAACACAATCCTACAGATTGTATGTAGTGATTCATCTTGAACTGCATGCTGTTTAATCAGTTTCCTGACAGAATCTCTCGCTCCTATTTCTACTTTCTTATTTTGATATGTAATATATTTGGGATAAATAGATGAATAGTATCTACTTGGTTTCTGAGTACTCTAGGTTGTTGATTGATTTGGAAATATAGATATTTCACTTTTCAAAATGAAATGCCTTCAGCTTTTAAATGATTTTTTTTGTATGCAATGTTGTTACATATTTAGATTTAATTTGTTAATAAAATTGATGCTAAAAGTATTCTTTTTATATTGCATGTATGTAATTTTCTGGTATTTTTTTTTACAGTCAACTATATATACTTCCAAAGGAAATTTATCTCGAACAGTATTCATTCCATCTGTGAAAAAAAGCACACCAAATTTTACTTCCACTCCAACACCTGTCATCACACAAACCAGGAGGATAAATAAAGAGCCAGTAAAGAAACAAGTAAACTTTAGGACAACTTTTTTTTGTATTTTCTGTTTTAAAGGAAATATAATGTTTCTCTGGGTTCACCTTTTTTTCACCCTCAGATTCTATTAGTTATTGTTAAAACTAATGTATAAATAAGTTATAAACTGATGTAAGTTAAGATGATTTAATTTTGATATTGTATTTTCTGTGTGTTTCAAAGTTGCATAATATTTTTGTTTCAGGAGAAATGCAAAATATCATTCAATTAAATTTGTTCTGAGCATGTACTATGGAATTTAATAAATTAGATTAATGAAAATCATTTTGTTCATTAACAAATTATTGTTGTATTCTTTAAACCTGAAAGTCTGATTGCTTGTATTTTTAAGTAAATTTTTCATTACATTGTGTATTGAAAAATAATCTAATTATTAATATTAGTAACGATCTTACCGATTCAAACTATCTAAGTTATGAAAATATTACCTGAACGTTTTTTTTATTAGCAGTGTGAAATTAAGTTCATGATAATTAGATTTTAAATTGTGAGTATATTCAGTATTTTTTGAAAAGTAAAATGGTAATTTTCAGGATCTTGAAGGTCAGGTTATGAAATTAAACTAGAAGGTTTACATATTTTATTGAAAATTTAGTTACAAATCTGTAATATGTTACACTGTTTAAGAATCAGAAAAAAAGGGAGATATTGTTTTCCTAATATCATATACTTTTATATAAAATAAATAGTTGAAATTTATGCATTCTTACCAGAATGATACAAAATCATAATTGAATGATAAGAATTGCCTTTTATCTGGAATGTCCTCTTTTATTTTTCATCTTTTCCTAATATTCCAATTCCTATTGATTAAGTAATATGAATTAAATAGCTTCTTGTGTTATTAATTTTTCAAGAAATGCTGATTTTGTGTATCATGTTCTTGAAGTTTTAATTATTAATTTGTACTAATTACAGGATGCAATTCAAAAGCGTTTAGAACTGCACAAGAAAAAACAAGAATTCTTAAAGTCACAAATTGAGCATCAGAAGGCAAGTTGCTTTGAATATTTTATTTTCTCTCATTCTTTCTTTAATTTATGTGATTGCTAAGTAGATATTCTAAATTTGTTTGAGAATTTTAAGTATTTACTATTTGGAGTGCTTAAAACTTAAAAAAAAAAAATCTAAATTACTAATTTTTAAATCAAGAAACATTTATGCTTTTCTTTAAAGTATATTATATATCCATACACATTATGTGTGCTATTATATATATCTATTAGTTTGAAAAATGTTTACACTGCCTATTATCTGACAACTAGACTGTTTGAATGATTTTTAAAAACAAAATTTCATGTCTCATAGAATGCATCTAATTTTCTTCTAACTTACTAGTAGGAGAAAGTAAATTCAGAGAAGTTATTCATAAGTTTAAATTAGGTCTTTTAAGATTATCTGTAAAGTATTTTCAGCATTTTATTATCTACAAGTGTAATGTATATTTTTCTTAAAATTACCAAAAAAAGTTACTGTTGTGCTAAGAATATTCTCAATTTCAGGTTATTTTGGATAAGTTAAGTAAATGCAAGAATGAAAAAGAAAAGGAATTCTTAAAGCAGGTAAGATTACATTTACTTAGAGAGTAATTTGTAAATTAAACTTTTCCCTAAATTTAGAGAGTATCGAGACAATTTTTAAACAGAGCAGAAAATTTGCGTCTAAGTCTACTTGGTTTTGTATATTTAATTTTGTATAATTAATTGTTATGCATATTATAAAATCTTCTGTTTCTAAATAGGGTTTTAATCTCTTTGCCATTGTTCATGTATTAATGAAGTAAATTACGTAGTTTGTATAAGTTTTCTGTTATTTGCAAATACTAAACAAAGTAAAACTCCATTGTTTTTCACCATAAATATTTAACATGCAATTTGTGACTGTTGAAATATTGGTGCTCTTTTAGAAGGGAGTATTAGGTAATAGCAGGATGAGATCTTCCTTGCTTTTTTTTGTCTAATCTCCCCGCTTTTGTTATTTTGAGAAATTTCACTGGTTTTTTTTCTCAGCAATACGTAACGAAATCCAAAGTAATTT
>BGPR01001783.1:0-32969 GCA_013235015.1 Araneus ventricosus
CCATCACTCACATAAAAGAAACCCCACGCAGAACGGAGAGTTTCACAATAACTATTCGAACATTCAAGTTTTATAAATTTCAGTTTGTGCATGGACCCTTATCATTCAGCTTCTCTTAGAGTATACTGAAATTCACCTCGTTGTAATGCCGATATCTTTCTAAATATTAACAGTAATGAACTGAAATTTTTATATAAGTTATCCAATATATCTGACTTTGAAGTTATGAAAGAAAAATTTCGCTGCATTTCGCACATAAGCTGTAAAAATTATTTACTAAAAATACTCTTATTTCCTGTAATATTCCAATTATTTGATTCAAATGTTAATAAACAGCTTCTTTCACATATTGTCAAATATTCTGTAAGTTTCGTACAATTTGGTTAAAAACTCTGCAAGTTATAAGCAAAAAACATGCTGGAAAATTGGCGATTTTTTTAAGAAACCTTTATATCTTCACGAATATTTTTGCTTTTTTACAAAATGCGTGCAAACATTATGCACATCAAACAAAACCATTGATGAAAATTTCAGATCATTATCAGCTTTCTATGAAACGGTGAGAGGCAAAATAATCTTCGTCTTCATCGATTTGTGGACGGTCCCCTAAATGTCCTAGTGATCGAATCTTCACTGCAAAATGTGAGTTCCGACGATTGTATGTCCCACAATTCTCCGCGACTGATTGCGAGCCATTGTATTCCTATCAAGTCCAAAATTTTCGAAATCTTAAAAATGGTCCTTAGCGTTTGTCCACCAGTGTATATGCAACAGACCGACAGACAGTCCATTAGTAGACAGATTTGAACAAGAATTTTTACAATGCTGATGACAGACCAAAATGCCGAATTTCATCCTTCTAGCTCGCTGCTGTTTTGAAATATAGTATTCGCATGCATTTGGATGGACAGACTTCCATTATACACATTTCGCCCAAAATCTGATAGAAAGCTATGATTTCGGTAAAAGCACCACATACCAAATTTCAAGCTTCTTGCTTATATCGTTTTTGAGTTATCGTATTCACAGAGAGACAGGCATAATTCCGAAAATGTATTTTTCGGTCGGGGGGGGGGGGTAAAACGTGATGTTTCTCAATGATGTCCATGGGTCTTTAAAAAGAGGGTAGAATAATTTTTTCACTATCCTTTTCATAATGTCACCACCACCCCGTTTGCTAGCAAAAGTTCACTCCATCCAGTGAAGGTTTTTCGCAAAGGCGTTAGAGGCGCTCTCCTCACGCCTCGAGAATCTAGGGGACCTGAAAACCTATTTGACGTACATCTTAGTGCTATGCCGACGGCGAATTTGCGACATTGGGTAGGGAGAGGAGGCCTAAAAGCAATTTTACGCCTGTGGCCTCATTTTCATTTATTTAAAGAAAAGCACACTATAGAGAACTCCATTTACAGAGTGCAAGAAACAACAAACACACAAGGAACAAAAGCCACAATGAGTGAATCGTAAAGATATTAAAAAACGCATAAGAAAATAAAAAGTTGAATACAGAGAATATAAAAGTTCAAAACACCAAACCATAAAAATTTTGTAAAAGCATAAATAATTTAAAACTGAAACACAATATCACAAAAAGATTATTAAAAGACACACTAGGACTCCAAATGTATATTGTCGTATACTGTCATATTAATATCATAAAAACACATTACAAATTTTAAAACATTAAATCAAAAAACCCATTTAAAAAAAAGCAAGGATTAAAAAGTTAAATATATACAAGCACCAAATCCTTAAAAACACATTAGGAGTTTAAAAGTTTAAAGAAGAAAATGCACACGAGAGATAAAAATCAATTGCAGAGTACAAAAATTGAACGCAGACCCATATAAAAACATTAAAAAACGGTGCAGTAATAAAAAATGAATACATTAGAGCACGGAAAATTAAAACGCATAAAAAAAATTTAAAATTAAATAACGTCGAGTGTAAAAAGGCAAATAAAACGCATCATGTATTTAAAAGTTGTAAACAATTCAATTTAAAAACACCCAAGACACGTATGAAAAATGTCAAGTTCATCAGAGAACTTGTTAAAAATTCTATAAAATTTGACTAAATCCGCCACTGCCATTAACAGGAATGGAGAAATAATGAACGAGGCAGAAAATTTGTTAACTTTTAGAAAGTGGGAAAACAACGTGCAACCGAAGCTTTGCGTCGTATAAACGAAGTACTTTATTATTGCAATGAATACGAATGACTAGGGACTGAAACGGCGAGTTACTGCAGATTAAAAACCTCAACGGTCATTTGATTTTATTTTAGACAGTTAGCACATAAAAAAGTGCTTATAAATAAAGATCTCTATCAGCTAAACCAGCAAAAAGACAATAAATATAAATATTTCTCTTGTGCGGCTCCCAAAAACCGCGTTATTTACTTACAGGATTTGGCCATATCTATGGCAATTGATGTATCAAGGGGTTTCATTTTCCAAATTTAAACAAACGAATGCGATTTAGCTTCAGCCTTCTTTTCGATGAGTTAATAATGAATCTCAAACGTGCAGTTAAATATTATCCAAGCAATGAAAGAAGGCGAATTCAACGTGCAAATGTATAAATTGAAGAAAGCTTTGAAAGGCGCTCAGGAAGAAAGAGAAATATTTCATTTCAACATGCTCGGCATGCTGGGCCAGACTTAAAAAATACGGTGCGGCTTGGCGGTTAAATATTTAATCAAACGATTACGGAAATCGCTGGAAGTTAAATTTTTAAACAAACGATTCAGCCAATTACAACAGTTCCACTAGTAATTTAGCCGTTTTTTTTTAGCGTTTTAAATAAAAATAATAAAACGAACTAAAAGAACACAGAATTCAACGCTCTGTGTACTAAAGAAAACACTTATTCGAACTTGGCGATTGATATACAGTATCCAAATGGAGTTGGTTGGAGTCGGAGGGTTAATGAAAACAGGCTGTGAATCCAAAATAAACAAAAAAAAAAACTCGTCCATACTTCGAATACGAAAAATCAAAAAGCTCTTTTGAAACAATTTTTAAAAAACTTCAAAAATGCATATATGAATGACCTGTATATGTCAGTCTCCGTATTAAGTCGTATAGGAACAACGCCAGAAATTTATCTTTTTTTTTTTATAAGCTTTTATTTAACTCGAATTCCTTCATGTTCCTAAAGATGGAATTTTGTAACCGATTCCTGATGGACAAGGCTTTTGAAATTTTCTATGCGTTCTCGATATACACTATTCTAATACTGACGCAACTTAATTATCAGTTAATCGATTAATTTAATTAAATTTTGTTCCATTTGCGTCGTGATATCTATTAGTGATATATGAGAAAAAAATGATTTCAAGATCCCATAGTATTTATAATAAAGAATTTTAATTTAAAAAAGAAACGTTCTGTTCTTTGGTACACGAATAAAAGTGTGTTTTTAAAAACTTGTTTTTATTAAATTTATTATTATTTTAGTTTAAAGTACAATATTGGAAACATATTTTTAAACTTTCTTTTTTTTATTTCAATTCAATAATTATTCTGAATTTTACTACTAAAAATCCCATTCTTAATGAAAATCAAAGAAAGTAAAAAAAAAAAAAAATGCTATGGTTTTGAATCTGTACTTTTAAACTAAATATTTATACTTGAAACTAAATATGAAAAAAATAAGTAGTTTCATACAAATAAAAAGACAACTTAAATAACTAAGTCTTTTCAGTCTTATTAATAATATTTGAAAAAATTCAGAACTTATGGAAAAAAGCACATGAAATTTTTTTTCACCGTTTAATAAAAATCTGATTGTAAAATAAAATATTACAGTCCTAATCTACGCACACTTTAGATCAAGATACTTAACTTAAACTATCATATAGGTTAACGAAACATAGGAGTCATACAAATGTGATGCGCCCAGCCAACTGGATTTTGGAACTCACTTGTCGTTGTGATTGTGATGTCACATGAATTCACTCCATTGACTAAAGAAATGGCAATGAAAAAATTTCTACTCGAGCACGATTCCCTTTCAAGGAATTGCATCAAAATGACATAAAATTAGTAAGCTGGTAAATTTTACCTAAGAAATGAACGCACACGTCAAAAACATTCGTATTAAACCTTAAAGGCCCAGTGTTGCCTTTAAGCAACATACGCAATTTTGTCTTCTAAAATCTTGAGAATAAGACTGAAGCTCTAATAATGCCTGTTGTTGCCAATAAAACACATACTGAAATTTTTATTAAATTAATATACAACATAGACCGAGCACTGATAAAAAATAAATTGTTGTTTTTCACTTGAGACTGCATCTTTTTAGCTTTGTTTGTACGCTTGAGAATACCATATTTTATTATACAATGTTGAAGGAAATTCCTTATCCGTATTATTAATTGTTAAAATTCATCCGTGTTTAACATTATAGAATTTTATCAAGGAAGTTTTTTTTTCTGGAATAAAGCCCAGTGTTGTCAGATGGTAAACTGTTTTTAGCCATAAACCATACTCAAAACGAAATAGGATTTTTTTAAAGTATTTTTTCCCATATTTTAATCAAGAAATGAAAGTCAGAAAACATTTTAAAGACAATTTTTAAGGATTAAATGTTAAATTGCCTTACGTAAGTTTGGTGAGGTTGCTTGAAGATGGAGCCCGTATCCCCAATTCGTGCTCATGCTTCTCTTTCCCGGGGATCATCAAAAAACTCTACAACCATTGGGTTAAGTCGACCCTCCTGGGTTGTGTAACGAAATGGGAACCTTCACTTTCTCTAATGTTCAGCTTGGACAGCAGAGGAAAGACTTCTCTTCAGAACGATCAACGAATTTTAATCCAGTTCAAATTGCAGTATTCATGTCAGAGCCGGATTTGCACATTTCTACGCCCAAGGCCAAAACATATTCTGCGCCCCCACCTCTCTCATAAAAGTTAATATAAATTTTCAATTTAATATACAATTGCTTATTTTTCAAACATATAAGCACTTAATAACTATCTTTGAACACATTAAATTTTTAATTCAAAATTACACTATTCATAAAATAACATAATAATAACGCATACAAAAATACACCATTTCTTGAAATCGTCTGAAATACCTAACAGAACTTCTCCGTTCGCGCTTTTATCCGTGAATAGATTTGAAGGGTCATTGAAGAAGACATATGTGGACCATAGAACACAAGTCTAAGCGACATTTTTGAAAAAATCCAGTTAAATACGGAATGTGGTGGTTAAAATACCAGTCTTTTGATTGGTCAAGAGATCGAAGCGGATTTCTTGACAGGTGCTGGTACCTAGCATGGAGCCCCTACACCAACTAGCAAGTGTAGTTCATTCCTTAGAGCGCTAGGGGTCTATGTGTCATTTAGATCCCTTTATATCTAACTGGTTTTGTCTTGTGACTTGTACTGGGTTTTGTGCACCCAATTAAGAAATAAAGAATAATCTCAGGAACATCACGATTACAAGATAAAACTATTTACAACAACCCTCTTTTACAAGACAATATCAGGAAGTATTGAGCAATTAAAATAATTATTAATGGTGGCATACAGATCAAGTCGGCTTCCTGCACAGCTTCCAGTTCTTCAGCCAGCTGGTATGAAACCTAAACTTAAGAAGAAAAAATATGAAAATCTTATGGAACATCTCCAATTTGTCCCACCAATCTATCATTAATTCTATATTGGGCTGCCCCATAATACAACAACGGAAGCAACAACACCAGTAGTTGAAGAAGGGGGAGAATCTGAAGCAGACAATGTTTATGACACAGACAGTGATGATTAGATTGTGTTATACATAAGAAGTATTTAATGTACACTAACATTTAAGATAAAGTGAGTTCACTGTTTTCATACATTTGTTACAATAAAACAAATTTTAATTTCATCAAACTACTGCAATTATTTTATTTTCCATTCTGCTCAGAAGTCGAGGGATCTAAGTGATGTCTTCTTGAAAATCAAGGGGTGTAAGTGCAAACAGCAATTTTTAAAAAATTATAAAAACGCCTAAAACTAAAAAAATTGAAAAAGGTTATAACTGATAGTGAAAGTCAAAGACCTGAATAAGATTTTGGAATATAAAATTATGTTAATCTTCCCATTCCTTGCAAAAATAATTTTTCTAACTTTAACTTTGATTTACTCAAAATGAGAAAAATGTCACTTAGACCCGTTGTGTTCTAGGGTCCACATATCTTTTTAAATCTCTTTCACTGCAAATAAGTTCAAAAGCAAGGCAGAGCAGATCCATCGATTTAAAAAGAAAAAATATTACATAACAAAAAATATTTTCACATTCGGTTACATCAATTTATGCAAAGCAAAAAAAGCAATATCTTATAAATATAGCAAAGTATTAAAAATACATTACTTAAAAAAACTGCTGCATTATTTATAACTAAAAGTACAATTACTTTTATTTCAGAATATCGGTTAAATTAATTTCGAATTTATATTCAGAAAAAATAATCTTTAGAGATGCAAAAACTATCCATAGAATAAAAATCATAGAAAAATGATAATTTTTCTCACTAAAACATATTTTATGGCGCATTGACAAAAATATTTAAATAATACAATACCCATGTCGCATTTAACATATTAAAAATCTTAAAATTGAAAATCAGTTATTCAGTAAATTCTTCACATTATTCAAGCAGGTAAAAGATTTTCAGCAACTAAAGTGTCCATTTTTCCAAAAGGATATAAAATCATTTATTTCCTAAGAGAGGAAACTGCATATGCTAAACAGCAAACATTTACGACACGTATACATACAAAAGACAATCAGAAATATCCATAAAAGTAGGTAAATGGCAAGCCTTTCAAACCTGTATAAATAACACAAAAGGCACATTTCAGAAGCAACTCTTGCAATTAAAATTTATGCTTTCGAAAATATTTCTAGAACTGGCGTAAAACAATGCAGACGAGCAGGTGGGACATCTTGGCCAATCATCAGTAAATCAGTATAAAAGAGGACCACAAATTTAAAGAAATCACAGTTGGTGAGCTATCTGATCCAACAATGGTTTGGCTGACTAGCGTAGCGGTCCTTGTAGCTCTTCTAGGAGCAGCCTATTCTCAGTCAGTTGCGGTTACCGCTGTTCCCTCAGTGTTCAGCAGTTCCACCTTGGCAAGCAGTTTCCTTCAGTGTCTCACATCCGGAATCGGAAGTTCCCCCGCCTTTCCCTCCCAAGAACAAGAAGATTTGGATGCCATTGCCCAGGTGATACTCAGTGCCGTCTCCAGCAACACTGGGGCGACATCATCGGCCAGAGCTCAGGCACTCAGCACGGCACTCGCATCTTCACTGACAGATCTCCTTATCTCCGAGTCAGCAGAAGGCAATTACGACAATCAGCTCTCGACTCTAACGTCAATCCTCTCCAACTGCTTTGTAACAACCACAGGATCCGACAGCCCGGCATTTGTATCCAGAATTAAATCACTCATTTCTGTGTTATCCCAGAATAACAATGCAATTCCTAACGCAGGACTTGCAGCAGGTGCAGGAATAGCAGGTGCTGCAGGAGTAGGGGGCGGACTGGGATACGGCGCCGGTATAGCAGGAGCAGCAGGGGGCGCTGCATTTGGGAGTGATGCAACATCAGCCCGAGCATCAGGATCAACATCAGCAAGAGATCAAAGCGGCAGTCAAAGTGCTTCACGTTCAGGTTCACAGAGCTCTTCCAGAACAACCACCACTTCGACATCCGGAAGTGAAGCTGACAGCAGGTCCTCAAGTAGCAGTGCCTCCCAAGCAAGTGCCTCTGCATTTTCACAACAAAGTTCAGCTTCACTTGCGTCCTCCAGTTCTTTCTCCAGTGCCTTCGCATCGGCCACTTCCCTCTCAGCTGTCGGCAACGTTGGTTATCAATTAGGCTTAAATGTGGCTAATACTCTCGGACTCGGCAACGCTCAAGCCTTAGCAAGTGCCTTATCTCAAGCCGTGTCTGCAGTAGGCGTAGGAGCAAGTTCCAACGCGTACGCTAATGCCGTTTCCAATGCAGTTGGACAATTCTTAGCCGGTCAGGGTATTTTGAACGCGGCCAATGCAGGTTCCCTGGCCTCCTCGTTTGCCAATGCTGCATCAGCATCCGCAGCTTCAGCAGCTACTCAATCAGCGTCGCAAAGTCAAGCAGCTGCATCGGCATTCCGTCAAGCGGCATCACAGAGCGCCAGTCAAAGTGCTTCACGTTCAGGTTCTCGCAGCTCTTCCAGTACAACCACCACTTCGGCATCCGGAAGTGAAGCTGACAGCAGGTCATCAAGTAGCAGTGCCTCCCAAGCAAGTGCCTCTGCATTTTCACAACAAAGTTCAGCTTCACTTGCGTCCTCCAGTTCTTTCTCCAGTGCCTTCGCATCGGCCACTTCCCTCTCAGCTGTCGGCAACGTTGGTTATCAATTAGGCTTAAATGTGGCTAATACTCTCGGACTCGGCAACGCTCAAGCCTTAGCAAGTGCCTTATCTCAAGCCGTGTCTGCAGTAGGCGTAGGAGCAAGTTCCAACGCGTACGCTAATGCCGTTTCCAATGCAGTTGGACAATTCTTAGCCGGTCAGGGTATTTTGAACGCGGCCAATGCAGGTTCCCTGGCCTCCTCGTTTGCCAATGCTGCATCAGCATCCGCAGCTTCAGCAGCTTCTCAATCAGCGTCGCAAAGTCAAGCAGCTGCATCGGCATTCCGTCAAGCGGCATCCCAGAGCGCCAGTCAAAGTGCTTCACGTTCAGGTTCTCGCAGCTCTTCCAGTACAACCACCACTTCGACATCCGGAAGTGAAGCTGACAGCAGGTCCTCAAGTAGCAGTGCCTCCCAAGCAAGTGCCTCTGCATTTTCACAACAAAGTTCAGCTTCACTTGCGTCCTCCAGTTCTTTCTCCAGTGCCTTCGCATCGGCCACTTCCCTCTCAGCTGTCGGCAACGTTGGTTATCAATTAGGCTTAAATGTGGCTAATACTCTCGGACTCGGCAACGCTCAAGCCTTAGCAAGTGCCTTATCTCAAGCCGTGTCTGCAGTAGGCGTAGGAGCAAGTTCCAACGCGTACGCTAATGCCGTTTCCAATGCAGTTGGACAATTCTTAGCCGGTCAGGGTATTTTGAACGCGGCCAATGCAGGTTCCCTGGCCTCCTCGTTTGCCAATGCTGCATCAGCATCAGCAGCTTCAGCAGCTTCTCAATCAGCGTCGCAAAGTCAAGCAGCTGCATCGGCATTCCGTCAAGCGGCATCACAGAGCGCCAGTCAAAGTGCTTCACGTTCAGGTTCTCGCAGCTCTTCCAGTACAACCACCACTTCGACATCCGGAAGTGAAGCTGACAGCAGGTCCTCAAGTAGCAGTGCCTCCCAAGCAAGTGCCTCTGCATTTTCACAACAAAGTTCAGCTTCACTTGCGTCCTCCAGTTCTTTCTCCAGTGCCTTCGCATCGGCCACTTCCCTCTCAGCTGTCGGCAACGTTGGTTATCAATTAGGCTTAAATGTGGCTAATACTCTCGGACTCGGCAACGCTCAAGCCTTAGCAAGTGCCTTATCTCAAGCCGTGTCTGCAGTAGGCGTAGGAGCAAGTTCCAACGCGTACGCTAATGCCGTTTCCAATGCAGTTGGACAATTCTTAGCCGGTCAGGGTATTTTGAACGCGGCCAATGCAGGTTCCCTGGCCTCCTCGTTTGCCAATGCTGCATCAGCATCAGCAGCTTCAGCAGCTTCTCAATCAGCGTCGCAAAGTCAAGCAGCTGCATCGGCATTCCGTCAAGCGGCATCACAGAGCGCCAGTCAAAGTGCTTCACGTTCAGGTTCTCGCAGCTCTTCCAGTACAACCACCACTTTGGCATCCGGAAGTGAAGCTGACAGCAGGTCCTCAAGTAGCAGTGCCTCCCAAGCAAGTGCCTCTGCATTTTCACAACAAAGTTCAGCTTCACTTGCGTCCTCCAGTTCTTTCTCCAGTGCCTTCGCATCGGCCACTTCCCTCTCAGCTGTCGGCAACGTTGGTTATCAATTAGGCTTAAATGTGGCTAATACTCTCGGACTCGGCAACGCTCAAGCCTTAGCAAGTGCCTTATCTCAAGCCGTGTCTGCAGTAGGCGTAGGAGCAAGTTCCAACGCGTACGCTAATGCCGTTTCCAATGCAGTTGGACAATTCTTAGCCGGTCAGGGTATTTTGAACACGGCCAATGCAGGTTCCCTGGCCTCCTCGTTTGCCAATGCTGCATCAGCATCAGCAGCTTCAGCAGCTTCTCAATCAGCGTCGCAAAGTCAAGCAGCTGCATCGGCATTCCGTCAAGCGGCATCCCAGAGCGCCAGTCAAAGTGCTTCACGTTCAGGTTCTCGCAGCTCTTCCAGTACAACCACCACTTCGGCATCCGGAAGTGAAGCTGACAGCAGGTCCTCAAGTAGCAGTGCCTCCCAAGCAAGTGCCTCTGCATTTTCACAACAAAGTTCAGCTTCACTTGCGTCCTCCAGTTCTTTCTCCAGTGCCTTCGCATCGGCCACTTCCCTCTCAGCTGTCGGCAACGTTGGTTATCAATTAGGCTTAAATGTGGCTAATACTCTCGGACTCGGCAACGCTCAAGCCTTAGCAAGTGCCTTATCTCAAGCCGTGTCTGCAGTAGGCGTAGGAGCAAGTTCCAACGCGTACGCTAATGCCGTTTCCAATGCAGTTGGACAATTCTTAGCCGGTCAGGGTATTTTGAACACGGCCAATGCAGGTTCCCTAGCCTCCTCGTTTGCCAATGCTGCATCAGCATCCGCAGCTTCAGCAGCTTCTCAATCAGCGTCGCAAAGTCAAGCAGCTGCATCGGCATTCCGTCAAGCGGCATCCCAGAGCGCCAGTCAAAGTGCTTCACGTTCAGGTTCTCGCAGCTCTTCCAGTACAACCACCACTTCGACATCCGGAAGTGAAGCTGACAGCAGGTCCTCAAGTAGCAGTGCCTCCCAAGCAAGTGCCTCTGCATTTTCACAACAAAGTTCAGCTTCACTTGCGTCCTCCAGTTCTTTCTCCAGTGCCTTCGCATCGGCCACTTCCCTCTCAGCTGTCGGCAACGTTGGTTATCAATTAGGCTTAAATGTGGCTAATACTCTCGGACTCGGCAACGCTCAAGCCTTAGCAAGTGCCTTATCTCAAGCCGTGTCTGCAGTAGGCGTAGGAGCAAGTTCCAACGCGTACGCTAATGCCGTTTCCAATGCAGTTGGACAATTCTTAGCCGGTCAGGGTATTTTGAACGCGGCCAATGCAGGTTCCCTGGCCTCCTCGTTTGCCAATGCTGCATCAGCATCAGCAGCTTCAGCAGCTTCTCAATCAGCGTCGCAAAGTCAAGCAGCTGCATCGGCATTCCGTCAAGCGGCATCACAGAGCGCCAGTCAAAGTGCTTCACGTTCAGGTTCTCGCAGCTCTTCCAGTACAACCACCACTTCGGCATCCGGAAGTGAAGCTGACAGCAGGTCCTCAAGTAGCAGTGCCTCCCAAGCAAGTGCCTCTGCATTTTCACAACAAAGTTCAGCTTCACTTGCGTCCTCCAGTTCTTTCTCCAGTGCCTTCGCATCGGCCACTTCCCTCTCAGCTGTCGGCAACGTTGGTTATCAATTAGGCTTAAATGTGGCTAATACTCTCGGACTCGGCAACGCTCAAGCCTTAGCAAGTGCCTTATCTCAAGCCGTGTCTGCAGTAGGCGTAGGAGCAAGTTCCAACGCGTACGCTAATGCCGTTTCCAATGCAGTTGGACAATTCTTAGCCGGTCAGGGTATTTTGAACACGGCCAATGCAGGTTCCCTAGCCTCCTCGTTTGCCAATGCTGCATCAGCATCCGCAGCTTCAGCAGCTTCTCAATCAGCGTCGCAAAGTCAAGCAGCTGCATCGGCATTCCGTCAAGCGGCATCCCAGAGCGCCAGTCAAAGTGCTTCACGTTCAGGTTCTCGCAGCTCTTCCAGTACAACCACCACTTCGACATCCGGAAGTGAAGCTGACAGCAGGTCCTCAAGTAGCAGTGCCTCCCAAGCAAGTGCCTCTGCATTTTCACAACAAAGTTCAGCTTCACTTGCGTCCTCCAGTTCTTTCTCCAGTGCCTTCGCATCGGCCACTTCCCTCTCAGCTGTCGGCAACGTTGGTTATCAATTAGGCTTAAATGTGGCTAATACTCTCGGACTCGGCAACGCTCAAGCCTTAGCAAGTGCCTTATCTCAAGCCGTGTCTGCAGTAGGCGTAGGAGCAAGTTCCAACGCGTACGCTAATGCCGTTTCCAATGCAGTTGGACAATTCTTAGCCGGTCAGGGTATTTTGAACGCGGCCAATGCAGGTTCCCTGGCCTCCTCGTTTGCCAATGCTGCATCAGCATCAGCAGCTTCAGCAGCTTCTCAATCAGCGTCGCAAAGTCAAGCAGCTGCATCGGCATTCCGTCAAGCGGCATCACAGAGCGCCAGTCAAAGTGCTTCACGTTCAGGTTCTCGCAGCTCTTCCAGTACAACCACCACTTCGACATCCGGAAGTGAAGCTGACAGCAGGTCCTCAAGTAGCAGTGCCTCCCAAGCAAGTGCCTCTGCATTTTCACAACAAAGTTCAGCTTCACTTGCGTCCTCCAGTTCTTTCTCCAGTGCCTTCGCATCGGCCACTTCCCTCTCAGCTGTCGGCAACGTTGGTTATCAATTAGGCTTAAATGTGGCTAATACTCTCGGACTCGGCAACGCTCAAGCCTTAGCAAGTGCCTTATCTCAAGCCGTGTCTGCAGTAGGCGTAGGAGCAAGTTCCAACGCGTACGCTAATGCCGTTTCCAATGCAGTTGGACAATTCTTAGCCGGTCAGGGTATTTTGAACACGGCCAATGCAGGTTCCCTGGCCTCCTCGTTTGCCAATGCTGCATCAGCATCAGCAGCTTCAGCAGCTTCTCAATCAGCGTCGCAAAGTCAAGCAGCTGCATCGGCATTCCGTCAAGCGGCATCACAGAGCGCCAGTCAAAGTGCTTCACGTTCAGGTTCTCGCAGCTCTTCCAGTACAACCACCACTTCGGCATCCGGAAGTGAAGCTGACAGCAGGTCATCAAGTAGCAGTGCCTCCCAAGCAAGTGCCTCTGCATTTTCACAACAAAGTTCAGCTTCACTTGCGTCCTCCAGTTCTTTCTCCAGTGCCTTCGCATCGGCCACTTCCCTCTCAGCTGTCGGCAACGTTGGTTATCAATTAGGCTTAAATGTGGCTAATACTCTCGGACTCGGCAACGCTCAAGCCTTAGCAAGTGCCTTATCTCAAGCCGTGTCTGCAGTAGGCGTAGGAGCAAGTTCCAACGCGTACGCTAATGCCGTTTCCAATGCAGTTGGACAATTCTTAGCCGGTCAGGGTATTTTGAACGCGGCCAATGCAGGTTCCCTGGCCTCCTCGTTTGCCAATGCTGCATCAGCATCCGCAGCTTCAGCAGCTTCTCAATCAGCGTCGCAAAGTCAAGCAGCTGCATCGGCATTCCGTCAAGCGGCATCCCAGAGCGCCAGTCAAAGTGCTTCACGTTCAGGTTCTCGCAGCTCTTCCAGTACAACCACCACTTCGGCATCCGGAAGTGAAGCTGACAGCAGGTCATCAAGTAGCAGTGCCTCCCAAGCAAGTGCCTCTGCATTTTCACAACAAAGTTCAGCTTCACTTGCGTCCTCCAGTTCTTTCTCCAGTGCCTTCGCATCGGCCACTTCCCTCTCAGCTGTCGGCAACGTTGGTTATCAATTAGGCTTAAATGTGGCTAATACTCTCGGACTCGGCAACGCTCAAGCCTTAGCAAGTGCCTTATCTCAAGCCGTGTCTGCAGTAGGCGTAGGAGCAAGTTCCAACGCGTACGCTAATGCCGTTTCCAATGCAGTTGGACAATTCTTAGCCGGTCAGGGTATTTTGAACGCGGCCAATGCAGGTTCCCTGGCCTCCTCGTTTGCCAATGCTGCATCAGCATCCGCAGCTTCAGCAGCTTCTCAATCAGCGTCGCAAAGTCAAGCAGCTGCATCGGCATTCCGTCAAGCGGCATCCCAGAGCGCCAGTCAAAGTGCTTCACGTTCAGGTTCTCGCAGCTCTTCCAGTACAACCACTACTTCGGCATCCGGAAGTGAAGCTGACAGCAGGTCCTCAAGTAGCAGTGCCTCCCAAGCAAGTGCCTCTGCATTTTCACAACAAAGTTCAGCTTCACTTGCGTCCTCCAGTTCTTTCTCCAGTGCCTTCGCATCGGCCACTTCCCTCTCAGCTGTCGGCAACGTTGGTTATCAATTAGGCTTAAATGTGGCTAATACTCTCGGACTCGGCAACGCTCAAGCCTTAGCAAGTGCCTTATCTCAAGCCGTGTCTGCAGTAGGCGTAGGAGCAAGTTCCAACGCGTACGCTAATGCCGTTTCCAATGCAGTTGGACAATTCTTAGCCGGTCAGGGTATTTTGAACGCGGCCAATGCAGGTTCCCTAGCCTCCTCCTTTGCCAATGCTCTATCAGCATCCGCAGTTTCTGTTGGAAGCCGTAGCAGTACAGGACCTACTGTTATAGGCTTAGGTGGCGTTGCAGCTGCTCCTGCTGTTCAAGGTGTCTCTGTTGGTGGACCTGGTGCTGTAGGTGGACAAGTATTTCCCGCCGGTATTCAAACTGCTTTAGCTCCAGTTGTTTCTTCTTCAGGTTTAGCCTCATCTGCTGCCGGTTCCAGAGTGAGTAGCTTAGCCCAATCATTTGCTTCTGCGATTTCTTCCTCCGGTGGTACCTTGAGTGTTCCTACCTTCTTGAATCTTCTCTCATCCGCTGGAGCACAAGCTACTGCGAGCAGTTCTTTGAGTTCTTCTCAAGTTACGAGTCAAGTTTTGCTCGAAGGTATTGCAGCCCTCTTGCAAGTTATCAACGGAGCTAAGATTCAATCAGTTAATCTTGCAAACGTTCCCAATGTTCCACAGGCATTGCTGAGTGCTCTTTCTGGTTAAATGTTTAGATGACACAGCGATCAGTATGAAATTTATTTTGTATTCAAGCTGATTATGAATAAAGATTGCAAAATTATTTTTGCCTATTTTTCTTACTTTCTCCGTAAAATGAAATTTAGCAGTTAATATAATATAAGGATCTAAATCTTAAAACTTCAAAGATTCGAAAACTTCATTGGCTAAACTTTCAGTTTTTATCAAAGCAATGCATACTAGATTGAATAAATAAGTAAATTTTGTTTACTAGTTTAGTAACTACCTTTTTCAGTTGTTGAATCATGTTTTAATAGAATGTACTTCAACCCTGTCGCAAGTTATCAATGAAGCACAGATAACATTACTACAGATAACATCTTGATAATTTTCCTAATGTACACCACGCATTTTTTTTTATTATTATTTTTCTTGCATTTTAAGCTGCTTAAATATCATGTAAAGTTTACTGCATATCATATAGTGTTCTTTTAATAATTAGTTATTTCTGTGAATATTTTGATCAAATTCTACCCTTATCTTGGTTTGCCCCAATACACTCTATAAAAAAATATTTGAGTTTTTTCAATTTATTTAAAAACAAATTAAAATTTTGTATATATGGAGACCAAAGAATAGAAAAGCGACTCCAACATGTAATTTGTTTGGATAAGGGTAGAATTTAACTTAATTACGTGCATGATACACATTTTATGCATAACCATTATTCATATCATATTTTGCAACAAAAGGTACACAAAAAAATATTGTCTAATGAACTGCTTGAAATTAGTGCGTGCAAGATCATAAAAACTCCATAAATTTTAAAACAACTCTTCTAGGGATGCAGCATGTTTCGGTGTTCTTAGTGTCCAGGTGCCTTAACCAGCATAAAAAAGGCCTAATTTATGAATTTCAGAAACACTTATATTCAGACTTTATAAAGAATGTAGACTTTGTAACTTCTCCGATAACAAAAATTAAACAGGTTTTCCGAAAAAAGTGGAACAAGCATTTATTTCCTTAAATATTGCTCCTACACATATACTTCCAATTACAAAGTTTCAACAAATAATGTACGAATTTATGTGAAAACAATTTGGCGTCTGTGAAAGTTAAAAATAAAAAGTTAAGAAAATTAAATTTTTATATGTTCCCAGTAGAGCAAAAGTGTAAATGAGTAAAATGTTCCTCTTACACTGATATATGAATAAACAAAGTTTCACAGTTCTATCTGCGCTTTCACATATATATATTAATTTTTAAATTTAAAGGGGTTGCTCACAAATTTATATAGAGATGTTTATAGCTGAAATTCAAATTTATTCAACATAGAAGAGCTGTGAAATGCAAATATTTGTCAAGTAGTACATCATCCAATGATCATGAATTGATAAAAAAAATGGCCAATAATGCAGACTGTTACTCAGTTAATTGGCATAGTTGCAATGATTGACTTGATAAACCAGCGGGAGTGGTCTCCCCTAAACTTTCTCATACTTTCTAAGTGGAGATTCGTCGAGTTCGAATTTTTTTGACGATTACAATACTTTCTCTTTGTATACTTCGTATATGAGAAAGTGAAACAAACCTGAAATCGAATATCTGTTGCCACATTTCAAAAAAATATTACTTTGAAGCAGGTGCGATAAAATAGGTAATGCAATGAATATTAAAGCGAAAATTCTGCTTTGGAATTGAATTCCCAAGAAAACAATTTATACTACCAGAACCGTAACAATTGCAAAAGCGCGTGAATAAAAGATTTGCTGAAATAATGAAATAACGGTTTGAATTTTATTTACAACAAAAAAATTGTTGTATTTCATGCTTGAAAACATTATTTATTGTTGTAAAAAAATTTACAACAATAACAGATTGCTACCAGTACGCATGCGCATGAGAATCGGATTAAAAGAAATTGAATATGCAATTTGAACGCCTCTTTTTGACGGATTTGGCCCAAAATTTCAAACGTACCTACAATCATGAAGATAAAACTGTGTACCAAATTTTATCCATCTAGCTATTCAAGTTTTTGAGTTATAGTGTTCACATGACCACGGACATACAATACAGACAGACAGACTTCCCGTTGACGGATTTTGTCCAAAATTTGACAGAAACTTACAAATTATGTTTAAAGACCACATACCAAATTTCATCCCCGTAGCTCTAATAGTTTTCGAGTTATCGTGTTCACAGACAGACAGACATGATTCCAAAATTGTGTTTTTCGGACTCAGGGAGGTCTAAAACGTGGAGATTCGTCAAAATCTCGAGTTCGAATTTTTTGACGATTACAATACCTTCTCTTTGTATACGAGAAAGTAAAAATGAAAGGACAGTTAACTTGAGAAAATAAAATTTAACATAAAACAGGAAAATAGCCTAATACTGGACAAGAATACGATATTATTTGCTCTCAGCGTTGTGCGTATTATTAAGTTTTACCTAAAGGCAGGGGTAACTTATCCTTTAGGGCTGCAGAATTGCAGAACTCACTAAAAATTATTTAAAAATTCGTATTTTCGTTTTTATTCCTATTTGCTTACTTCTCCAATCTGAGAGTTCTATTCGATGAAAAAAGACAAAAACAAGAAAAAGAAGACAGAAAATTAATGAAAAAGTAAGACAGACATATGGGATGGGGATGCATACCAAATAGTTTTGGAAAGCACCAAAATTCACTCTTTGCATACAACTGCACATTAATAAATACAGAAATATCCTGTATATTGTTTGAGCATTTATTTACACGATAGCTTTTTCAAAACGTAGAAAGATTTTTTTTTTACCTTTATATAGAAAAAATTAATGATAATCATTTTTAATGCTTATTAAAATTTTCATATACGGAAATAAAGTTTTTTTGTCTCCGATTTTATTACACAGAAATTCAATTAACATGCTGACTCTGTTAAATTCACTATATTCTGCTATGGAATATTTACAAAAAACATGCCACCATTAAATTAAAAGATAATGTATTCCAGACTAGTCTAACATGAAACACTATATGTTGTGCTAAAAGTATTTCGACCATTGTGAAACATTCAGGACCAGATTATTAAATAGGCAAAGTAGGCAACTATGTATAACAAGGTGCATAGTGAGAAATTGCTGCAAAAATTAAGCACCTTAAACAAAAAATTTACGCACCTTTGTACATGCATGCATACGCAGATCCAAATATTTTCTAAGCAAAGGATGTTTTTTGTTTTATAATAATATGTAGTTTTTATTGAAAAATTAAAAAAATATATTCTTTTTAAATTTTAAATATGTTTAAATTTTAATATATATTTCTGTATTTGTACGACGTCTTCTATGATAAAATACAGCATGTTTTTTTGGTTTGACAAAAAAATAAAAATGATAATGCAAATTGTCATTACCCAAGATTAAGTCAACTTTTATAAAATTAACAATAAAAATCTGTGACCTTTTTCAACATTTATTAAAATTAACGAATTACCAGTTAATTTGCCACTTCAGGATATTCCAGTATTTCAATATATGGTGTTGCCCATTGTTGATGAAAGAGGGAGGAGACAAAAAAGTTCATTAATAGTTCCAGTTAACGAAAGGTTTGAAAAAAACATTAAGTCATATACTTTGGAAAATTGTTACACATGTTCATGAGGGGCTCCTGAAGAACCTTCTTAAATTTCCCGGTCCTGAGGGGGAAGCTTGTGGCGCCATCTTGGATTTGATCCCCTCTATTTTTTTTTAGTTTTTTCTGGAATATCTCGAAAACTATTCAGTTTTCAAATTACAATTGATTTAACAAATTAAAGAGTGTAAAATTCCCTACAAATAAATGCTTTTATTCTCCTCATGACCAAAGACTTTTAGTATGTTCATCAGGAGCCCCTCACAAACATGTGTACCAATTTTCAAAACTATACGATTTAATGTTTTTTCACCCCCATTTCGGGCCTCCATTGACTGGACTATTAGCATTATCTTAACCTGTGTTGACACCCCTGTATCTATCTCGCCCTTGGATTTCTTCCCCAAATTCTTCCCTTTTGTCAGTTTCCTTTCTTGATACATTGGGTATTCTTTTCTTGATACATCCAGTAAACAAAGCTTTATGACTATGCTTTTGATTTATTGTATTCAACGTCTAGGAAAACAAAAAAAGAATGTTTTCTTTGTACTTCTCTAAAAAATTAAGCACTTTTAAGGACCTTTTTTTCAAAATTAAGCACTTTTAAGGTGCTTAAAAATGGTTTTTAAATTTAAGTACTTTTTAAGCACTTTTCATCACACTACACACCCTGGTACAGATTTGCAAAATCGCATTTGTACCCAAAAAACAATTTATTTGGATGAAAAAAATGTTCATTCACTAAGGGCTTTTGTTGTTTTTGTTAGGAGATCCAAAAAAATAAAGAGTAATTGTCTAACAATTTGGGTTTTTGTTCAATTATTTTTTAATTTGAAGAAAAGTTCAAATTATGTCTTTGAAACCAATTTAACAATAACAACAAAAATAAAATAAACTTACGAATCGTCACACTTCTGTTGAATTGAGCTGATATCAGGTAATGAAGTAACACTTGAAGAAATTTGATCTGAAGTATTTTGGTCAGTTAGGCTGAATAAACTGTCATCACTTGGTAATACTTCTGGAGTTGTCACTGCAAGAAAAAAGAATAGAAAAAATTAATATGAATAATACAATATAGCATCAAGGGGGCGAGACTATTAGCTAAAAATTAATGGTACATTATTTTGCCCAATATATCAACATATTTTCATGCACAGGGGGTGATTACTGATTTAGATTTCAGATATATTTTTAAACAAAATATTTCAGTTACTTTCAGAATGAATCAGGATGATGTTCATGTACTTTTTAATACCTTAATGTATAAAGAAAGTTCGCAACATTTAGAACATATATATCACTAGCAGTACCTGCACGGCATTGCCTGTGGCATCTTGACTTCAACAAAATAAAAAAAGCCCACAATGTCATAAAATAAAGTTTTAAAAACGAAATCAAAACAGAAAAATATATTTCATTACATGCCGCCAGCCAATGAGATAGTAACAATGCATGCTGGGATCATTTACTTGGTAGAAAGTTTCGCTTCGGATCTGTGATAGAAAATGTTTGAAGTGATCAAGAAAAAAATTATTTAAAAATCGGAGAAAAAATATTTTAACCGTTCTTGTTTTAAATCAGAAAGAAATGTTCCAGAAAAACTTCATTAAAACGATAATTGTGTATTCTATCCAATGGTGTATCTGTTTTCTTACTACGATTATCAGAAACGATATTATGGAGAAATGAGCGCGGAAAATCACATAAAACACCAAAAAACATTAAATAAAAAATTTTCTGGATTAAATTTTAAAATTCAGCGTTCGATGTGCATTCGACTACCTTTGTGAAAAATTTCAGGGCTATAAGTATGACAGATTCATCTGGACATCGCACGCACACACACTTCCTTTTATAATTTTCTGGATTAAATTTGAAAATTCGGGCTTCGAGGTGCATTGAGCCCCCATTATGACTAAATGTGTGCCAAATTTCATGGCTGTAAGTGCAATATTTTTCGTCTAAACATTGCACATACACAAACATTGCCTTTTATAAGCATATATTTAATGTTATTTCATTTTCTCCATCTGAGAATTTTACCTTCCATTATTAGAGATATTTTATTAATAAACTAATATAATACCATGACTTTTAGAAATGTGATAATCATTTGAGCTCATAATTTTATACGAGTCATTCAGAAGCCAATGCGGATAAGTCCAGAAGAAAATTGAGAAAATTCCTGTTTTTTAATACAATATTTTTTTAAATTTTAAGTTTAATAATTTCATTAGTGAAAGTATATTAAGTCTTCTAATGAAGCAACGAGTGAATCTTTTAATAACTAAAAATATTGCTATTAATTCCATCAAAATTTACAAAAACCAGAAGACAACAAAAAATGGACTTCTCTACTTTGGCTTCTGAGCCACTAATATACCTTACAATAAAATAATGCTATCCTCAGAGTACCTACACTTATACTGGACTATTACTCTAACACTTAATACAAAATAATTAGAAAACTTTCAGGTTGTTGAAAAACCCATAGCTTTATAATATAATGTCATAATTCTAATATTTGTTTTTAAAAAGCAGCAAATGATTTAAGAGTTCAGTAAATCTATTAGATGGTCTTATTTTTAAAGGCACAAAAGATCTCGTTTTCAAAATTAATAATCTTCACTTCCTTAAATCTTTCAAGAAAAGACGTTAAATAGCCTTTGGTGATGGCACATTAATACGTCCTAAATACAATAAACAATAATCAATATTTTAAAATATTATAGAATCCTAAACTTAACCCTCTATTAGGTGTGGGCAATCTCCCAGATTGCTTGGGTATATTTTGTGTTCCTCCCTGAAATCAGCTTGTAATAGTTTCACACCTTTTTAGCTATCTTTATAGACCTTCTAGAGTGAGGATTTATGAAATTTCGGTTTCAATCACTTATCACAAAAAGCTAGAAACCACAATTCCAACCACTAGATAGCTGCGGCCAAAGTTGCAAGCTTTTTTTTACCCTCTTTATTTCTATATTTTATTTACATATTTTAAGTTATATATTATTCAAATTGTTTAATACACAGCGAATTCAGCATGGTGAGTGAATTTGCATTAGAAATTGTGAATGACCAGTACTTTTTTTTTACCTTTCATAATGTCATCCAAAAAGTGCAATCTTTGCAATGGGAACAATTTGTAAGAAATCTGAGAGACACTTTTACAACACTGTAGAATGAAAATAATATGTTCAAAACTACATATATTGTAGGTACTTAATTATAAAAATTAAAGATTAAGACATTATAGATAAAAAAAGAAAAGGTGATTTGAGATATCACTGCCCGAATATGAGGTATATTATAGCTGCCTAAAGAAGGGTTAACAAAATAAATCTACTTGTAAATAAAAATACTATAAATTCAGCTTTTTAGAAAAAGCTTTCTGAACTGCCAAACTCTTATTAATATATATGTTCACAGAATCAGATTCATTTTAATCTCATGCAGAAATTTTAAATCTCCTGTAACAGCTCACTACACGAAGCAAACACTAATAGATACTAATTAATAGACACATTCCATTTAAAAACCAGTCAAATTTTACAGACCTTTCAGCTTATATCATTATAGGTACGTACAACAAAGAGATAATTCATAAACATTGCAAACAATTTCGTTACAGTTGCTGCCAGCATAGTTGTCACAGTAAAATTAATAAATGCTTTAATTTTTTCCATTCATTTTTGAAGTACAAATATGTTTGGCATTTTCATAAGATGTTTCACACACTATCTATGAAAACCACGAGACAGTTTTCTTACAATATTTAACCAAATAGCCATCTTCAAAACATTTTATTACAAAAAATGTTTGATTATCAGTTTTAACATATCCGTATGTGCATTAAAAATCATTAAGTACAATAAGATAAATTTATTTTTGCAAGATGACAATAAATGCTGAACACTTAAGGATTACGACTGAGCAACTATTACATATACATACATTAATAGCATTTCATTTCTAATAAAATTATCCTCAGATTCATTTCTGATTTTTAAAAAAATAATTTAGAATTTTCTGATTTTATTTTCAAAACTAAAAGCTGAAATATTACAATAAATCTACAAAATTAAATTTATCTCATGACTCTTAAAACATTCTTTAAACGAAATTTAGGAAGTTTTTTTATTTACCTTGCACCTCCACAGTTTTAGAACTATCCAAGTCATCTACACCCTGAGCAAGGAAATTAAACTGTGAAGCAAGTTCTGATATCTTGACAGCAGTTTCAGATTTATTTACACTAATATCATCATCAAAGTCATCCAAATTACCAACATCAGGTGCTGTAACACTTTCCATGCTCATCAAACTAGCTATACTCAACATGTCTTCATCTCTAAATATAAAAAAATAATAAACGTACATATCATTAATTTTTCCTTATCTGATGCACAGGAGTATTTTCCTTTTACAATAAAGTAATAAATTTTTAAAAATATGTGATTTTTAATGCTGAAATGTTGACAAAGATGCAACACATTTACTAATAGAACTTTTAAATGTTAAAACTCTGCCACATAACTTCAGATGAAGATACTTATTTAAAAATAAAGCATTACTTTAAAATTGCTATTTATTAAATATTGACTATCCAGAATATCCTAATTATTTGCAATGGGGAAGTTCAGCATTTTTTAAAAATGAGTGAAAGTTATCCTTATTTATAGAAAAATCATTCTAATTTCAAATATGCAAGCAAAATTTTACATAAAAATTTATTTATATATATATATATATATATATATATATATATATATTATTTATTTATCTATATATTCAGGGCGAAAAATACGCTGAAATAGCATAAAAGATGCAATCCGAAATGCATTCTCATTGGCAGAGTAGATGTTGACGTCATCGTTGCCCTTCTTCAAGTACTTACCCAGATAGCATGTACACTTGCAGCAAGTTTGATTTTTCTTGATATTAGCTTGTCATGACAAACTTTATGTGGCAACTTTGCAGCGAATTTCCTACAAAGTAACAAAGCATAATCGACCAACCCACTTGCAAAACAAGTTTGCTGTGAAGATGTCATGATGAATTTCACACCACGATTGCAAAACAAGTTTGCTGCAAAGATGATAGTACACTTAGAGATAATCTTTGTCTCTGTTTTTTTTTAAAAAATTAATAGCATCTCCTAGACCGTCCTTCTTTTCATTAATTCAATAAATCAATGATAATTTGTGAAAAAACTAACTTTTTTATAAAAAAAAATTTTGAAACATTTTCCATCTTTTTACTAAATATAAAACTCGCACTTTAAAGAAAACTATGTCGCCTTTTTCTTAATGTTGAAATTTTAAAGTTTATAAACAAAATTAAACCTAAAAAACAGTCAATGTTTGTTGAAAACTAATAACTTACATTTTGTCCCATTTTAAAAGTAATTACTTTTGAACTCTAATTTCATAATTTATTCTACTAGCAAAATGAAGTTATTAGCGAAAATCGCTCTCTCTTTGACTTCAAATCAAATTCTCAACTCAAAATTTAAAAAATTAATTAAATCAAGAAAACAGTTTAAAATAAATCGTATAAATGAACGATCTATTAGCGCAATCTATCTTCTTCTCTCAGAGTCTAGCTGGCCGAGTCATGGGCGCCCATACCCAGGGCAAGGTGGGGCTGCATCACCCCCCCCCCCCCAGCTCTCAGGGAAAGTAAAAAATATAGTGTAGTCATGTGTTTTTCTTTCACGAAAATTATATAAAAGTCGAAAAATAATTAATGTTCAGGAAGGTCTGAAACGTAAAATGCGAGTTGAAATTTTGAATTTGGAGGACGAAAATTTTTTTTGTCCTTCGTGGAAAAGAGCGTAAAATCCTGATTTCGAAGACAAAGGTGATTGACTTGTTTGGCAAGATGAAAAGAAATTTATCCAGATAAATATTAGTGTCAAATAAATAAACTAACCTATGCATAATAATTTACCTTACAATTTGCTTTTTATATCAATACCAGTGTAAAATCTTATGAGGTGTATATTTTTAGTTTGTTTTCTGTATTTGTTATGATTTCATATTCAATCTGTAAATGTGCATGCATTGCATCAATTACTCATCCACTTCCTGTTTCATTATTTAGTGTATGATGTCATGTTCTATTTTTAGAAGCACACTCTTCACTTATTGGTTGATAATTGCTTTGATGTATATATACCTATGCTTTTGTAAATAATAAATTATTCTTTCTCTCGCTTCGGTCCACGGCTGGTGAATTTACTTGAACAGTATTCAAGTATAAGGACTTTGTTCCTGCATTTGTGTTGCTAAATATTCACTGGTTTCAATAAAGTAGTTAAAACAACGTGTTATTCTTTTTTATAGAGTATGAGTACTGTGGCCTAGTATTTTAGTAACAGGACAAAGTTTTTAACAGGGTCGAAACTGGAACATTTTTTATGGCTACTTACAAGTCGCCATTCGTCTTCCAAAATATTAAAAATAATCCATACCCCTACAAACTATCATATGGGCACCCTTGCGCCAAGTGGTTAGAGCGACAGGTTTAGGAAGCGGTAGGTTGCAGGTTCTAATCCGAGGTTGTGTTCATACTCTGTTTTT
Organism: Araneus ventricosus; assembly: GCA_013235015.1. Taxonomy (NCBI): domain Eukaryota; kingdom Metazoa; phylum Arthropoda; class Arachnida; order Araneae; family Araneidae; genus Araneus; species Araneus ventricosus. The sequence goes on from BGPR01001783.1 coordinate 25,079, forward strand.
GATATAGTTTGCAATGAGTTTGACGCCGCAAGCTTGTGACAAATTTGAAGTGTGGTGACTACCTCGTTTGCATTCACTTATTTCAAGCTTGCACTCTTGCAGAGCAAGATTGCTGCAAACTAAAACTGCTATCTGGGTATGTATGATCTTGTATGTATGTTCATGCTTAACTTTTGATGTAAAGTATATATTCGAATGTGGTTTTTTTGCATATGTTAGGGAATGTTATGACTTTGGTCCCGCAAAGTTTCATTACATTTTGAAAGTTGCAATTTTCTAATTCAGAAGACCAGGTACTTTTTTATATATACATGTTCACACTTAAGTTTTCATGTAAAGTATATATTCGAATGCGTTTTTCTGCATATAGTAAGGATTGTTATGAAGTTGGTCCTGTATAAATTTTATTACACTCTGGTATTTGGAAATTTCTGTGGCCTGTAGTGGGACGTTTATAGGCTGGTTATGTTATTTAAAAGTAATTAAAAAAAAACTTTTAAAAAAGCAAAGTAAGTTTTTTTTTAAGTTTATCTTTTATATGTTAATAATCTTACCTTATATTTATATTAAAAACAAAACAGATAAGGAATTCAAGGCTCTTCTTTACAGTACCTTCCTGATATTGGTATGGGGGTAACAATGGTTTCTTAAAAAATAAATTCCACGTAATCAAAGAAAGGTAGAATAATATATTGAAAAATAACTATTTAAATTTGACTCCTTACTTTATAAATAACTATTTATTTTATGCTGCTAATCTCACCTTATGCTTATATTCAAAACAAAACAGATATCGAATTCAAGGCTTTTTTAACAGTGCTTCGTGATATAAAATTTTAATAAATATAATCTAGATTAATTACCCCCCACAAAATGATCTCCACAGACAGTTTGGGATTGACCTTATCTTCTCTCTTCATTGCTTTCCAACACTTTTTACGAAAAACATCACCTCTGGCACATCAATAAATAATGTATTGGGTGCTTTTATTAGTTGTATTAACACCTTTAGGAACAACACAATGCTTGTATCTTCTGGACATTATTTTATCTAATGTGATAGTCGGAAAATATAGAAAAAAAAGAGCAAAATATCTATAGCGAGCAAACGGGAAGTAGCGTACATTGCTGGTTGCTCATCACTCTTTGGGAAAAGATGACGTCGGACACATTGCAGGCCAAAATGGATCATTTTTCCCGCGAAATCCAAGAGGCGAACTTTGATTGCAAATAAAAAAACTGTCAAGAAATTTTTTTAAACGTTATTGTTCATTTTGAAGCATTATAAATTGATTAAAAAATATTTTAAATGATGAATTTCCCCATTTCTTTGAAAATATTCCTATATATAACTAACATTACTTAAATATCAATGCACAAAACAGTATTCCCTAGCCAGTAAATGGTGGAAACCAAATGCAAAATAAAACACAAAAAAATTCTCAATTAAAAATTTTCTTAAAAGCAAGAACTTATAACAATGATCATAGCTATACTTGAAATATGCTACCATAATAAAAAATAATTGCTCCATCTTCATAAAATGTTTCTCAGTGAAAATGCATGCAAGTAAAGTAAGACATACTTACGTTGCTTTACCTTCCTTAATAAGCTTACATGATAATGTAAACCTCAAGCAAACTTCAGAAACCTTTTTAGACATTGGTTTTAAACTAATCTTAATATCTTTCTGTTGAGGCGTCACACTTGCATACAGTTTCATATTTATATTAGCACACGCTATCTGTCTGGGTTTTCCTGATCTGGAGACCTAAAAAAAACAATAAAATTTTTGATGTAACAAAAGAAACGACTTTAATCTGATTTACTATGATAAATTAAGAAACAGAAAAGCAGTGATTTTTCCTACATCTTCAATATAAAATGTCCAAAGTTTGTCTTCAAACTCATTACTCCTTTGGTCTCTAAATAACGTAATTGTTGCTTCTTTGTTTTCTGGCACAGGCCATACTACAGAGCCTCTTAATGGATTTGAAAGTGTTGGTTTCCATTCTAAAGGCTGAAATAAAGGAAAATTATGAAAAACAAAATATGAAACAAAAAATTTAAAACGATACAGAAAATAATATTCAAGAATATTCATTTTTTGAAAAAAAATCATAAATTTAAATGAACATTTAAAAATAAAGCAATCCAGTGAATTACACAAGTAGCTCTGAAAAATTTCATTAAAACACACAGGAAACATCAATATTACTCAATGAATGACTCCATCAATAAATATATTAGTTTATAGTAAATTTAATTCATTTGCTCAATTATTATTACAAATAACTAAATACCAAAAAAACATTTTTAAGTTCAGAATTTTTGAAGGATCCCACTCCTAAACATTTTTCAAACAAAAACGAAAAATGCTTTTCATGCATTTGTCATATGAATGCTCAAATTTCATGATTCTTGAAATTACCAATGATTAATCACTGTGAAAGTGCATCCATTTTAATTTAAAACTGAATACTTTGATTCATCTGCTAATATTTAACTGAAAACTTGGATAAATTAACAAATTATCAAAATTATGATTTTGGCAACTGAAGTAACTTGACATTAATTGATTGGGGATTAAAACTTTCAAGCAGTAGAAATTATATAAATTCTAAAACAATTAAACTCATTATTTTGAGAATTACAGGTTGCAAAGAATTCAAATTGGAGAAATTGAAGTGTAACTCATGTTATATCAATCACTAGAATATGAAATATTTAAAAAGAAAAACATATGTAAGCCAGACAATCTACATCAGAAAACTAAATAGGTCTAATATCTGAAGTCTCACTTGAACCAAGGCCAAAAATTTCCCCTACTTTATGGTCAGCTCAAGACTGAATTATTTTTAACTTTTATTATGACATCCTATTTGGTTTTTGCTATCTTAATCCAGTAGCAAAATGCATGTGAATAATAATGAATGAAAAATGAAATGATATTACAAATATGATGATCTGAAATTTTGATAAGGTTCTACAATTCTTCATTAATTCATTTTTCAAATTTAATAATTTAAATATTTTATAGCACATATTTAAATCTAACACAACATTGCCTTTTTAAAATTTAATTGAATAATTCTCAACCTCTCTTTTGAATACCTCAGTAAATATCTAAAATATTAAAAAGAGATGGCTTTCCATGGATATAATTGTAGCAGATACAGGTTGCTTGATAAATTTGAATGGTTTAATAGTCACAAGTGAAAATTATAGGATAATAGTTACATCATGCATGCCCAGCAACTCCAATGAATATACATCAGCATAATTTTAAATACACATAAAGATTAATATAGCAAATTTTATAAATACAGTAAAGCACCGTTTATACACGTCTCATTTATAAATCGTTTCATCACAGTCCTGATTCATTCATATTCATTGTAATGATAAAGTACTTCATTTATATGACACAAAGCTACAGTTATACGTCCCCCCCCCCCATTCTAAAATGTGAAAATTTCCTCCTCTCTAGTATGTGAACTGTGGTAAAGATATCATGATTGTGAAATTATTCACAATTGATGAATTAATAGAAGACAAATTGTCTGGTGCTAATTTAAGCCATGATGAAGATACTCCACCTTCCTTTAAAGATGCAATGGACTCTATTGAAAAACCTTGAACATATTTCTTTTGTTAAAAGTATAGCGGAAAAACACTCAATGAACTTCATTCATTTCATCATGCTATACTTAATACTGACAGATAATCAGCAAGTCAGACGACGGTTGAAGATTTTTTCAATTAAACACCTACCTGCATGCACATAAATCATATAAGAATATGTATAATTAGAACTCGCAATATGCAATAAAGGTATGATTTTTCTCATTTTTATGATAAATTCTTAAAATTTAATTATTGGATTTCCATACTATGTACAGTCCAAGACAACTCAAGAATGTTATACAGTGGAAGCTATGGATGGTATTCTTCCGCCAAGTGAAATAATCCTGCAATTATCCTAATGTATTTTAAAAGTAATTGACACATTTGAACAAAATTTTTCTATAAATAACAAAAAAACAATATTCTCTGCAACAAATATCTATTTTCAAACTGTATGTTATTTAATTTCATAAATTTTTTTATTCCCCGCCTTATGTCTAAAATTACGTGGAACCAAAATGACCTTGAGCATTGGGGAAAAGGCTTTTTTTTTTCTGTCTCTTCTGAGTTCACATTTTGGTGAGTAATCTCTCTTGATGCTGGCGTGATTATGACTACTCAGAAAACGTAACAGAATTTATTGCTGTTAATTTCTTTATCATTTTTATATGGTAGCAACTTCTAAAATATCGCTGCTTTTTAAATTATTTATTGATCTTATCTTTTTTCAGTATTTGCATCATTTTTTGTACATATATACATAACAATATACATTAAAATAAAATTGAAATAAACGATAAGTGAAATATAAAGGCGATGCTAAAAACTCAAAGAAATCAAACAAAAATTAAAATATATCATAATAAAAAAGAGTACAAATGAGACAAAATATTGAAAAAGATGAAAAGTAAAACAAAAGGTTGCATTATTGGCATTTTCTCCAATATTAAATAATTTTCCCAACATTAAAAAAGTGCTGAAATCAATTTCCTTTAACCATAGCTTATTATTCCAGCCAAAATTGTGGTCAATTAATCAGTTCCAAAACGTAGGAATGTGTTTCGTTTATAATTCAGATGCTTTTAAGATGTGAGATTGGGATAGATTTCTGTTTCTGTACATCTAATTTATTTATATTCTTAGTTAGAATACAACATATATGTACACATTATTAATTATGTACATAAAGAAATTTTCAAAAAGCATCATCTGCCACTCTTTTACCCCACAATCCTGATCAGCCAGGGCCATGGCTCCCTCTGTGGTCATTCACTCAACCTCTTACATCAACTCACTCTCTTTTGCACCCCTCTTTCCCCAGTCTTCCAGTGGTGGTCAGAGAAAAGTTTGGGGTGGTTGTCCGTATTTTGCATTTTATATGTTTGGCTTAATCTGTTTATCTATAAAAATCTAAATGTTAAACTATAGATTTAACGGATTCATTTGTGCGAAAGTTTATCCGAAAAATATTTGCATACAATGAAAAATATTACAAGAGTGCTAAGAAAAATATTTAAAATAGAATATGAAGCTTTCGGTTATGCTGTATAATGTGAAACATTCAATGTACATGCCTTAACTTCTCAAAACTCTGTATTAGAAGAGTGAAAAAAAAAGTTTTATGGAATACATAATTTAAAATTTGAGTTGCAATTCGATTATTATTCATTGTAAATATTTTAGTTTTTTTATGAAATTCCCTTTTAATTATGAAAAACATTATGCATCTTTTATTTCAAGATAACAACATGAAAGCATGGTTGGTGTAATCAATTCTTTTTTTGTATAGAATCTTCTGCTGTTTACAATTTTAAATCTAGTGTCAAGTTTCTACTATTGATATTTTACAGGCTTCCTTTAATCAATAATACACAAATTACGTTCTTAAAAACAATATAATAGCAAAAAAAAAAAAGGATCGATCCAAAAAATTCTATCTTTTTGCTTTGAGAACAAAACGTTGGCGCACACGAAGTAAAACAAATCTACTTCTGGTTGTTGGCAAATTCCAATAGAAAGTAACCTCAAGACGTGTAGGAACACAAACTACGTCATTCATCGGTGCAACACCGGAAGTATAGCGTAATCTCTGTTAGCTTTTTAACCTATCTTTGAGTATAGTATTATGCTATCTTAAAAAGTTTTAAAACTAATACTTTTAAATGACTTTGCATTAGAAGCATTAAATTTGTCATAATCAAAGTTAATTAGTAAAATTTAGAATATACGTCTTTCAATTTATGCGTCATTTTAAGTCAGTCCCTTGAAAGGTGCATAAACGGTACTTTACAGCATACATAAACTTTTTATAATTAATAAGATATAGTATGAAGTTTGAGCTATTTGTCTCAAATATTTTGCATTGTGCTCATGGAATGAATTGTTCTTAATCTAGGTACCAGGGGTGAAAACAGCAAAAATACAAAAAAGAGGAAAATTCACGTGAGTGAGAGTAGCTACATTTTTACATGAGTAGAGACATGCATTAAGGAAGAGATAAGTAAACACTTATTAATGAATGATTTATTCATCACCAAAAAAAAAATAAATTATGAAAAAATATGGTCTTTCTTACTGCCATGTATAAATTTTTTTAATTACAAATACTTATTTTTAATATTATAAAATCAATGTTTTTTGCTCACTTTCTTAAAATAAATACAATTAATAAAGTTTTATAATATCAATAATTTTTATAAAAGACAGATAATAAACCTAAAATATATAAATCAAATTTTGGATTATAAAAGAAAAAGGCACAAAAGAGTCCTGCATAAATATCAGTTTTATGAATGATCACAAATTAACTATGCCTTAATCTCTAAACTGCCATGAATGAGTTAATTCAAATAGTTCTTTTTATACAAGCTTATTTTTTCGTGTCATGTTTTCAAACATACATTTAATAGTTTGGCAGCGACCACTGTTTTGTTTTAGTGCATTTAATTTTTAAAAAATTTGGCTGCAATTCATTATTTAGTTCTTCTAAAACTCTTTTTTCACCCTTCTCTGAGCTATTCTTAGCCATTCCCATGTCCATTGATCTTTATGGTCGTTTTAACACCTTTCCCCAAATGTTTAATATTCTCAGCGCTTTCACGGGTGATAATATCAGTTCTTATCATAGACATAATTAAAAATATTAATGACACAAATCACAATTTTATAACTCTTTCACGTAGAAAGACATAAAGCAGTCCATTCATCAGTTGTTCATTCCATTCCATTTGTCCCAACACTGGTGCTGGGGGGGGGGGGCGGGGGGGGGGGGGGGGGGGGGGGGGGGGGGGGGGGGGGGGGGGGGGGGGGGGGGGGGGGGGGGGGGGGGGGGGGGGGGGGGGGGGGGGGGGGGGGGGGGGGGGGGGGGGGGGGTGATCTTCTCTACAGCTATTCCTTCCCCCATCAGAGATTTCAGATAATGCTAATCGCTACTCTAAGAGTTCTGATCCAGTCAAGCCTTTGATGTCCGACTACACATGCAGAAGGGTCTAAATTGGCTGAACTGTGTTCCTTGTTTGGAATTGACTTCTGCATTATTCTGTACTGGGTTTTCGATCTTGACAGTTATTTTTCTTCCATGTTCCAAATTTTACATTTGGTTGATACTTTAGCGCATTCAAACTTGTTCCGGTATGCTGCATTACACTGGGAAACAGAGCAAGTCATGGTAATATTATGTAAAAATATCATCAAACGTGAAAGGAAGACGTATTGAAAATTTCTTAGAATAACCCCTTAATCCAAGCCATGGCTTGACCTTGCCTCAATCCACATGATCTCACAACTGGAGACACAAGCCCTGTGTTGGAAGTCATTTTCTTCCAGTTCACTCCCTTCCTGTCATTCACTTTCCAACAGGGGCGGGGATTGGTTTCGTCCTCAGAGTGAATAATAAGAATATGAAAATTTAAAGAAAAGGTGTGAGTCAAATATCTAGAAAGTGGAGAGTCAGGATCATGAAGTTTTCACCCCCTGAATTTTAAACATATACGCTGATTATGGATTTTAATGATTCGACAATAGCATGCTAATACTATTAATGAACATTTGCCAAATAATTCGTTCATTCATCCGCGAATGGAAACCCATAACTTACTGTCTGGCTCAAACTCTTCTAGCTGTCGTCACGATTCGACACCAATGTAGTGGATGGCTTACTATATAAAGTAGCTTTGTCTTCAATGTTCGTTTTCGTTCAAGAAATAGTAATATTTTCTGTGTGCGTAATCTGATCAGTTGTTTTGAATGAAAGCGATGCGTGAGC
>BGPR01001783.1:32994-61337 GCA_013235015.1 Araneus ventricosus
ATAAATCCCCACAATCCACATTTATAACCCTTTCACCGCGCCACCCCAAAACCACGGCCCTTCTCACGTGGGCCTTCCCTTACCTTTTGGCCCACCACGGGGGCTCCCCCCCCCCCCCCATTCAGGTCGAAAAATCATGCGCGTCATTCAACTGTAGCTCCAAAGTGCGACACACTCACCGCAGAACTTGATGTTTCAAAGTGCACTTGCGGTAAGGGGGAGAGCGATCTTCTCTACAGCTGCTCTTCCTTCCCCCACTCCGAAGATTTCAGATATGCTAATCGCTACCCTCTAAGCAGGGTCCTGATCCAGTCAAGCCTTTGATGTACCGACTACACATGCGAAGGGTCTTAAATTGGCGCGCGAACTGTCGGATTTCCGCTTGTTTGGAAATTTGACTTCTACTAGCCCCTATTCTAATTTTCATAGGTTTTCGATCTTGACAATTATTTTTTCTTTCCCATGTTCCAAAATTTTCATTTTGGATTTGAGATGAATGGCCCACTTTAGCGCATTCAAACTTCTCGTTCCGGTATGCTATGTTATGCCAAACACTGGGAAACGAAATGGCGTCATGAATATTATGTAGAAAAAATATCATCCAAAACGTGAAAGGAAGACATGTGTGGAGAAATTTCTTAGAAATAACCCTCTAATCCAAGGCCAATAGCTTGAAACCTTGCCTCCAATCCACATGATCAATCACAAGGAGACACAAGCCCTGTGTTGGAAGTCATTTTCTTCCAGTTCACTCCCTTCCCTGTCATTCACTTTCCAACAGGGAGGGCCGGGGGAATTTGGTTTCTCGTCCTCGGAAGTGAATAATAAAAAAAAAGAGGAATATGAAAATTTAAAAGAAAAAAAATGTGGAGTCAAAAAGAAATATACAGAAAAGTGGAAAGTCGCGGATCCGCAGAGGATTTTCACCCCCTGAGGTACACATTAAACATACGCTGATTATAGATTTTAATGATGAATGCCAATAGCTATGGCATAATACTATTAATAAGGCAAGCCCAAAACATTCTTATATTCATAACGCATATGAAAAACACCACAAAATAAACTTACTTCTGTCACAACTCTTCTACTTCGTCTAGTCCATGCAACACACAAATTAGTAGGATGCCTATATAAAGTAAAAGCTGTTCATTAAATATTCATTTTCATTCAAAAGAAATAAAGTAATATTTTCCTAATAATGTGCATATCTACAATCAATTGTTTAAATACAAACCATGGGAGTATCAAGAAATAATTTTCCTTTTTTCTCCAAAAGGAAGTGAAAGAGAATAACTATCTTATAACAGTGAAAAGTATATTATGTAGAACATTAATCAAAATACAATTATAAATATGTATTTCAACAATCCATTTCAGAAGGATTTTTTTATTAACATTTTAAAGGGCAATGAGCAAACTGGAGTTGTTTAAAAAAGAAAACGAAAAATAGAGTAACAAATCTGAAAAAATGAAAAAAATATTTTGATAGCCTGATGCAATTTGATCAGTATGACAGTTAAATTTTTGCAAACAATAATTTTTAAAATATAAGCTAAAATGACAAATGAAGGTTTGTAATTCATTAAAAACTGGAATGTATTTCAGAAATAAATGTGGGGGGGGGGAACGCCAGGCCATTAGAGAAATTATTTATTCATCATTATATGAAAACATTCAAGTAAATTAAGCATCAATTATAATTCTTAAATAAAAGCTGCCAAGAAAATTTAATAGACATATAAGAAATTTTGTAGAATCTGCCCATTCTAATGAAAAATAATTATACAAAATGTTGCTAATCTAAATTCTATAAAACTGTTCTATGTTCTGATTAAATTTTCTGTTAGTCAAAAATTTAGTGCACTTTAACCGTTTACAGGCTAATGTTCCTAATTGGGAACATAGAACTGAAAATTCATTCAAAAATAAAATATCATTCATATTGTTTTGAAAAAAATTGTTAATTGTAATTAAAAGTAAGCTTGATTTTGTTATATGGAAATTATATTTCAGATATAAAATGGGCAATGTACAAAAATTCTTAAAAATTGTCTTTTTTTACTTAGTACGTAGTGCGTAGCAAAAAAATTCCTAAAAAATTGGCCAGTCGTGACTATTCTGTGAAATCAGGAATTTCTCTATTGCGAGTTTCCATTGAAAACAAAATGGGAAGGACAATTCTTTTATAAATCAGGACAAGAAATCCCCTTCTGTTGTTGAAAGGTTAATGCTTTAATTTTGGCGAAAAAAAATTCATTTTTATCTGTAATCTGGGGAGGGGGTAGTTATAAATATGCCAGATAAGTATTTATGTATCACCGAAGTGATAATTTTGTAGTGAATGTTTCTTCTCATAAACATTTTCATCTCCAAATACAGCTAAGTAAAGATATTCTCATGCATAGAAGAAAAAGGTACGCATAGAACAATGACATATGATTCATAAATATAATTCTGGGTGGGGTTGATTACTTGTACAAAATGCAAGAAACTGCCATCACAGCTTCGCAAAAAGAAACGGTTGTTTATTTTATTTGCAAATGCACTAAATATAGTTCTTGTTTCTGGACAGATGTTGCATACAGCAATTCACAGGAAACATAACCAACTCACTCATCTGGAGTTTAGTCTAGAAGAGGGGTGGGGAATTTTTTTGCATTGAAAGACCTCATTAAATTTTGGCCATTGGCAAAAGACCGCACAAGCAGAATCTTAAGGGTTATTTATTATATTATAGACAATATATTATTTCAATGGAAATTGCAAATAACTCATAAGGCCACATAAGAAACTCAAAAGGGTCACATGCAGCCTGAAGGCCGCAGGTTCCCAACCCCTGGTCTAGAAGTTACAATTACCCTTTTACGAACCTGGGCAAAAAAGGATGGACCTCAAACACGAACAGAAGTTACCGGCTGTATATCGCAGCTGAAGAGCCATAGTTATTGCCTTACTGCAACAACTCAGGTAAATATGCATTATGTGGAGAAAATACAATATTACATTGTAATAAGTGCAAAAAAAGGGCATTGTATTTGAACTATTTCAAAAAGTGCCATAGGAAACAGTTAAGAAATTTCATTTTCTGCACTTTTTTGTGCAAAATATATTTTTTATTCATTTAAATTCATAAATTTTCAATTGAATACAATTGTATGCTTAATTATAAAAATAATTTTTACCATACTTAGTTTATTAAAAAAATTTGGTCTTATCACTGTTTTCCATTTCTATGTCTAGTATAATGAGCTTAATCAGAAATGGCCAATGTTCCCAATTGGGACATTTACCACATATATAAAAAAATTTATTCATATTTGAATGATTGATATCTTTAAACTAAAGCATTAGAAAGTGAAATAGGTAAAAAAATAATTAAAAATCAACCTGGATCTGAATTCAGTCTGTAAATGGTTAAATGCAGCCTTAGCAACTGCAAAGATTTAGGCTACTCTCAGCAAAACATTTTACAAAGAACATAAATACACTGACATGAAACTGAAATTGCTTTACATTGCACTACAATGCTTAATGTTCACAAGAAGTTATATAAGTTGCATATCATACAATTCACATAATTAGATCCTAACAGTGGCGAATCTAGGATTCGGGTGTGGGGGGGGGGGGGCGGAGGTCATAAAAACTTTGTATCATCGTGATGAATGTCAAACCACAAGGCTAAGGGGTCTATTCTGGTACCCTCGGTTGGGTTGGGAGACGTCACTTTTCCTGGCCGTTAACAACGGAAAAAGTGACGTCTCGCAACCCAACCGGGAGTACTAGAATAGACCCCTAAAATAAAACAAAACTCTTTAATTTTACAGACTTGACTCACTCAACGATAAAAATCATAAAAAAAATACAATACTTTTGATAATTTAATAAAAATTACAATGAAATAACTAGCCAAAAAATGTCTTCGACAGCGTCAAAGCTACAAGTAGGAAAATTTTCGAGCCTGTCAAGCCAGAAAGTAATGTTGAAACGTTTTTATTATTTTTTAAAAAGAGGGAAATTAAGAAAAAACAGTTGTAATGATGTTAAATAAAATCAAGAATTCTGGTTTGACTCTGGGGGGGCTGTAGCCCGATAGCCCCCCCTGGATTCGCCACTGGATCCTAAAAAAAATACGAGTGACCACAGAAAATTATGTAATCAGCAAGACGTACCAATTACATAAAAATAATAATAATTTAAGCCTTAATTTACAATAAGAGAAGTGAAAACAAGGACAATCTGCATTCTGAAATACATTTGTGATTTTTTTTAAATCAATGATTGTGAATTCTAATTTGGATAAATCTAATTTTTGGATTATATTCAGATCTCAGAACTAATGTGGCTCAGTTCAGACATTTATCAAAGAAGCAAAAAACTTTTACTTAAAATTTCATGTGGATGGACAGAAAAAAAAATTGCTAGAATATATTCTTTGTTTCATTACAACTTCAGAACTATTCATTTCAGATGCACAGTTTAAGTTATATAACACACTTTGCATTTCTTTAAATAATTCTGATTCACTGATGAAATAACTAATTTTTATCCAATAAATTTCTCTTGTGCATAATTTTCAAAGTAATATATTAAATTGTATAAATTAAGCAATCAATAAGTCTAAAAAGAATCATAATAATTTATTTTTAAACTATAAAAATATACTAAACAGTGATACATGTTTCAGATTCAGGTATAATGAATAAGAACTTACCATTTAGAAGTACCTTCAACTATCAGTTCCTGGTAAGAGGCAATGAACTGAAATTTTGCAGCACTTTTATTTACTCGCTGAAGACGTTTCCACACAGAAGTCATTTTTGTCTACCTAAAATTAAAAATTCTCATCTAATAACTAGGTGTCTACAGAGTAAATTAATAACTGAAAATAAAAACATTTATGTAAACAATATAATTAAAAACAAAACAGAAGCAAATGTAATGCATCACACATTCTATTTTTTAAAAAAGGTAAGAAAATCATGCAGGGAAATTTGCAAAACCCATAGTATCAAGTGAAAAATAAAAGGGAAGATGGAGAACTGATATCGTAAGATATAAAATTAACAAATTATGAAGAAAATTTTAATAGGTGTAGAGGAGCAATTAAGAATTCAGGTATATAGGGTCAGGTGGGGTAAAGTGGTCATAAAATCCACATTTTTTAACTTGGGTGGATTATAAATATAAGAATTTGTTAAAATACTTAACATTTTTTGGTTGTTATTTTACATTACAGTATTGAAAAACACATTGCATTAAAATTTGGGGAAATAATTAGTTTAACAATTTTACTGACCTTCTATTTGTCATGTTTAACCACTTTACCATGGGGTAAGTGGTCATAATTAAAATGCATAAAACACTATAAGTAAAGCAAAGTTTAAAAATTTTTTTTTTCTTAAAACTCAATATAGTTTCAACTTTAAAAGAAAATCAGTTTATTTGTTCAAATTATATATTTTTAATAACCTACGATCAAAAGTTGGCTTATAAAGAATTTTAAGGACATCCGACTCTTCAATTCCAACAATGTTATGATTTTCAGGAAAGGTGTAATAGTCTGAAGTTTTAGATATTTTATTGACAGAAAATCTCCTGTTTTATTAAAAGCCTGTTCAATAAGCTCTTTGATTGATCTCCCCCCTTTCATATTTTGCCAACATCTCACAGAAATACTGTGATAATTGATTATCTGCAATTGTGGATTCGCTTGACTAAATAAGACATTTTCTGCTTTTTATCAAGTTTTTCTTTGCATGTTTAACTGTTTTCTTGCATATTTTTCTTTTTGTAGTTGTTTTATTACTAATGTCTTCATTCAAACCTTCATTATTGTTTTTGAACTTGTTTTCTTTTTTCTCTTGAATTTTATATGGCCACTTTATGTATAGATGAAATGGGTGGTCATAGAGTTGTAAGTACAGCTAATGTCAAATCTTTTAGAGTGTAATTATACAAAAATTACAGTGCAACTACGCATGGCCTTTTTTACTGTTCCATAAGTCATGTAACTTCCGTGCCCATCATAAATTAAAAGAACAGGTTTTTTCAAATTTTAAGAAAATTGGATGAAGCCAAGTCTTCCAAGCCATACCTTCAGTCTATTTTAGCACTACCTTTAGTCTATTGCTCATATAAATGAGCTCCTTTGTAAAAAAATAAAAGGTAGCATGAAATCATTTGCCGATGCACTAAAAAGTACATCCTTTTTTGCAATTGGCCGAATTCTTATGTGCGTTATGCAATGCTTTTGGCACAAAAATTGGTTATCCAGTTTCAAATCTTTAATTATAATCTGTAATATATCTTAAATTAATATTCAACTAACACCTGTCTTATAAATTAAGCTTACGAAATTTTAAAACAGTGATGCAAGTTAAGCCTAATCCTATGACCACTTTACCCCATCTGACTTAAATTACAATAAAATAATATCAGTAATTAATTCAGCTTATCTTTTAACGAGGAAGTATTCTTAAGATCTATATGAAGCTTTCAGCGGAGTCAATCTAATGAAAACTGAATTAAACAAAACGTAGGAGATAAGTTAAATTAGGTATTCCAATTTCAAACTGCTACATAAACAAACAAAATGGGTGTTTTCTCCTATTAAAGTGTTGCAATTAGTATTATTTTGAATGTTAAACTTAGTTCTTAACTATTCAAAGCTAAAATAAAAAAATTACATTCATATCAATATTCATTACAAAGTTATAGCATTTTATTTGATGTATGACCACTTTACCCCGCCTGACCCTACAAGTTTATATACATCACAAAAAAAGGTTTACCAGTTAATAAACATAATTAGAATGAAATGCTAAACTTTAACCCATCATTTCAAATCTATGCTCAAATTTAAAAATAAATAAGTGCAAAAACCAGCAAAAATACTTAATAAAAGGATATAATGGCTAAGGATTCATAATTATAAACAAGAGTTTCACAGGTAATGAAAAAAAAAAATTAAATTAGGCACAAAAGTATTTTCTGCATTAACTATGAATATTCAAGCATGAATTTTCTATATAAGATTTATTAACTTTTTTTAAAAAAATTACCTTTATCTAGCACAAGCAAATTTAATGATCCAGATTTTTTTCTAATTTTAATCATATGCATCATCCAGAAAGGAAAGTCTAAAGATGAATCCCAACTGTCAAATTTTGAAAACTTAGAAACATTAAATAATTGAACCTATAAAATTCAAAACATACTTAAATAAATTTTATGTAAATTTTAAAATAATATCATGTAATAAAAATATTAATTTTCAGTCAAAATCAAATCTAATGAATTTGACACTTAAATATATTGCAATACAATCTGATATAAAAAAATCTATACATCATAAAAATATTTCATACAGAAAAAAAAGAAAACCAACAAACTGTTTAATAAAGTATTAGTATTAACTTAAAAAATGCCATTTTAAAAACTTTATTCGGTAAAAACAATGACACACACAAATTAAAAACTTATTAAAATGTGTTATAATTTTACACTGACCAAAAAATATATATACTGATTTATTAATATTAGTAAGAAAATTAACTGTGATCTAACTGGTAACTCAAACTGTTCTAAAAGTAACTGTGATCTAACTGAATCAGCCATCCTTCCTAGAAAAACTGTCATGATGAACTCTTTCAGTTCTACATTTATATTAAAAAGACCATAGGATGTGTTTCATATTCCTAATGCATTTCATGAATTCATACACCACATATTTTATACTCTAAAATATGAAATCTATTTCTCTGAAGAAGCAGCAAAAACATTGCAGAAATGATAATCTAGACTTAATTAAATTAACTATAATTTACAGTATTCCTTACTTAAAACCTCATTTGTAATTTGATAAGATTAAGACTCCTGTGTTGAAGCTACACGAGAGCTACTTTGGGATGAACACGATAATCATCTGAGCCAACCATATGTAGAAGCTCCTATTTGCAAATTAAGTAATAAGTAATCAATCAATGTCAATATTAATTTATAATTCACTTTACTTCAAACGATCAGATTCTCAGTTGTATAGATCAGACATTTTCAACAACTAATACTATTCCAGTCCTTGATCTTTTGAATTAATATCCCACAGTAATTAATACATAAAATAATTTTATAACCACAGAATTTTTTTCTTCTTTTTAGCAGAGTAAAAATTATACTACACGTATTCCATCTACACAAAACAAAAATTAAACACCTTATTTTAAGAATTGTCAAACAGATATTAACATGTCATAACATTTTTATTCTACCTTAGAGTTTTCTTTTTTAAATAGCAGAAAGCTAAAAGTCATGAAATCAACAATACAATTTAAGTTTTCTAATGCAGGAACAAGCTGAAGTATATATTTTGAAAAACCTTTTAATAAATAGGAGAAAAAAAAACTCTAGTTAAAATTAAACTCTGATGTGTAATATACATACACATCTTTATGTTTAGATTTAGCCATATGGTATAAAATCAGTAGCCTTCATTAAAAAATTTCTGTCATGACACGTTTCAACATATTTTCCAGAATAAAAATGAAAATAACTAATAGTTGTGATGCATCTACAGTTTGAACTTCTATTAATACTAACTTCCTTGGGTCATACTTCAAATTAAATCATGATGTCTCTTAACATAAGGATGAAACATTTTAAATACTATTATATTTCATTAGATGAAAAATAATTAACAAGCAACAACATTCTTGATGTCTTTCTTCATATGCTATATTTTAGATATATAACAATTTTTTTTCAAAACAAATTATCCTTCAACTCTCTAATGATATGGCTACTTATAATTCATCAAATTATACAATCTCTGTAAAATAATGGAAAATAAAAAAAAATTCCACAATAATAAATTCATTCATTTTTACTTTCTCGTATACGAAGTATACAAAGAGAAAGTACTGTAATCGTCAAAAAATTCGAACTCGAGATTTGATGAATCTCCACATTTTAGACCTCTTCCCCCCCTCGAGTCCGAAAAACACAATTTTGGAATTATATCTGTCTGTGAAGATAACTCAAAAACTATTAAATCTACAGGGATGAAATTTGGTATGTGGTCTTGATACATAATTTGTAGGTTTCTATCAAATTTTGGACAAAATCCATCCTCAGAAGTCTGTCTGCATGTCTGTATTAATGTGAACACAATAACTCACAAACTTGAATAGCTAGATAGATAAAATTTGGTACACAGTTTTATCATCAGGAATGTACATCCGTATAAAATTTTAGGCCAAATCCATCAAAGGGTTGACTGACTGTCGGTCTGTAAAATAGCATGCTTGTAAAAATTATATCTCCTAAGCCGTTTGGCTTAGATAAATAAAACTTGGTATCACGGATGCCAACATTAATTATAGATCTGTTCCCAATTTTCATCTCAATCAGTAAAAAAAAGAGGTGTTCAAATTGCATTTTCATTTTTTTTTACTTTTTATCTCCACGCGCATGCGTACTGGAAGCAATCTCTGTGCATGATATTCAATGACTTCATGACAAAAGGCTTATGCTTAATGACTCCTGCTTGGTGCATTTTTCTTCCCTTATGGCTCCTTTTCCCCCCTTTTGGTGAATTCTGATCCTGCTCGGATTATTTTATTTTATTTTTGTTTGTTTTGTTGTTTTCACGTGTCCTGGAGAAACTTGTTGCATTCTGGGAATAGAACAGATTCTAAATTTTTATTCAAGTGAGGGTGCAGGGAACTGACAGGCTATATGAGAGTTTTTGAGAAATGAGTACACGAGAAAGTTTAAGGGAGGCCACTCTCACTGATTTTTCTAAAAGAAAAAAACACTATAATAAAAAAATATGTTACAATTCACTTCTGCAATAGTATAGTTTCTCTCAAGAATTGTCTCAAACAAAAAATTTGCAGATGACAGTCACTAACAAATGGACATCATGCTATTTTACACAAGAGAGACACACAGCAAAAATGCTATCTTTCATTTTGTTCACAGCACTGCTATAAAATGCATCGAACTTCTGAATACCACTTACAAAAACTAGTTTAAATCCACCCTTTGACAACAGATAAGAAGACTTTATGTTTGAGACAGTTCTCTTAGTTGACAGATAGCAACTAAAGTTAAATCTTTTCTGATACAAGCACTATTTTTTTATGATGCAATTCTAATAAGTTAAAATCAACAAAACAGGCCAGAATATATGATATAATTGAAAACTAATGTTCTGTTTATAATGCACTCATGTCTGCAATAAATTAATAATAAGGGATCAAGAGCTTGACATCGTCACAATAAACCATTTGAAAATATTAGTCATAACAGTCACATTATATTCTTTAGAAACTGTGTTTGTATCATTCCCACATATGGATCATTATCTATAATTTATTTGTGAGGACACAAAAACATTGTGCAAAGTACAACGTCAAAAATGAAATAAAGTTGCATTCAGTAAGTAAATCGGATAATTCAAAGACAGCAGAGCATTTTTTTAAATATAACTACACACCATTTATCAACACATGAAAGAAATGTTTTAATAATTTTTTTTTATCTTACTGTTTCAGCTCCAAAAAATAAAAAAAAACATCTATACTTAATATTCCAAGTAAATTAGAAACCATAGAAAAGCGGACAAAACTACCAAAGTTTCCTGATAATGAAGAAATAAATTGTTTACATATGCGAAAACGAATCGTAACCTAACCTTTCGCTCCTTCCTTAAAATATTTCGCTCTTTTCAGGTAAGGATAGCACATTTCTCTATATAAATTAAATCTTTCAATTCCAAATTGCACAGTATCTCTTTTTTGTCATTTCTATAAGCTTTGCTTTCACAGCAGAACTTCCGACAAAAACGAAACCTTACGCAAGACAAATGACATGTCTTTATAAATATTTAAGAAAAGCGCAAGTAATTTTACCTACAAGTGATTTAAAAATATTGTTTCTTTATAAGTCTAAGTTGGACAAAGTTATCATGAATAATATTCAGTAAGAAAAAATGAAAACACAAAGTTAAAATGTCAACATACTATCAAAAGACAAACGATACATAATTCCGAAACTCAGCAAACAAAAATGTAAACAAGATAAACAAATATTTTTGCAAGAAATTGCAAATTACAAAGAGATGGGAACCGGAAGTAGTATTACGGAAGAGTTTAATTTTTTTATGTTGGCAACTCATGTGAAGGTAAGGGACTTTCATATTAAATCTATAACTTCAACTATATTAAAAGCATACGAATACAGCATGGAAGTCTGAATTCAAGAAAATATTAAAAGATGGACAATTTCTCAATAATTATGTTTAAAATATGATTAAATGTTGATATTCGTATTGCGATGAT
The DNA here is from genome assembly GCA_013235015.1 of Araneus ventricosus. NCBI lineage: Eukaryota > Metazoa > Arthropoda > Arachnida > Araneae > Araneidae > Araneus > Araneus ventricosus. Next base: position 44,337 of record BGPR01001783.1, read on the forward strand.
TCTCTTGAGGAATTGATACAGGACATTATCACTATTGCAGAGTTAACCTCAAGTGAGACATTAACTCGAACACACATTTTTTATTTTCGAAAGGTAGCTGTCAGAAAAATATGTATGAATAAATATCGCACTTGTGCCATATGGACGAGTTTTCTGGTTAATTTACTTCCATTAAAAACCTTGACTTTATCTGCTGGGACGTTGGTCTTCCGCTTTGAAGATTCCATTGACTTAGCATTGCACCGGAATTACGCAACCCCAGAACTGAAATGTAAGCAAACAAAGCAGAAAACTCGTCCATAAAAAAATATCTTGAGATAAAGAAATACTATCAATCACTTTCAAACTTTAGAGCTTGAATGTTTTCGCCAAACTATCTCGCTCCGGTTGGAACAAACTAGAATCTCACTTTATTCTCTTTTATGGACGAGTTTTCTGGTTTGTTTAAATACAGTAAAAAAAAAACTTGACTTTATCTGCTTGTATGTTGGACTTCCGCTTTGAAGATCCATTGACTTAGCATTACACCGGAAATACGTATTCCAGGCATGTAAACAAACCAGAAAACTTGTCCATAAATAGATTTTTAAAAAATTTCATTCAGCAAATGTAACTAGGCTGTTGTAGTTGATAAGGTGCATCGATTTAACCAGGATTAATTAAGTTCTAAATTTCGAAGAACGTCATCAGACGGTGATAAATTTCGAAGGAAAGATCTGACAATGTAAACAAACATGTTCAAGATGTCATTTTAATCCAGGCACGAAAAGAGAAAATGAATGCCGAACAAGGGTTTCTGATAAATACCTTAATCCTAATCGCTAAGAGATAAGTGTCACATATTGTTGGCAGCCATCCGGCTTTGTTTAGTTCAGTAAGATAACTTCCTGTTTTGAAGCTGCGCGAATAGGGGTATAGTGGAGGCGGAACGCCGTTCAGACGTCCTTAAAAAAGCGTGATTTTTGTCACCCAGGTTAGAGCGTTCTGGTACTGCTTTTAGAGCGTCCCGGCCCCAGATAGCAATTTTAGTTTGCAGCAAGCTTGCCACAAATTTGTCATGACAAGAGTGCAAGTTTGCCACAAATTTGTCATGACAAGTGTGCAAGCTTGCAGTAAGCTTGCAGCAAGTTAACGAAAGCTCCGAAGTCACCATGAAACGAACTTGCAGCAAGTTTGCCGTGTCAAACTCATTGCAAACTATAGCAAAAACAGAACACGAACACAACCCAGGATAGAACTCGCGACCTCCCGGTTCCGAAGCGGGGACGCTAACCGTTGAGCCAGCTGAACTCTGAGAGGAGAGGATAGATTTCGCTAAAACATCGTTCGATGCGATTCGTATACGATTTATTTTAAACTATTTTCTGGTTTTCATTAATTTTTTGAGTTGAGAATACGATTTGAAGTCAAAGAGAGAGCGATTTTCGCTAATAACTACGTTTTGCTAGTAGAATAAATTATGAAATTAGAGTTCAAAAGTAATTACTTTAAAATGGGACAAAATGTCTAGTTATTATTTTTCAACAAACACCGACTGTTTTTTAGATTTAATTTTGTTTATAAACGTTAAAATTTCAAAAAAAAAATAAAAAAAGAAAAAGGCGATAAAGTTTTCTTTAAAGTGAGAGTGATATATTTAGTAAAAAGATGGAAAATGCTTCAAAAATTTTTTTTATAAAAAAGTTATTTTTTTCACAAATTATCATTGATTTATTGAATTAATAAAAAAGAATTACGGTCTAGGAGATGCTATTAAAAATCGGATGTTTTTTAAAACAGAGACAAAGATAATTATCTCTTTATTGTGCTATCTTTGCAGGAAGCTTGTTTTGCATACTTGCTGCAAGTTTGATTTGCAAAGAGGTGGCGCTACTTGTCACATCGAACTTGCTACAAGTTCGATTCAAGTTTGACGCGTCAAATTTTGCCATGACAAGTCAAAATCAAACTTGCTGCAAACTTACGTGCTATCTGGGGCACTGCTTATTTTGTGACTACACCACTGTGCACGAGGGTTATTTTGAAACATCTCGTAATTTTGAACCGTGATCAAATGACGATAACGATATTGCTGGGCCACTACCCCTCTCGGAGCATGTGGCTTGGTGGATAGGTCTCGGCCTCTGGGCCGAAGAGTTCCAGGTTCGAAACTCGATCCAATCAAAGTTCTGCCACTTGTGGACATGATGTTCACTAAATCTAACGATGCAGAGGGTCAAACGCTTTCCCGCTGATTTTTTGCGGAAGTTTGGAGGGGGTGACGGCTTGGATTTCGTCCTCGTCATCTGACCACTGTTGAAAATCAAGTAGTTCGTCCCCAAATAGCTCTCGTGTTGCTTCAAAATTGTATGTTAATATAATGAAATCAAACCTTCTCCACTATCCTAACATCCGCACCATACCAGTAGAAGTCCACAAATCGTTCGTTTCATAGGGAAGATTTAGGGGTCTATTCTGGTACCCCTGGTTGGGTTGAGAATCGCGCCGTTGTTAGCGTGCGGAAAAGTGACGTCTGTTTCTTTCCAGTAGAATAATTGAATGCTTTGTCACGCCATGATCCCGTGCACACTGGATCATCAGTGAAATCGAGTCTCAAATCCGAGACCCTCCCGTTCTGGAGTTCACACTCTGCTGCTAGTCTACTGTGGCCCAGCAACCATTTATTATCAGCAATGACAATATGTTATATTTCTGAAGTAATTTTATATCTAGGATAAAATTATATTAATTCAATAATACAAAAAAACACACACGTCTTTATGCTGACATGACATGCTTTATTGAAGCATGGACATTTTTCAGTCTTATGCATACTTTTGTAACTATGTGCGTGTACAGAGTGTTCAGGAAGGTCGTTTACAAACTTAAAAAGTTGGTCAGGAATATAGAAACAAGTCATTTTTACTTTCTCGTATACGAAGAATACAAAGAGAAAGTATTGTAATCGTCAAAAAATTCGAACTCGAGATTTTGACGAATCTCCACGTTTTAGGCCTCCCTGAATCCGAAAAACACAATTTTGGAATTATGTCTGTCTGTGTGTCTGTGAACACGATAACTCGAAAACTATTAGAGATACAGGGATGAAATTTGGTATGTGAACTTGACACATAATTTGTAGCTTTCTATCAAATTTTGGGCAAAATCTGTCCACGGGAAATCTGTCTGTCCGCGAACGCAGGACCGCACGTATTTGGCGCTCGGTGTTTGACGCGAGGCTATTTCCGTCTTGGCGAGTGTGACCTTGGCGCGCTCTAAAGGAAACTAAGGATTGCATTCTAGGTTTCAACAGAGCCGTCATAGTTTCAGTAGGTTCGAATTTTTTTATCTACAAGCGAGAGAAAGGGTTGCCATAATTGCCAAGCATTGATACGGGGGCGTTTAGGTGCTAAATAAATAAAACATGAAAACAGTGGGTAAGTAATAGCTTATTTTACTCTGATAAAAAAAAATCGATAAAGTTTAAGCAATCTAATAAAATGAACGCATACAATAATAAAAAAAGATGAGAAGCTAATCCTTTTTAACCCAGTCACACTTTAAAGCTGATTTTACTTTTTTAATTATCATTTTCCTTTTACACATAATCATAAAAATGGTCGCAGGTCATTTTAAAATTATAATGACTCAGAGTTTTGGAAGCAAACGGGACAAATAGTATACGGGACGTATGACAATCCTAGTTAGAGGGAAAATGACACCTCTTGGGAAGTATACGAGAAAGTTTAGGGGAGACCACTCCCGCTGGTTGAAATAGAACATGGGGTAGGAAACGCAAAGGGGTTCTTTCTTTGTGAATTAAGTAAAAGAAAATGATACATCAAATAAAATGTACAACACAGATTTAATGGAATCCAAATTTACAATAGCATAACAACCTAGCTGCATGAATAACAACATGCAAAGCGTGTATCGCTTCAGACGGCACGTCTTTTAAACACTTACTTTAAGTATTCCACACGTTTGCTGTTGATACGTAGTCCTACTTGCCATAGTTTCTGTCACGCTGCGTACCACTTGTAATGTTGTTTTTCATGCAACTGTGTTGTTGCGCTATTGAAAATTTGCATCCCATTCAATCTCAGTTGCACATTTTATCTGTTGCATCCTTTTCTTTTATTGAATTCACTGACCCCTGTAGCGGACTCCCTTCGCGTTTCCGACCCCATATTCTATTGCAAAAATGGCTTGTCTCTGTATGCCTGACCTGCCCTTAAAATTTGTAAACGACCTTTCTGAACACCCTGTATATACCAAGCAATTCATTATCATCTTAAATGCCCTTTTTTCGAAAGCTAAAATTTATAAATTTCACGAAATTTATGCGCTTATAATTCACATCTTTTCTTTTTAGACTTATGCTCATTGGAGCATCTCCACGGAAATTAGAAGCTAGATCTATAGAGCTTTTCCCGCCCTGTTCTGTATTACATTCCATGCAAATTATTCATTCTGAAAACACTGCGAAAGGAATTCTTTTAAAATTTTCTTCTACTACATTTTTGTTAAGGAAACTAAAATACGTGAGAATTCTATACTTTTAAATAAAAGCACTGCATCGAATTATTGCACTTTGAATTTCTTTATTTATTACCACTAAGTTCCAAACTCTTTCTTTTGTGCTTTTTAAATACATTATTTCCAATCTATCCATGATGCTTTATCAAGTAAGTGGTGAATCAACAACCCTCAGAAAAACATCATGCCTGTATAATAATTATACAAGGGTAGTATTGTATGTGTCGGAGCGAGGGGACTGACAAACCTATTTGATGAACAGTCGTGTTGCCTTCCTCCCCTCACATCCGTTCTCCCTCAAAGTTTCCTTCTACTCGTAGTCCAGTCAAAGAATTGTAAATTTGAAAAAAAGGTGTAGTTTTGAAATTTGGCACAGTTTTTGGGGTGAGTGCCCAAAACGACATACTAAAAGTCCCCGCCGATGAGGGGGGCGGGGGTACATGGAGGATCAAAGGGGAGTTTCTCAGTTTTTCTTAAATATCTCGAAAACTGTGGGTTTTACCAAAAAAACTAACTATAAAATTAAACTACATTAAATTTCCTACAAAAATAGTCTTACATATTTTTCGTAGGATGAATAGTTTAGAATATATAGCGGTATGAAAAAGTGCATAATTACAATAAGCGATTGAAAATGTTTGTTTTATTTTTAAGAAAGAAGATTTTTATTTCAAAATGGCGACTATCTATAACATATTATATCTAACATTATATATATATGAAAGATCAGGCTTTAAAAGGTGAAGTAATCCTTGTTGGTAAAGCAAAAGACAGTAGTTGTTCAATCTTCTTTTATTCCATCGTAGACCATAATATAGGTTGCTTTTCAGTAGTTAAAATAATCGTATTATACGAGTATCCATGACCAGACAAAAAAAGTTAATGCGCGAAGCAGTGCGACTTTGTTGTTCGTTCACATGTTGAAATCAAAAAGGGCAGATAGGAATGCGCAGAAAGTTTAAGTACCCAGAGAAGGGAATTTCCCCGGATAAAAAAAGACTCATGACTCGAAAAGAAAGTTGTAGTGCGCTTATTAAGATAGAAGTAGGAATAATTAAAATGAGGTGTCGTTAAAAATGATTGAAGAAAGTTAAAAAATTAAAGTATCATATATATATATGCATACCTACATAAAAATATGAATAACCCATTTTTACACTTGTTCGTAATAAATTTCAGCATATTTTTCTGTTATTTGATCAAATTCTAACTCCTCCTCTTCTAGAGGGGCACCATTAGTAATACAATAGGTAACATGGCAGGTACTACAAACAGAAACACATTACAAACGAGTGTTGCTCCGCCGCTCCTTTGGTTGGAGGAGTTGAGGAGAGATCAGTTTTGATCTTGGTTGATGATTTGAGAAATGCTGCATATCTACGGTTATTCAAATTATGTTCATCAGCAGTTGCTTTGTACTAGGAACATCTTTTCACCGGTTTGTCAGATAGCATCTGGTGTTGATGAGGGGCTATAAAAGATGTCAGCAATGTTTTTTTTTATCTGGCTCAGTTAATTTTTGAACAATGCAACTATAGTGCCTTGCTTTTTACATAAATAGCTGATGTTATGTTGCAGCCACTAAATTCATGGAGAAGGATGATGGTTTGGGGAAAATAAAGTTGTTTTTGGAGGTTTCTTGTCGAAAATAATTTAGCTTCGATTTTTCCCATACAAGGCTTCATAAAATAAATGTTTTTTTCTGGTGGTGCCATAGCAACCAGTAACACGACTAGGTCTACGTCTTACCCTGTTATAGCAACAATGGGATGAGAAGTTGCTTTCTCTAACCCACATCTCACAATATAAGTATCAGCATTTCCTGTAGCGGCTCTCGTTTCAATTCCTTCAGCAGCCATTTTCTGTGTTAATAATTGAATAAGCCTGGTCTTATTCCTTTCATAGGCAGGAAAATGTTCCTGTTGAACTGTGACAGATTGGTTGCGAGCTTTTAAGTTAAACTCAGCATAGATAGGTAGATTTAGATTATACACTGAGGAGCCAGAAAAACTGGCACACCTGCCTAATATCGTGTAGGGCCCCCACCAGCACGCAGAAGTGCCGCAACGCGACGTGACATGGACTCGATTAATGTCTCAAGGTATCCTGGAGGCAATTCACACCATGAATCCTTCAGGGCAGTCCACAAATCCGTAGGAGTGCGAGGTGGCGGAGATCTCTTCTCAACAGCATGTAGCAAGGCATCCCGGATATCTTCAATAATGTTCATCTCTAGGGATTTAGGTGGCCAATGGAAATGTCTAAAGTCAGAAGAGTGTTCTTGAGCCACTTGGTAGCAACCTTCGAAGCGTGGGGTGTCGCATTGTCCTGCTGCAATTGTCCCAATCCGTCGGAGTGCACAATGGACATGAATGAGTGTAGGTGATCGGACAGGATACTTAAGTACCTGTCACCTGTCAGAGTCGTCTCTAGACGTGTCAGGGCTCCGATATCACGACAATTGCACACGTCCCATACCATCACAGAGGCTCCAACAGATTGAACAATCCTTTGTTGACAAACAGGGTCTATGGATTAATGATGTTGTCTCCATACTCGTACACTTGCATCCGTCCGATACAATTGGAAACGAGGCTCGTCAGATCAGGCAACGTGTTTCCAGTCATCAACAGTCCAATGGTAGTGTTTTCGGGCCCAGGAGAGGCGTAAAGCTTTGTGACGTGCAGTCAACAACGGTACACGAGTGGGTATTCGGCTCTGAGAGCCCATATTAATGACGGTCCGTTGAACAGTTCGCACGCTGACACTTGTAGATGCCCCAGCATTGAAATCCGCGGCAATTTGTGGAAGTATTGCACTTCTATCTCGTTTAAGGATTTGCGTCTGACGTCAATGGTCCAGTTGTTTCAAGGTCTTTTTCCGGCCTCACAGATGTCGGAAATTTGATGTTTTACCGGATACTCGAAATTCACGGTACACTCGTGAAATGGTCGTAAGCGAAAATCCAAATTTCATCGCTACTTCGGAGATGCTATGTCCCATCTCTCATGCGCCGATTATAACGCCACGTTCAAAATCACTTAAATCTTGATAACCTGCAATTGCAGAAGCAGAAACCGATCTAATATATTTGTCAGACATCTGTTGTCTTATACAGGCGTTGCCGACCGCATCGGGTTACGATGATTGGTTGCATATCTCCGTTATTTGCATATGCACGCCTGTACCAGTTTTTCTGGCTCTTCAGTGTACTATCTAAATACACTGATTTGATGCGTTAATAGAACCAAAAGACTGAGTAGAAGGAATCTTGTGGAGGGGAACGGACGTGAGGGGAGGCAGGGGGCACGATTGTTCACTAAATAGGTTTGTAGCCCCCCTCCCTGTCACCACCACTACTCTCGACACATACCCATATAATTATTATACTATAGGCATGAGGTTTTTCAGAGGGTTGTTGCTTCCGCACTTTTAATTGATTTTACCATTACATTAAGGAATTTTAGAAATATTAACTTTTAAATCATCCTGTGTCTTCTAAACTATTGATGCTACAAAAAAAATATGTAAGACTTTTTTGGAAAATTTCATGTAGTTTAATTTTGTAATTAAGTTTTTTTAATAGAACCCATAGTTTTCGAGATATTTAACCCCTTCGGCCCTGACGTCCTGGTATTAGGACACATCTTTATATTACTCTAGATTCCACATTTTTAAGAATTTCAACTTCAAAACCCTAGGTCCTACTAATTATGCCTTTGAGAATAGCAGGATGATTTCATTTCTGCTCAATAGTTGGTAGCATAGTCACAACAGAGAAAATAATGGAAGCTTTTGACCATCTGCAGTCAAAACGTAAGTGCATGTTTTTTGAGTCCTCAAAAAGATTATTATATTTAATCCTCTGCTTTGTGAAAAATTCCATAATCTAAATCGTACTATTTCTGCCTAATTCAGTGCTTTTTACTTAAAAATAATGAAAAATTGCATTACAAATGAAAATCAAACATTTGTTCTACTAATAGGACATCAGGTCTTAGAGCAGACGACATGAATTTTTATATTTGTTCTATTATTAGAACACCAAGTGTCTATAGTACAAAACTTTTACTTTGTTTTACAGTTATCGATATTTCCTCTAGAGAAAAATTGTGTTTTATGTATATTTTGGATATTTTACAGTTTTCATTCAATTATTAACCGTAAAAATTGAAGCAAAGTTGAAAACGGATGGACGAGGTATTTCAGACAAATATGTTACAGAGGCTGGGAAAACCGCTGTTGAAATGGTACAGCAATCGTGCGGGCGTAGTTAAAAGATGAAGCAAAAAAGATGTCACTTTTGTTGAAGTTTCCAGATCTGAAATTGTAAAGTTTTACAATAAAAGTATGGGGGGGGGGAATGGACAAGCATGACTTATTAATGCCATTGCACCGAACGGCTATAAGGTGCAAAAAATGGACCCTCCTCATTATCTTTCATTATTAAATATGGATATAATGAATTCTAGGACATGGTACAAAAGAGATGCAAACTGTTCGGGAATTCCTTAGAAAAATTAAATAGATTTACTGGACTTCACATTCAAAACAGCAGAAGATCTCTCATTTTCAAATCAATCAGCAGCCCTTACCAAACCCGGACGTCCAACAGGTAATAGACCTGCTGTACCAACTCCAAAGAAAAAGTTAAATCCATTTATCAGACCTTGCTATGACGAGAGATTTCATGGGATAAAGCACATGATTTGAAAAAGTTCAAAGCAATAAAGATGCAAATTGGAAGGTTGCACTTTCAAAACTACATCTTTTTGTGAGAAATGTGAAGAATATTGATGTCTTCATGCTCAAAGAAATTGTTTCAAATCATTTCATACAAAATAATTGTAATTTGAACTTAATTTTTTTTCTTTTTACTTAATTGAAGCCTGGTGTCCTATTGTTAGGACATTTTTAAATTAGTTTGCTAATTGACAAAAAAATATGATATTTCGTATTTAAGTTACTTATATATAATATAGCATATTTAACCACTCACTGATTTTTTATCTGTCCTGTGCACAATTCAAGGCCGAAGGGGTTAAGCAAAACTGAAAACGCTCCTTTTAAACCCCCCTGTACCCCCCTCGCAACCCACAGGTGGGGACTTTTAGTATGTCGTTTAGGGTAAAGCCCTGAATACGGGTATTCAGGGCTTTAGTTTAGGGCTACTAAACCTAACCTTTAAAACTACACCAATTTTTTTTTTCTATTTTTCCTTCGTTGATTGAACTATTCTGTTTGGTTACACTATCAAGTTTCAAAGTTGGTGATAATTTAATCATTGTTTCTGCATATTTCAGTGTAACTTGGGATTAGAGTTATAGGCGAAATCTTTGTTGTATACATGTTGGTTAGATGTGTGGTTGTAGAATGTTACTGTGGTTTTAAAGACATACTCGATTAAAAATAAAGATTTGTGCCATTCAGTGACTATTGAACTTTCATTGAAAAGAGAACCACATCCAACATTATAACGGGGAAAAGTTATATTTATCGTCAAACAAAATATTTTATAAACATTTTAAAGGCTAGTTATGACAACAGTTTTATAGAATTACTATACAGATTAAGTAGTTTTCATAGGGTTGCTCTGATCTCAGCGGAATTCAGCAATTAACCTTAATGGTGAAATTTAGAAATTTCATTCACGCGTTGACAGCATCGATTGTTCTGAACCCTCTGACTGCTTATCTCGCGATTTCCACGGGTGAGAAGTAAGTCTATTTTCTGCTGCATCCTGCTATTTTCGCAAGCTGTTGTGTTTACTTAGAACTATTTCAGTGTCGAATCGTATTATACTAATAAAGCCTCAGCTATAAATAACAATTCGTTTGGTTCAGCGGTATTTGAACATGTTTGCGAACTTTGTATCAAAATAGCTATTTTTTTAAAAAATCAGGAGTCAGAGGGTTAATATTCTGATCGGAATATCCGTCATTATGACCGCTAAAGTACATATTAAGTAATAGGATATTTAAAAGATGTCCCGGTTAGACCCGGTCCATAAACTGATATTTTTGGACCATTATGAATTCTATTATATTTGATCAGTTCTGTAGCGTCACGCAAGAATCCATAGAAGAAGTCTGGTGTAAATAAATTTTTCATTGCCACTTTCCTTATTTTTCTGAAGAGTTTTTCTTAATTGCTTAAATTACAAAACGAAGTTTATTCTTGTCTTGTGTAGATAGTCTTGTCACTTTATAATTAGTAAAACTATAAAAAAAACTATAAATTTTTCAAATATATATTAAAAAACAAGTATCTGAAAAGCATCTGAGTTTTAAATGACAATTATTTTTAATTTGAATTATAATTAAATAAGGCTTTTAATTAAACAGGTCATATTAATGATATACGAAAGAAAATTTATTGATTCTAGAGTGTTATTTACATTTTATAGTGCAAATTAAATGCAACTATTATAGAATTATTCTTGGTATCCAAAAACAACATAAAGAACTGAAACTAAGTGGTGATTCTAATCCCATTTGTTCTAACTTTTATCTCACCAAGTCCTTAACTCACGATAAAGGCAACATCTGCTGATCAAGGCGGTCTCGGAGCACCTAGTAGCACTCTGACTTTGATTCTTATATATAAGAGTAAGTTGAGTTCCTGATGGAAGACTTTCAGGTGAAACCGGCCCCCATCTTTGGAAGAAAGCCACCAGAAAATAACCCAACCATAAAGCAAATGGTTACTAGAGAGCACAACAGTCTTTTGGTTTTAAGGACAGTCTTCTTCTAGGCATAATGCTGGTGACGATCACAGCCAGAGGATAGAACTAACAACCTCCGATTCATGTTTCTCAGCCACTTAACCGGCTAAACAAGAGGTGGGCAGAAGTTAAGTGATGATTATGAATGTTTCTCGTTACAATCAGACATAAATGTGAATAAAATAAAAATTTCCATGCAACAATGTTTTTAAATATGATAATTTGCTTGTTTGATGGTGGAAATACGGCTTAAAGGCATAATTTGCGATTATTTTTTAAAGATCATACATTGCCTACAGTATTTTCTAATAATATTTTCCAACTCAAGTATTCTCTGAAAGATTCACAGCTGAGTTGCTGTATAGAGAAGTTAGCAAGTGACAAATTTACACGGCGCTTTAACAGGTTTGGTTTGATTTGATTCAGTTAGATTAACGACCAGTTTCGAAGATACACGAAAGTTATTTTTGGACAAACATGGTAATTTTGAACCGTTATCAAATGACACGGAAGACACAGGGGCTGACACTCCCTCTCCAAAAATTCCACACCACACCAGCGGGATGGCAATTGACTCTTGCCGGATTTAGCGTACACATGGCTTATATATAAGACGGATCTTCGCGGAATAAGTTCTCGAAGCGAAGATCCTCCGGTTTCGAAGCCAAGATTCTGACGCTAAATCGTCGCCGAAAAATTCTTTATAAAATCGAAAATACTGAAATGTAAACATTTTAGAATTCAGTTTGGTCGAAAAATCCCCACGCTTTGTGAAATTTATCTTTTTTTTTTTCGCCTTAGAAAACAAGATATTTAAGAGCTCTGAAATAATACAGAAAACGCTTGCTTTTACAATATTATTTTTCATATTTGTATTTTATATTGTATTACTTCTATTGCATTTTTTTCTTCGATTTTTTTGTAATGTATTACCTAATATTTTGTATTGTATACTCCTATTATATTGTACTGTATTACTCTCATATTTGTATTGGGATTTTTTCTTCCCACTGATTCCTGATATGCTTTACACCCGGTGGGTAAGCAGGGTATGCGTGGGCAATATATATATATATATATATTGCCAAGCTGCTATTTTAATTGTTGAAAACTCCATTTACTTGGTTTGCCTATTTCAATACTTTTAATAACAACAGAGGTTTTTTACTTGTAGACATATAATTGCTTAAACTTGATTTTTTGTTCATGGTATCCTTAGTATTTTCAAAAATTTTTTTAGATTTTATTTAAAATTGATGTATTGTTCAAATAATGACTTTTTAGTATAGGATTTGATCCTTGATATGTTTTGTTTACTTTATTTCACTATGATTATATACAAGTTATATTTGGATTTATATTATATATATATATATATATATATATATATATATATATATATATATATATATATATATATATATATGTAATAATCTCACTTAATTTTATTCCAAATTCTAATATTATATATTTTAAATCTTAATGTATTCCAAAATCACTTTTCTAAAACTCCAGTTTTGTTCTTTTCCCACGCTGGAGGTATATTAAATCTCTCATTTTGGCATATTTATTACTAAAAGAATACTTAATCGCTTTCACGTGCCGACAGAAAATCCTGACGGCGTCTCTTTGGTACCAGACTTTTTTCCCTGAAACGCCTACGTAACTTATTAAAAATACCCAATATTCCCTTCACTTTGATTACGTGTCAATATGTTATTCCCTTATCCGAGAGAATACAGGGATTTTTCTGTGCACTTTCGCTTGTAACCTAAACAGAGATGGCCGTATATCCACCACTCTCCTATCGATAATAAAAAGAAATCAGTTAATTACTCGGCCTATGTTTATTTTCAACGACTACAACCACGGATACGTTATATGAAGTCGGCAGGATAGTCTGCACGGCGAAAAAGAAAAATTCTAAGAAACGAAACAAAAGTGAGAGTGGTGGGGAACAACAGAAAATGGCTTACAGTGGAAAAATTATAGGAGCTTGTTAACAACTGTCTCCTGAAAAGTTCACTGAGTTGACGGAATCTTTATACTCTGCTGATGTCTCGTTCCTGATATAGCGTCAATTCTCCGGCCGCATCAACTATTCGTGAAGCTTGTTTCACCTGCCATATTCGGTCCAAAGGCCTTCGATCTACAATGCTGGTTACAAAAGTATCAAAGAAAAGGTGGTCCTCATCATTGTGTTCATTATCTGCTTCAAGAAAAATTTGTGTTCATGAGAAAGAAAAGTACATCGTCATCTGCGACATCGATGTTTTTAGCGAAAAAGTGAAAGTATATTTCGAAATGAGATGTCATAGCGAGTGCGGGTCGCTAGTGGCAAATTTCTACTAAATGAAATGAAAATGTCATAGCGAGTGCTGGTCGCTATTGAAAAATTTCTACTACAGAAGTGATTTCATCTAAATTTAACACATTCCCTGATTGATGTTGCAAATGCCCTACGATATTATTTTGAATAATAAGTGTCCTAAATTTTGAATTTTAATTATTTCTTTAGTGTGTTTTTTTTCTGGTACCAGTTTAAATTACTTGATCATTAACTTTTTTTAAAAAAATCTGCCATATATGTTTAATATTTGTAAATTTTTCTTATCGATAATTTTTGAAAACTGACGTCAGTATAACAAACTAGGATATTTTGTGTTTAGAAATTTATGCACTTGCAGGATATTTTATTGTGTTTAGAAATTTATGCAAATATAAGATATTTTATCGTGTTTAGAAATTTATGCAAATATAAGATATTTTATTGTGTTCAGAAATTTATGCAAATATAAGATTTAATTTATTTGAATGATTCTTAGATCAGGATTGAAAATGCCTAACCCTAATGATAAAAATAGAGAAACGGTAGATAGTAGTGCTAATACTGATGTACCCCTGGAAAATACCCATACAAGTGACCCACACATAATTCTTTTTGACTCTGAAAATGGAATGAAGATGGAATCATGGCTGCAGTATTTTGTTGTAAAGTTTAGTTAAATCACTAAAAGTCAATTAAAATATTTATTTCTTGAATTCTAAAAAGGAGTGACAATTAAATTGTATTGTTGTAAAGTTTAGTTAAATCACTAAAAGTCAATTAGAATAATTATTTGTTGAATTCTAAGTTGTAAAGTTTAGTTAAATCACTAAAAGTCAATTAGAATATTTAATTGTTAAATTCTAAAAAGGAGTGAAAATTAAACTGCATTATTGTGAAGTTTAGTTAAATCACAAAAAAAAAAAATTCAACTGAAATATTTAATTGTAAATTCTAAAAGAAAAAGGTTGGCATTTAATAAAATTATGTAAAGCTTAATTGGAATATTTTATTTATAAAATTCAATTTGACTTTTGGAATTCTAGAAGGACTTAAATTTAATTTACTACACAGCCGCGTATAATATGATGAATTAATTAACTATTATTTAATTTTTATTTTTATTCTTTAAATTATTTATTGTATCCCTTGATTAACTACAAAAATGATAAAAATGACGAATTAACTATTATTCGTTTTATTAAGGAAAATAATTATTTCTATTTGAGTAAAAGTTCAATAGAGATGGGTCTCAAAAACAGAGAGCGTTGACCTTTTTCCCTTTTTCCATGGGAAAGACCTCCCATGCTTCCCTTTCTGGTAAACAAGGGGCAAAGCATAGCTACCAGCATTGAAACAACACTGAGAAACATTCCTTTTCCCTTTGAGGCAAAAAAAAACCGCCGCTGAGAAAAATTCAGTATTGGGATCCTTTCGGCATAGCCCTGACAGAAATATGGGTTTTTCCATCCAAAATTGCGGTCCAGAGATCCCTTTCTAAAAATTATGCCGCAAGGGAGTACATTTTATTTCTTCACCTTTGACCTGGGTGTGATTGGCACGGGTGTTTCTGTTTGGTATCTGTCAACACATCCTTAATCCATTTGTCGTTAGAGAAAGGCGGAAAATCTTATACCACGTGGTATATAATTTTTTTTAGCGAAGTACTGGAATTAGCCGGGATTGGTTTGAAGTTTAGAGGGGCGTGATTAATTTTCGCCCTGTAACCTATTAAAATCGAGGGTTGCATGATTTTCATGATTTTGGCAAGATCAGAGGGATGATTTTGGCGTAAATGCCGTCGCCAAGAGCGAATTTAAAAAGAGGTGTTCGAGATTTAGGGAGAGAGGGAGAACTTAAAAATTTTCTTTGAACTGGACTTGAAAATTTAGGGAGGAGATTTTTTTAAAAAAAGGATGGAGATGCGAAGAGTGTCATGTGGAGCAGTTTAGAACTCTCGTTTGAACCTTGAAGTGAAGATGAGGGCTACGTTCGTTGGTGCCCGACTTGTGAGCGAAGGGCCAATGATGCAGCGGTGCCAAGCTAACTAACGGGGGTTTTCCGTTCGAACTCAAAAAAAAAAAAAAAAAAAAAAAAAAAAAAAAAAAAAATTCGCCAGCTCTCAATGCGAAAACATTCGGCGAACTTCGAATAGTGATCCATGGCGTACAAGCACGAATATGAATACGACAGCCCGGAGAAAATCCTTACATGACTCCATAATTGCTAATTGTCTTCCATCCAAGTTTCCGACGAATATAATCCATGCATGAAACCTACCAGCGACCTTCCTGATCAACAGATTAATAGATGAAACGCAGAACAATCCAACCATCGTGCCCAGCAGCCCCAACCAATATAATGTCAGACCGGTCGGTCAAAAACATACAAGTGATGGCCGGAAGGAGGCTAGCAGTCAGTTCGGGTCAACCAGTGGTCTTCCAAATTTAAGAAAAGTGGATTTGTGTTAACCCTCATTTTAATACTGAGAAACTTTAGGGATAGAGAATTATTTTCATAATATAAATTGTAACATTTGTAATATACAATGTCTGATATCAAATTATTAAGCCCGAGAAGAATATAGAAAATAAACTTTAGGGATAGAGAATTGTATTCATAATTTAAATTGTAACAATTGTAAATTATAATTTTAGACATCAAAATTATTAATTTTAAGAAGAAAAGGGAAATTTAGGATATTCAAGAATTGTGATGAGGATGAAAATATTAAATTTAAAATAAATTATGTTGGAATGTTTATGATGAAATAAGAATTAAAAGGTTATGGCTAAAACTTTATATTACATGCTGTTTTAAATTTGTGATTATATTGAATATGTAAGCAAATCCATAGAAGTTATTTTATAAATTTCGAACATAGAATATCTAAGTTACTTACAGAAATGTTTTTTTGAAATGATTTGACATCAGTAAATGTGCATCTTTGCTATAAATAATTCAAATGTATGTTGTTTAAAAGTAGTAGTGACATTTATTTCCATATGAATAATTTACTTGTTATAATGAAATGAGTTATATATGTTTAGTAAAAATACAAATAATTGACTGAGTAAATATTAATAATAAAGACCTGAGAACCAAGTAAGAGAAAACAAGAAATAAGCTTTAACCTTTTGAATTTATATTAGAGATGGCCACTCATATAATCCTAAGAAATGATAAAATTTGATATTTTGTTAATTGATTAGGCAGTTAGGGTAAAATTTGGAATCATTAATGAACATTTAATTAAAAATCTGTTTGAGAAAGGGTCGACCCTTATGTTGATATGGTGTTTTTAAGTGAAGGTATTGATGACACAGCATTTGAGTATTCTTTTGTTTTATCAATGATTTTATATATTGAAATTCCGTATAATTGTGTAATAAATGTGTTAGTTACAAAATTTGGCTTTGTTTTTCTTATCAAA
>BGPR01001783.1:71337-127416 GCA_013235015.1 Araneus ventricosus
AAAAAAAACAGCTAAATGGTTTTTGTGACAAAGACTCATTTTCTGAATTTATTAACAAAGATTCTGGCCATATTGTTACTGGTAATCTAGATATAGTAGAGAATACAGATCTTAAAAATATCATGTTAAAAGGTCCAAAATTCAGACAGATATTTCGAGTTTCTCTTCCTTCCATATTGCATAAATTACTGAAAAATATTGATGATTTCTGTTTAAAAACTTCTAATGCTTTTTCTATCCCCATTGAATTTTTCATTAAGTGGAAATGGAATCTATTACCTTTTGAAAAAGTGTATCTCCCTCCAATTATAATTCCAATTGTTTTGATTCTTTTAACTTTTCTAATATTAAAATTGCTATTGAAGATTTAAAAAGTAATTTCATCATCACTCCAATCGACAAAGCTTCCAATAATTATGCTTTTATATGCAAACAGCATTACTGTAATCTTCTGGATAAGGAACTTCAAAATTCAACAACGTACAAAAAGTCCAACTTTAATATGAGTACAATAACCAAAAAAATTCTTGCTTTCTATAAATTCTTAAAAATTAAGAAATATAATTTATGCTTTCCTTACATTACTATTAATCCAAAAATCTTATCGTTTATCTTATCGTTTATCTTTCTTATCGTAAATCTTATCGTTTCTTATCGTTTTATCACTTGTGGAACTTCTTCATACAAGAAGCAACCTGGATACATTTTCTTTAATCTGTTAAAAAAATTACTGAATGTCATCTGTTCAGAAGGTTTCACTTGGATTATTATCAATAATAAACCGGTTATTGATTTCATTCACAATAATAAGGACAGTATTTCTTCTATTGAGACTTTCGATTTCAAAGATCTTTTTACAAGCATTGCTTTAGTCACTCTTCGAGAGGTGCTTAACTCTTACTTTTTTTATTACAAAAATATTCTCAATATTTCTTTTGAGTATTGGGATAAATTATGTAATTTTTGCATATTTAATAATTTTATTTACAATGGGGAAAGTATTTTTCTCCAATCTCATGGCATTCCTCAAGGATCTTCTTTTTCTTCTATTACAGCTAACCGTGTCCTTCATTATTTTCAAAAGAATTATTTACCTTTTCATCCCCAGGCTTTCAGATATGCAGATGATATTATTGTTTTTAATCATGGCACATTTAATAATACGTGGCAAAATATTTATCCTTCAGGCTTGCTTCTTAAACAAACAAACAGTAATCAGTTTGAAGCGGATTTTTTAGATCTGGATATTAGACATGTTGTTAATAACTTTTGTATCGATATATATGACAAAAGAAAGGATTTTAATTTTAGTGTCAACCGACTTTCCTATTGGTCTTCTAATATTTCTATTAAGATTTATAGAAAGACAATTCTCACTCAGTTCTCTCGTATTAAATCTATTGGTTCAAATGAAAATTCAAAATCGAGACAATCAAAGCTTTTGTTTGACCAACTTTTAAAAAATGGTATTTCCGAAAACTTTGTGTGACGATATCTCAAGCAGTGAATTAGGGGCTTTCGGAAAGGCCTTTTTCTCCTTTTCTTCCTGTTTGGCAACAGCAATAACTGGTTTGGCGACATTTCCTCGTGCTTCTTACAGTCTCGTGTGCTAATTCCTGGCGGTGGTAAGCCATTTCCTTTTTTTCTCTTTTATTGTTTTGTGAATATTAGTGTATTATTTTTATTCTAGGTCTTATGTATTCGGATTTTTTGCTTTAGATTTTTTAAATCATTTTCAATATATTTGTCTTTTATTCCAGAATTTTTCCATTTTTAATTGTCTTGTGCTTTTTGAGGGGATCGCGACAAATTTTTACGGTTTTCGTATGTCGTTAGCAGAAAAAAGCACTTATTAATATCATAGGCGAACTTCTCTTCCTGACGAGCGGCTCGCCATGGTATTTTTCAATTTATTAAAATTTTTGTCTTCATTTTTTGCCCTTTGTTTCTCGCATGTTTTTGAATTATATATATGTAATAATCTCACTTACTTTTATTTCAAATTCTAATATTATATATTTTAAAATCTAATGTATTCCAAAATCACTTTTCTAAAACTCCAGTTTCGTTCTTTTCCCGCGCTGGAGGTATATTAAATCTCTCGTTTTGGCATATTTATTACTAAAAGAATATTTTAATCGCTTTCACGTGCCCACCGAAAATCATGACGCGTCTCCTTGGCACTAGATTTTTTCCCCTAAAACGCTTGCGTAATTTATTAAAAATAGCCAATATTCCCTTCACCTTGATCACGTGGTTATATTGTTATTCCCTTATCTGAGAGAATCAGGGATTTTCTGTACACACTTTTACTAAAAACTTCAGCTAAGACGTTGGTATGTCCGTCACTCTCCCCTAATAAAGGAAAATTTGTTAACAACTCTGCTGTTTTTTTCAGGTATTTCGGGGATTTTCAGTTTGCTCTCCACTGGCGCCGCTTCAGCGACAATGAGTTGCATGCACACATTATGCAATATTTTATTCAAACAATTTAGGCAGGCTTTTACTGAGATCTTAATTAATTGTTTTGGGTTTCTAATCAAAGAATAATTGTAATATTCAGAGTTAAAGTGAACCAAGTTCATGAGATTCATTTCTGAGAAAATATATCTCAATCTCGATTAACTGCATTTAAAATAACAGAGAACTTCTAATTGTTCTTCCAGGTTATGGGTGCAAATTGAACCATGGACTTGAATCATTATTACATAGCAAATATAACATTTCTATATTACCATCACAGTGTTAGTGCAAAATGAGCAAAACGAGGATTTGGTTCACTTTCACTCTAAACCCTCCGATTAATTTATCCTTTAAGGAATTTAACCGGCGAATGCTGCCTACAAAGCACAATAAGCGTCTAATTAAATTTTAGAGGGCAAAAAGGTTAATCTTTCTATTTTTGTCTGTAGGAATGGAAAAATATAATATTTAAAATTATATGATACTAGCCGAATACGGCGACCAGCTGGTTCGTCAATCTTGTATTAATAGTAATAAGGCAATTAAGGCCTTAATTTTAAATATTTCAATTTTTGTAAGCTGAAAGCAATAATTGTAATAAGGACAAAGAAATGAATTTAAAAACACAAACAGAGAACAGGTTAATTAGTATAACTGAATTTAAATTCTTTATATACAAAACGAAAATGTACCGGATGTTTTTGCATGTAATGAACTTTGAGTTAATCCCTTATATTTAAATGTTAAAAAATTATAAGTAAAAAAATTCTTTAAAAATGGAAAAGATTTTAAAATGTATTGAAAAATTTGAAGTACAATAATTAAATTTCTCAGCTAAAAATAATTTACATATTAAAACTAATTAAAACTCAAAATAACTAAAGTTTTTTCTGTAAGAAAAAAAGAGAATTGACTATATTTTAGGAAACACAAAACTAAATTCATAATAACCATTTAAATCTATTCAATAAAAACAGCCATTTATAAATAAAAAAATTATTGAATTGAAATGCTTGAAAAAAAAACCAAACCTTGAATGATAATTCTGTGCATAATAAAACAACAAACACACACTAAGAAACTGAATGTCTATAAACTATAAAAACACAAATTGCCAAATAATAGCTAATAATAGCAAAGAATAAAAAATGATCTAAAACTGGCATACGTTTGGATAATAGTTATTTGCTATATATTATTATAAATGTGAAGCTTTTGTAGTAGCATTTTTTAATAAAATCTCTCAACTATGACAGAAAGAAATCCTAAAACGTGCACTATATAAAACCACACTTTCACAATACGTTATCAGTTTTAAGAAAACTGTTCAATTTGCTGCACAATGGTTTGAAATAGGTTGTTCATAAACACAAGAGATGAGATGATCACATTCCGGAAACGAATGAATTAATCAGTCAACAAAAATAAATCATTTAAAATTGATAACTATTATCTGGAAATAATGAAACTTTTAAAAATCTCGTTTTGGGAATTCATAAGAGCATTGTGGTTTGGGAGGATATGACCCTACCTCCAGAATGAATAGAAAGTATGTCGCGAATTTCGTGTAACAATGAATAAATAACTTTCTTGCATTTTAAAGAAGTTTACACAGTTTGTATCACATCCGGCTGTTGAACAGGTTTTAGAGGATAAATGATTCACAGGAAGTAAGAAACACTATTTATTGTCTGTCCGCCACGAGAACTGTGGCCGCCAAAATGTCTAGTTTACGGCGGTCGCTATAGCAACTGGTTATGCTAGGGAAGATCCATTTCGAACAGGAGGAATCTGACGGAAGTCGGGGTTTTATTTTATTCTTGGCGCCAGTTTGCGATGATAAAAAGAGTAGTTGATCATTCGTCTTCTCGGTTACCATACATAGCCCATTTGGCGCTAAATGCGCCAATGTAGCATATTTGAATGAACTTCTACCTACTAGAAATGGATTCTTTCTACGAGCAGTACGTTGAATACAAAAATTGTACAATAAAACTTCAAAATAAAATGTACAGTCCGCAATTTTATAGATCGGACAGTCGCTAAAATTCGGAGAGTTATTATCGGATCTTCACAAAACTGGCGTCGATGGAAATCATCGACTGCCCGATCTATAAAGTTGCGGACTGTATAATTCATATCTAATGTATTCAAAGTTTTTTAAAAAGATTTTTTTTTTCATTTTTGAATGAATACACTAAAAAGAGGTAAAGTTCCCTAGCGAATTAAGAGCCTCAGAAAATTATTCACTTACATCACTGAGGGCAATAGGTAGGGACATGCGAGGATGAATCCAAAAAAACTTTACAAGGGTAATAAAAGATTATTTATTAACGATAGACAGAAAATACAAAAGGGAATTATGCATACTTGCCTATCACTTTACCACGTAATCACCAAATCTATTTAGGCATTTATATGAACGCAGGGCCAATTTGTTCAACCCGGCTTGGTAGAAATCACGTCCCTGCCCATTGAGCTAGTTCTCGGCAACTGTTTTCACATCACTGTCTGAAAAGAACCTTGTTCCAGATAAGTGTTCCCTCAATTTCGGAAAAAGGGAATAGTCACTGGGCCATCGTGAAGCCATCCGATGCAAACGCCCTGGCATGCTGATTGATGGTGCCATCCTCCTGCATGACAATACTCATAATGCTCGCAAAACTCAAGAATTGCTACAAACGTTCAAGTGGATAGTCTGGAGCGCCCCCCCCCCATACAGCCCAGATTTGACACCCAATCTGGGTTCCAAACACTTAGCTGGAACAAGGTTTTCTTCAAACAGTGATGTGAAAACAGCTGCTGAGAATTGGCTCAGTGGGCAGGGACGTGATTTCTACCAAGTCGGATTAAACAAGTTGGTCCTGCGTTCAGATAAATGCCTAAATAGATTTGGTGATTATGTGGAAAAGTGATCAGCAAGTATGCCTCTGAATTCCCTTTTGTATTTTCTGTCTATTGTTAATAAATAATCTTTTATTATCCTTGTAACCTTTGTTTTGGATCCATTCTCCCATTTAACTAACAAAAGCAATTCAGAAATGCAGACATTATTATCAATATTTATCATTTTTAGTTTTGACTTCGAATTAACGAAAATAAATTCGAATTTCAGTCGAGCTAACATAAAAAATTAAAGGGACCAGAGAAAAAAAATTTGGAACAAACAAATTCGAATTAAAAACTTTCGAATTAGCCAAGTTCTACTGTATAAAATAATTTTAACGATTTTAAACATAAAACAGAAGAATTTATTAATATTAACTCAAATTAATGATACATTTTTCCTGTTACTCACAATTAAATCACTTTTTTTAAAATATCAAAACTTTGGGCTTGTTTAGGAAACCAGAAGTGACTGCAATCCATTAAAATAATTTGAAAAGTTAAGATTTTACTTTTTATTTTTATTCCTTAAATTGTTTTATGAATGTTACCTTAGAAGAAAATGATTAGTGAATTCCAGTCAATTAAGAGAGAGATTGTTTTATTTTTGTTGCTTACTACACTGCAGAAATAGGAACCTGCTATCAAATCTTTCAATAACCCAAAATTCTTCTATACGACCTTATTTGCGTTGATACTCATAGTTTAACAATCCCCGATCTAGCCTGTTGATATTAAAAACAGGGAAAAAAGAAATATCCAGAAGAAGAAATTAAAAGGTTATCAAAATTATTTAGATAAAGATTTCGTAACTTTTTTCACTGGTGACCACTTTTAATAAAGGAAGAAAATGTTCTTGACTCCATCTGTTTTAGAAAAATTTTGCAGGGACACCCAAGTTTGAAGATAAGTAAGAAAATGGAAAGTTAATTAATGACAACTATAAAAAATTAAATTCAAAATAGTAATTTAGCGAATTTTAATGATTTTTTTTAAGTCAAGGTGATTTTCATAATTACTTATTATTATTAAGAGTCCGAAACACGACGGATCTGTAAAGCGGGGCATTCACCGCTGCTCCACCCTGGAATTTTTGGAACACGGGAAGGAAATACCAATCGTCATTTTAAAAAACCGCTGAAAACTGGCTCATATGGATTGAATTGATGGAATTCCGAATAGTTTGAAATCAAATTGGAATGGTCGGATGGTCTATTGAGGACTTCGGTGCGAGGCTAGCGGGAAAACAATAGTTCTGCCTTGATTGGGACCCCGCGACGAGGCTAAAAAATCGGAAATCCGCTGTGTGGGGGAGGAGGAGAAGGGAGAATCGAAGAGCGGCGCGGCGGTAGCGCACTTTGGAGCCTCCGTCATTGACGTACCTACAGTTTTCATGAGACCACAGTAGAGCAGCGAAAATACTGACAGCGCTGAGATGTGTCACCCTTAAGAATGTTAGTAAACAAAACTATTTTTAAAATTTTTTTTTAATTTATAAAATTTCATTAAAACTTTACAAATAAAAACATTTAACCAACTTTCTCTTTGTTTATCATAAATGAATATCTCTTTCTGTTATTTGTTTTTATATACGTACATTTCGGAACCAGAAAAAAAAAATTGTAAAATAAGGTAGCAAGTGGAAAATGTTTAAGAATCCCTGTTCTAGATTAAAGCTTCATTACAAATCATACCAGAATGATTTATCTTGAGAATAAAAGTAAACACAGTTTTATAAGTGAACTACAAATTAAAATTTTTTAAATTAAATTTTTTCTACCTGTTAATTTTGAATTTATCATTCATTATTATAAATATTATGGAATTTTAAAATAATTTTTTAAAGGGTCCCTACTAGGTCGCGCCACTCGCATGGAATCGAAATTTAATTAAATTAATCCATTAACCTAAAATTAAGTTCTGAAAATTTTAAAATGGAGTATTGTCATCGAGAAAGATAAAGTGTACAAAATTTCGAAATGTTAGCACATCAGGAAGTGAGTGAAAAATCGGTTATAAAATTCCATCCTTACAAACATGAAACAAGTCAAGTTAAATAAAAGTGTGTAAAAACACATTCAAATCAATTTGATTGGCTTGTTTTAATCAATAGTTTTCATGCCATCTCAAGGAAATTGCCTTTTTTTATTTCAATTTTTATTTTTATGTCACTGCACACACGATAATTACCTAATCAAATCGCCATATAGCCCCATAAAGACTAGGTTGTCTGTTTTAGGGCTCATCAAACCAAGATAATTTCTGAAAATAAGATCTTATGCATACGCTAGTGTAGTATTTCTCTAACCCCGACTGGAGATAATGGGCTTGGCATCGATTTTCAAATTCATAAAAGGTTTCCTAGAGTATGCTATTTTATTTTTCTAAACATTTTTGGAGAATAAATATGTCGCAGTGAAAGTTTTCTGGGAAAATGTGCTGTTCTTAATTTATTAAATTCGTGGAACTCTGAGTACCTAATTAAATAAAGGAAAAATTGATGGTAATTTTTAAACATGTCTTCCCAAGTAAATTAATAGCATATCTTAAGATACATTTTGATTCGTCAGTTAATAATCGTGAATGTGACAGTCTCTTCTATTATAATTATAACGAAGCTGTCTAATATTTTCCATTACTTATTTAACCCTTTCTGACTGAAATTATTATTTATTAGTGAAAAAAAATTTAAAATTTGGGGAGGGAACCCTTTAGAAATACGTCATATTAAAAAAATTTCAGTTATTACAGATTAAGTATTTTCTTAATTAATGGATTGAAGTTATCCAGTCATTATTCATTTGTATCTAGATCATATTGCCATCTAGACGCCATCAAACTCACTCCAGCCCAAATTAATAACGGAAATGCATAGAAAAGCACATTAGAATATCGAAAAAGGTTTAGGGTGAATTTCATTTTGATTCCAATTTTAAAGTTTAAAATCAATTATTAATTCATCTCAATATTGTATTGAAGGACAACATAGTTTTGATAATGTTATTGCTTTTGCTATTTTTTTATTTTTAATTATTTCATTACTTTTTAATATTTTAGTTTTATAAAATATTAATTTTATTATAATTTTAATATTTAATTTTACTTTTTAGTACGGAAAGCAGATGTTAATTTGTGTGTGTGTTTTCAATTTTTGAGAAACAGGTTGAAAGCAGTTCAGCAGATTCTCACAAGCAAGCATTAACTCTTAGGACAATTCAAAATAAATAATTCCCGCTAGAAAATATTGAAAGACTTTCTAAGCTTACTTATTTCAAACACAAAATTACGAATCTTGAAAGCTATATTAATCCAATTGAAATAATTAAATAAAAGTAAGCAGTAGATTAAAGAGATCCAATAGATTTGTTTTTGTCATGGTGTTACAGGAAGTTAAAAAATATTGAAGTCTTCCTTTTAATACGATACTTGACACAAAAGAAGACTACAGAAAATGAGTTAAAAATATACCATGATTTAAAATACAAATTGCATTATTTTGAAAACTATAAATTTAAATAAATGAAAGTAAGCAGGATCACATTCTTTAGATTTTATAAAAAAATTATATTATATCGAAAAGAACTTTTAAACAAATATGAAGCAAATACGACATTTCTTAAGCCTTGTTCCGACGGTTTGTGGCTTGGCCAAACCTCGAGTCGCTCGAGGTTCGTGCGTGTAGTTTGTGGTCGGAGAAATTCTCGGCAGCGTCCGAGTGAACGGATGCACTGACGCCGTCTGGCCACTCCTCCTTCCTTTGATGTGCGAGCTATTTACCGCAATAACGCGGGAAACAACAGACGCACTTACAAGCCTACGAGCCACATCAATTCTTCCTGTTCCGACGGTAGGGAATAATGTTAACCGCGGACGGAACTTGTGGAAAGACAGGTTGTAGGAACGCAGCTTTACACTCTCTGCAAAATCATGAAAAGGGAATTAATTTCTTTATTGAACACTGTTTCATACAAAAAAATCATAACCTTTCGACAATCGGCAAAATTATTTTTTGAGATAAAACTGAAGAAATATTTTTACGCAAAAAATGTGAATTTGAGCGAATTGCATGTAATTAAATTATAAAACATAATCATTTTCGGAAACCCAAAATAACATTAAGTTGTAACATTTGAGTGGGAATTGTGACTTCATTTTGAGCAACAAAAATTGGATCTTAAACTCAATTTTTCTACTTGGGAGAAGCAAAAATTTTCTGTTCTTAATTGAAAATCGTTAAAAAAATATTAAATATTTTCTTATAACATAAACTTTCTTTTGATGCCATTTTATTGCACACTTTTATTTAACTTGATTTGTTTCACGTTTGTAAAGATGGGAAGTTGTAATTGATTTTTTTACTGATTCCTTTTTTCAAAATTTATCAAATTTTGTATACTTTGTGTTCTCGATAACAATGCCTTTTTTCAATATTTTCAGAACTTGGCTATCAGTTAATCGATTAATTCAATTATATTTCCTTTCCATACGAGTGACGCCACCTGGAAGTGAATTTAAGAAAAAAAAATTGATTTTAAAATTCCATAACATTTATAATACTGAATTATAAATTAAAGACTAATAAGACGAAAATAATTAAAAAATAAAAAAACATATCTTTTAGTACACCAATAAAAGTTTGTGAAATAATTATAAATGCATGAAATATTTTCATTGGATGGGAATGTCAGTGAGCATGCTAAAATAATGTTTGTAAATATGGCACTGTTTTGTTTATTTTCATAGTATAGTGAAGAAAATCGAATATGGAAAAATACTTCTTTCCGTTGAAGAATTTACTTCAAAATTAGATGCAAACTTAAAATTTTGATGTTAAGACAACATGCCACATTTTATGCATCAAGATCTTCCCGTTTATGAGTCATTGTTTCCACATAAGCGCACGTAAATTCCAGAAGCATTTTCGGATTCGGAGAGGTAAACCAGGAAATTAATGTAAATCTAGGGATCGAATTTTTTGATGATATAGTATTTTTGTCTTCGTACACGAGAAAGTAAAAATATCACGTTCAACTCAATCTCTCATTTGTCTAAACCAATTCATTTAAATTTTTGACATGAAATATCAGCTAAAAATTAGCAAATTAGCGATTTCATTTTTTAAATTCATATATGATTCCGAATAACAAGTAAATTTTTTCTACTCTTTCGAAAACATTTTGTATGTCAATAATTCTGTCTTTATATACGAAATACTGAGAAATGGATGCGAGGAAAGTATGACAGGAAATTCTGATGAAGGTAAAGAAACAACAGATGAGAAACTTCCAGATTTATCGAAAATCATGTCACCAGAAGCCGATGATTGAAGCCTTGATGTATTACGAATGTTTCTTGAATGACAAGATGGAATTAGTCAGAATCGATTCGCAGCTAATTCCCAACTCCAAAAGTTGTAATGAAAGCAAAAGTTTCTGACAAATTGTTTCCTAAAATATTTCATCATTCCAGATAATCATAAAAATTCATTCGCGATTGTTTATTAACTCTTTGACAGTTCAATTTTCTCTACTCAACTCTGATTAGATGACACTTTTCGTTTTGGCAATATGTTGCCGTTTTGATTCAGCTAAGATTCCATAGAACACTTGAGATGTTTATGGATTAAACGCAATTTTTGCAAAGAGTTGTATCATCGTGAGAACTGCTTCTTTGCTGTATTTAAAATATGTATTACATAGATATTAAGTTGGAATCCGAAAATTATCATCTATTTGGTGGTTTAATATTAATTAGTATGGAATTTAATATTAGTTAATTAATTTAGCAATTAGTTAAACATTCGAGATATCAAGATGCATCCAATAAATTTATTATGTGATTCGCAGTTCTAGAAGATTCTAAAAGCATATAAAGAAAGTGACGGTTAGGATGAGAATAAATTAAAGTTGAAAGCAATCAATGTGAAAAGTGAAATTTTTTTAGCGAAAATTTTTCTGTGTACTGATGTTGCTTCTTTTTCACTGTATGATGGAATTTTTTCCTTCTGCTTTTTATGCAGCATACTTAGGTTTTCCAGGATACATTTTTCATCTAGATAAGATAGAGCTTAGGGCTTCCCATTGTGGAGGGGCCTAATGAAAATTTCTGATTTATTGCAGTATTTATCGAGTGTATAAATAAAAAATATTTTCGTAAAGAAATGCAATTCTTTGATGTCTTAATTTCGAAATGTACTTAATGATATTTTCTCTCCATAGGGCAAGAGCATCAAACTGAAAGATGCTCATGAGCGGTTTTAAAATAAATTCTCAGTTTTTCGAGCCCTTTAAATCATAAGCAACTGTTTTAACGCTTTTACAACATAAAATGGTACAATTTTGTCGTCATGATAAAATTCCATAAGAATGAAACAATCTCTTTCACAATGTGTTCTTTAGTTTTTATTATTTTTAAAATGAAATACAAGAATTAGTCTGTCCCAAGAAGAAAAATGCTCAGATTAGAGTTTTCTGTTATTTAAATAAGTTACACTTTTAACGAACATTAATATACAATGCCTTCTTGAGATGCACAGTAATGATTGTAATTATTGAAAAATATATAAGTATAATTTTACGTTTTCCTCGTATTTTGTCCTCTAATATTTCATGAAAAGTTTTATCTTAGAATAAAATGTCTATTTTGAAAATTTATGATTTTATTCAGTTCGAAACTGTTCTCAAGAAGGCAATTTTTACTAGGATTTTAATAAGAGCTTATGTCAAAAAATTAGAAGAGTTTTATTTAATGAATAGTTCAGAAGAATATAGTGGGTATGTTTATGCAAAGGTAATGAGTGTTGCCCTGTTTGCTTTCATTTATTGATTTAAATTTAGTGAAAATGATTTTTAAATAGGGTATTTTGTACCTGGGCATGAATTAATTACTTGAAATATTGTAACATTAATTTTTCAGAATTAAAAAAAAACCGTTTAGAAATTCATGAACGAGTTTTAATTCGTTGAAGTTTTTAGTCTAGAGATTTGAACATAATCTCAACATTTATTAGTTTGCAGTTTCATAAAATCAAATAAGAAACATTTAAACATTATTTTAATATGGCGTCGAAATGAATTTACGAGGGATTTCAAAGCTTAAACGGCAAGTGAAATAAAAATAAATTATGTATTCGCATATTTGAGGAGGTACGAAGTGTGAACAATGAAATATTTCACGTCAGAATTTATTTGTATAGTATTTCTAACTAGATGGTATACCCGGTATTGCTGGGGTTGAAAATATTTTTATGTCTTTTATATTAAACATAAGAAAATAATGGTGAAGAAATTACACCGTTGCATAGCAACGGAGTATCATTAAATTTGCTTTATTGCAAAATCGTCTGCGTGTAATAATCTATTTATTAAATTTTGAAAAATTAATAAATATTGAAGAAAAAATGCCACAGATATAAATTTGGTATCATTGAAAAGTAAAATTTTGAACTTTAAGTTGGTATAAAAATATTTTTTGGGGAATAATTTGGTTCGAACATACAGCAGAAAAAGGGTTTCGGTTAATTTCTAATTAACTGGCTATTTGATTAACTTTTGAGCTTTGAAAAGTTGACAGGTATCTTCTCCTTGTCTTAAATAATAAGTGTACAAAGTTTGGTTAAGATCAGTGCAGTGGTTTAGGAGGAGATGTGGAACATACATACGATGACTTTTATATAGATTAAGATTTCATTACTTTTGTAGCATTAATGTAAAGGAATCTATCTTTGCCTTCCGGCTTGCCGACGGGGATTTTTTTAATCCCTTATGTTTTCTTGTTTCCGCCATTAACAACTTTATTTCGCGTATCCCCAAACGGTCCTTTGCGTAACCTCAGGGGTAAAGCGTACCACAGGTTGAGAACCTCTGGTCTATCTGATTCCGGAATTATGTATTTTTTGTCTGACTTTTGTACGGAAGGAAGGAAATAACCCGGCGAAAATCGGGATCGCTGCGTGGCCCGGCGTTGCTCGGGCTATCTCGAATAATGCGTCATTCTCTGTTGGAGAGAACTGAGCCCACGTACACATGCCCAACATTCACTCCTAAATAAATAAGAAGGAAAGAGCGGTTCCTACATTCCGTCCATAAAAACGCGTCGAAATCGACTTATTTAAAAAAATCCGCAAAAAAATACAAAAAAATCTTTATTTTGTAATATATATATGCAAAATAAGGATTTTTTGTATTTTTTGCGGATTTTTTATATTGAAACAGATGAATTCTGGTAAGTATAAGAGGAGACAATGAGTAGTTAATGTTTAATGAAAAGTATGGGTATTTTATTGAATTATATATTTACTGTCTTTAGTGCAATATAATGTTATATTACATATTTTTATCCTGAATTTTAGTCGTTTCTATACAGTTATGTTTTATTGTTAGGGTTAGTATAAAACATTTCTTTCTAAATTCTTTCATTTTAGGGTAAATTACCCTGTTTGTTTTTTCAACAACAATAGTAACAGGGATGGTTTGTACAGCAAAATTAATTTAACCTGGCTAAAGCTTGTCCACAGCCAAGCTGTTATATTAATTGTTGAAAACTCCATTTACTTGGTTTGCCTATTTCAATACTTTTAATAACAACAGAGTTTTTTTACTTGTTGACATATAAATTCTTAAACTTGATTTTTTGTTCGTGGTATCTTTAGTATTTTCAATTTTTTATATTTTATTTAAAATTGATGTATTGTTCAAATAATGATTTTTAGTATAGAATTTGATTCTTGATAGGTTTTGTTTACTTTATTTCTGTATGATTATATACAAGTTATATTTGATTTATATATTATATATATATATATATATATATATATATATACATACCATGTCCTGGTGAAATGAATAGTCTAACCGATTCCGGAATTATCTTTTGTCTGACTTTAGTACGGAGGGAAGGAAATAACGCGGCGTTACTCGAGATCCATATTTTTTCATATCCCCGTCTGCAGTTTATTTTTATATAAATATTCTCTTTTTTTTCTAGAAATATCTCCTTTGAATCCCATATTGTTGAATTAAAACTTTCAAATCAAGCCTCTTTATTATCTCAAAACAATATGGTTTGAAGAAAAACACAAGAGGTTTGAAAAAAGAAATTTTATTTTAAACTTTTAAACAATAAACCGTTTAATAATTAATAAAATTTTAAAATGAACCATTACACTTCCAAACTTTATAAATTAAAACTTAGTAGTAAAACCGACTCTGACTCCAGCATTATTTTTAACCGACTCTGAGTCCTCCAAAAAAGGCCAACTCCTCGACTCTCCATCCCTGATGTAATTAAACAAATGTAACTACCATTTATTCGATCTGAAGTATATACGCATGAAGCAAGACGCAATGCATACATGAAATCTCAAAGTAAAACCTCATGGAAAAACCCTATTTAATAAAAACCCTATTTGAGCGATTTAAATTTCCCTGTTTCTTTGTATCCATTACCAAAACCCGCGCACAATGCCATCCATATTGCATTGTTCAGGGATCAATATTGCATTGTTGCTGCTTTTAACAATGAAACAGAAACACGCAATTAAATATTTGTCTAAACAATGAAAACGGTTTGAATTGCACTGTTTTACTAGCTAAAATTTCGGAATTTAAATGGTCAAAATGGACTCCGTGGATTATTCCTCATCTTTTGGTTTGGTACTTTTGGCGAGTTTCTCCGTTCAGAAGTTCGTGGAAAGATGGCCGGACATACATGCATACAATCAGATTTTAATAGTGTAGAATATTTCTAGCTAAATGGTGTTGCTGGGGATGTAAATATTTTTGTGTCTTTTATCAATACGAATTAACTATTTAATTAATTGTCACGAAACCTCTACTAAAACCTTTCTTATGCTTCAGTATTTGTAAACAAAATTTCAAGCATAGGTAACATTACAAAACATATTTATATTACATTACTTCTTACAGAAAGAATTCCCAAGTTTTTTTAATCCATGCCGAGCATGTAACCCTTGAGAAAGAAAGTATGCTGGAATGAATTCTTTGTTCGTTCGCTACAGTTTTTTCAGGCTGAATTTTTTTTTTTTGTCCTTATGCTTATTTGGAATGGGTTTTTTTTTTTATGTCTTCCTTTGTTTTTTTTGTATGCAGCGGCATATTGCGTCCTTCTAAAACATTGTAATATTTTTTGAATTTGTTTGAATTGTTAATTGCATTTTATTTGATTTTACTCTTTATATTTTAACATTACAAAGGTTGCAGTTGTCACACATCAAATCAGCTGTTAATGGCTACGTAGTTTAATCGTTATATGCGAGAAAGTAAAAATATATCTAAAATTAAAACTTGACGACATGCCACCGCGAGCGTAACTAAATGCATTTTTTAAAAATTTATATGTATAATATTTTCGTGCAAAAATTACTTTAGCATAAAATATTATAGAGCACAAATTCTTCTTATGATCTGCAACTTTCTTTTCAATTAAAATGAGAATATCAGTTGTACTAAACAATTTTTAAGTCTCGTAGCTTCTCAAAAAACTGCAGACTGTACCAAAAGCTAATTTTTCCATAAGTTATTAATAATTATTAAAGACTGATAAAAAATTTAAATAAACATTCCAAGTGTCAATTCGGAGGAAAACAAAAAAAAAACCGTTAAGATATCTATAATTTTATCATTCAATAGGAATGATAAATGATCACAAAACATTTTCTATAAATGGAAACACAGCTTTTAATTAACAAAAAATGAACTTTTTAATGAATTGCCACGAAATCTCCACTAAAATCTTTTTTATGCTTCGCAGTATTTGTGAGCAAAATATGAAGAAAATCTATTGATTAAGTTTGGATTTCTATAGAGTACAAACTATTTATGAATTTTCCTTTATATATATTACATGTTAACATCTAAAAGTTTAAACTTACCTTTTGCTCTTAGTATCTATAGTATTTTCAATTTTTTAGATTTTATTTTAGATTTGGTTATTTTGTTTAATTAATGAATTTTAGTTTATCAATTGCATTTTGATATGTCTTGTTTACTTTGTTTTTGTATGTTCATATATAACATGTTATATTTTGGTTTATATTAATATAAATATATATATATATATATAACACCCATTCATACAGTAATTTTCTCTTTCTCTTTAGAAATCCGAGATCTAAATGGATGACATTTCGGTTTGGCGAATTTCTATTATATTTGAAAGCGTTTCAGGCGATGGAAATATACCCAGCACGTTACACAGTGACTTAGCTCGGAAGTAGCTTAAAGCTTTTATCTCTTACATCCTTTTTCGGATTAGGAACTAATAGAATTGCGAGGATTTGTCACGAACCGGAACTTAACTCCGACATTATTCTGTCATATGTGACCAGGACGAATGGTTTCCTTCCTGGCTACGTTTATGAAATTGGCTGTGACTCTAGCAAAATTTCTAATTCTTGTTTATACACGTTTTGAAATAAATTTAGAGCATTAATGAAATTCTCCAGTTTTGAAATCTGGCACCGACCTAAATGAAGTATTAAATTGTTTTAGTTTGCTACATCTATGCTTGAGTAAAATTTATATAATACATGTCTATATAGAGTGAATTCATGTTCATGTAATGCAAGTCAAATGCGCTGCTCCAGTTCAATTGTATATCTATTGTGTATCTTACAGCAAGGGCGTCAAATTCGCGGCCCAGCAAATCGTTGCTCATCAAGCAACACCACCTATCTCAATTTTTTGAAATTTCAAAGAGGAATGAAATACTCAATTTTTGACAACCAATAACGAATATTTCATAAATTTTTTCACATCTGGTAGGAACTTTCTGTCTTATGTTCATATCAGATGTTAAAAAAAATTCTGTGAAAAAATTTAAGAAATATTCGTTATTGGTTGTGAAAAATTGAGTATTTCCTTCCTTTTTGAAATTAAAAAAAATTGAGATAGGTGGTGTTGCTTGTTAAGCGACGAAATATAACAGTATGCAACAAAATTTTTAACAAAAATTTCGTAGTTAAATTTTTAAAATTCCTAATTATATTCCTGAATAAATCAAGTTTAGGGAAAAGTATACATTATCAAAAATAACACGGAAAAAATTTTAAGGTTTAGAACTGAATTTGAAACATGGATTGAAGATTAAAATCCTCCTAAGAAAAGCTTTCTTTGTTTTCTTCGATTTTCTCCTAAATTATAGAATCAGTACCTAACCATATGCCAACGGTGGTAATTGAGATGTAATGATGTTCAGATTTGAAGGCAAAATTCAGTGAAATTGGGATGTCCTAATTTTATAAATATTTAGCAGTCGTTTTGGAAACATTACAAAATTGGCATATGAAATTATCTCCACATTTGGAAGTAATTTTCGGTGAGAGCAATTATTTTCACTTATGAAAGGAAATAAGCCTCCTGTCCGATCTAGAATTGCTGACATTCACCTAGGTTCGGTTTTGAAATTAATCACTGCAGACAAGATATCCCTTGAAGTAGGAAAGAAGATAGTAGAGAAAAGTGCCAAGTGTCAGGATGAAACCTTTTCTATACCGTGTTTTCGAAATAAACCTACGTTTCTATACAAAATGAAGCGGGGCTTTTTTTTAGGTCCACATAAACTTATATTTTGTTTATTTCATCCGTGCTAGCATTTGAGTTTGACACTCTTTTCTTACAGAAGGTAAAGGACGTGATTAGGGATTATCCGGCACCAATTTCAATCCGTCCGGATTGGTCACATCAAAACTATTAAGATGATTAAACTATTAGATGACTATAAAAGATGATTAAGTGAGTGCATTACAAAGTTTATTTAAAAAAGTTTATTTCTTAGGAAATCAACTTTATTTACACTGTTATAATTAATCAATATTTACGTATGAATCAACAATAAAAATTTAGTATAGTGTAACTAGTTAAATTGTAATTGCTATATTAGTTTAGTAATAATTAAATAATGACGGGCAGTTAAGTTCAGTCTCACTTACTAGATTTCACAAATGACATCAATGATATCTTGTAATGAAACTAACTTATATTAAATTTAACTAAATCAATCTTATCAACTGAGATCACAACAATTTAGGTAATTTAGGCAAGCCAAGCAGTCTCATTCTTATAATTATGACTGTCATCATGAATCTGTTTAATCAGTGGCACTATTATCACAATAACGAGTTGAAAACTTCTTATTTTTTAATATACTTACTTTAAATTATTATTTTAAGTAAAACAATTATTAGAAAATCACTTTTGGTTTTGAAAAAAAAGGATCGTAGGAAACAAATAGTGTTAATTGTGTCATCTGACAATCGACTTCTTACAGAGCTACAAATATAACCAACGGCCGAGAAGGCCCTTTCTGCTTCTACACTTGGTTTTATTATCAACAAATACTCATGAATAGAAGACAAGTATTTTCCTAGAACTCCTTCACTTTCATATGCAGTCATTTCCTTTTTTAATATTTTCACAAAATCCTTCTCTTTTTTGGTATTTTTGCTATAGGTTTTCATATCTTGCTGAATTTGCATCTGTAATTCTTGCTGTAATGTCAAATCATTTTTCAATGACGATGAATCTAAGTTATTATCTGTGTTTCGTTAAAGTCATCATCTTGAATAACTCTTTCTAAGATAATTTTCATTTCTAGTCGTATAACTTTTTTTCGGAATAGTAAATGTATCATCAGCTCGTCTTGTATCATTATCATATTTTTGGATTCTATAAGTATATTAATATTCCTGTTACTACAGTGCGGCGTTCTTTTATCCTCACACGCAGTGCCTCAGATAATTCAGCACTTAACATTGTGTCTTGAGTAACCAATTTCTCTAAAATAAACTTTAGTGTTGTTTCAGCAGTTAACAGGGTCGAATCTCTTCTGCATAGTGCCTCAACAGCTAACTTAAATGGCTGCAAACTCTCAATCAGATCTTTTATTTTCGACCATTCTAGGTCGCTAAATGTTGTGTCAGATCCCATATCAATCAAAGCTTTATCTATACACACTTTAAGCTTATGAAATCTTTCCATCATAGCCAGAAGACTGTTCCAACGTGTGCGGCAGTCTAAAATAAGGCTTAATTCTTTGCCTGTATCTTCTTTCACATATTTTTGCAGGTACATATCGTATTTAGTAGATCTTTTGAATAACTTCACCACTTTCCGCACTTTGTGAAGAAGATCATTGTATCTAGGAATTACTTCATCCCTTGAAAGATGAAGATGACGAGGATCTGTTGTTGTTGTTACTGTCACTCCTTGTTCTTCATGAGTATCATTCGTTTCGTCGTCTGTATCTGATTCATTAGAAGTTATTTCTTGGTGTTCCTCTTCTCTTTCTATATTCTTTTTATATAACATGTCGACCACTGCTAATTGTAAACCATGTACGAAGCACAGTGGCTGGTAGCAATTCATAAGTTTACCAACTTTGACCAGGACGCTTGCACCGTCAGTATATACATCAATATTAGTGTCAGAATCAAGACCGAAGCTTTCCAGGCGTTTTTTTTTTTTTTTTATCAAACTGTTAGTATGTTCCGCAATACACGAGCCATGTGTTCTAATTAAGCCTAGATTAAAGTGTTTTTCTTTGTGGAGTACGTTCAGGTTCAAATATCGGTGATTTTTTTAGAAGTCCATTCGTCAAAACTTAAAGCGGATATTTTCCCTTGTTTCTTAAGATATTCGAACTCAATAATCAAGTCAGCTTTAACGGTATTTGCAAAATTTGTAACTATACATCTTATTGTGTTTGGTGAATTAGGAAGTTGAAATTCTCTTTTCGAAAACAAATATCTCAACTCTGACGATCGATGAACAAAATAAACTGAGGGCCATACCATCTTTACAGACCATTCTTGAGACCATCTTCTCCATAGAGTTTTCCTTTTTAAAATAGCTGTTAATTGTTTTAGACTTTTTCTTGTGTAGTTATTCCTCTCAAATAATATCAACTGAAACAGTTTTTGACGTGGATACTTTAGGAAATAAATCGTGGTGGGGCAGACGCGGAGTGTGGTAGCGGGTGAGTCAGCGTTGAACGACTCGTACTCACCACGCATTTAAGTACCTACTCATGCAACAACGCGAGTATTTTTTCAAGAAATCGGTTTAATTTATTTTTTTTTAATTTACCGGATCCGGTGATCGGATCCGTCAAATTGGTGCCGGATCCGGTTGACATCTAATGATGCCGGATCCGCCGGATTACCGGATCCGGTTTTCCAGATTGCAATCCCTAGACGTGATGACGTGACAACTTGCAGTTAGATGCTAAGGACAAGCGCAATAACGTTTGTCATATGACTGTAACGTTACATGAATTGATATGATTATAAATTACATTTTTAATTCATGTGAAACAGAATACAAAGGCCTAATGGCAGAATTTCGAGTATGAGTTTGGAGAATAGCTTATACGAGATGGACAACTGATACACGACGAGAAACTATGTCATGAATAGTTAAATGATACAATCTAAATTTTCATAAATTTAAATCTTCATTTATTTCAAAGCGTTAGTGATTCCACTGAAAATCAGCAATTCAAATGAGTCTTGTAAATGTTAAATAAATCCCCGTTTAAGGTGAAATGTAATGCAAATTCTAATTTCATGGTTCAACGTTTAAAGAGAAATAAGGGAAAGTTGCCGAATTTGGACCATTTAAACGATTTTAATGTAAGTTACTAAGAAGTAATTTTAATAAAAAAAGTAGTATGATTTCTTTGTAGTTTATTTATCTTCAAAACGATGTAATTAACTTTTTAAGAAATGCACTTTAGCGAAGAAAAAAGCATAAAAAATTGTGTAATCAGTCCAATTAAGGAAACCTAGAAAGATTGGAGAGCAATTTCTTTAAGCACAATTAAAGCAAAAATACTTCTTGATTCTCAAATTCGCACCAGAATACAATGTAGGAATCCAAGTATGACATTTTACGCATACTTGGTATCAGTTCATACTTATGCATCAGTTCTTCATCTTCCTATATTTCCTCCACATGTGATACAAAACCTCTTAGCCTCTTAACCTTTTTGTTCTTTTTGAACCAACATTTGAAGTTTTTAATGCCCTTTCTTCTTATTATTATTTTACTTGTCTCATTTCCAATTTATGAGGACTACTAGTGATTATAACTGTTTTCTGGTCTTTTCCTCTATTTCAAGAAAACAGTTCTTTTGATTTAAACAGTCCAGTTTAGGAAATTGTTTGTGATCCAATCTGAGCACGAGAGTGTTCATACTAGATGTGAAAAAAATCAGAAAAATTCGTTATTGGTAGCAAAAAAATTTAGTTTTTCTTCCTCTCGTGAAATTTTAAAAACTGAGACAGGTGGAGTTGCTTGCTAAGCGACAGTTTGCTCTTTTCCCACAGATTGCAATTAATTTTAAAATTATCCAGTTTTGGAGATTTTTTACTCATTTCTGAAAGTTTTAAGTTTAATTTACGAACAGAATTTTTAAATATATATAATTTACAGAGCAGTTTGTAAGGGAAACTAGGGATACTCAATGATAGAGAATTTTCTCAAATTGTGAGATTTTATTAGTGCTATCCCTATTTGTCCATTAGCTAGTGTTTTTGGTCATTCAGTTGAGAAAATTTATTTAAAAATGTTTTTAATTATTATTTAAAGAATAAACCTCTGAAGTCAAGTTTCCCTACCCTTATTGGAGATTTGACCTAGGGGATTTCATGAAATATCTTTACTTCATGCTTGAGTGACATATACATTTGGTATGAGAATAAAAGTCTTTTATGGTGCTAATAATCAAAATATTCGAGAAATATTAGAAAAATTAAAAATTGAATCATGTCTCCCTAGTTTTCTCTGTTATTTAACTACTTTGTAATTTGTTTTCCAAGTTGTAACTATTTATTAAAAGAGGGCACAAAGTTAAATTCACAGTTTGCTGAAGCTTCAAAATTTATTCCTTCGGGTTTAGTTTTAGTTATATTTACGTCTTGTTTTAAAGCAACACGAGGTTTATTTTGGGACAGGCGTCTCAATTTTGAACCGAGGTCAAATGACGAGGACGATACTTGAGCCCCTCCCCCCCAATCTTTCTAAACTTTCGCGATCCAACAACGATTATTCCTTCAGAAGACATCGTTTCTAGCATAAGTTGTTAAGAAGTTTAGAAAAAAAAAATGATAAAATAGTGCTATGTCATAAATCAGCAACTATACAAAAACAACGCAAAGTGATTCACTTTGTCACAATGGTCCAATTACCTGTATTTTTCCTAAATGACAAACAAATTTAATAAGTTTGGCGTGACTTTAAAAAAAAATCATTGATTTTACAGTAAATGATAAAACAACAAAAATCTATTGTTACACGTTCAAGAATTTCCTGTGGAAAAAAAAAAAACTCTTGACTTAAAAAAATTCATAATAGCAACATCGAAACTAATTTGTTCGTAGTCAAGGGGAAATAACGATAAAGAATTCTTAAACTTTTTAGATCGAAAATATAAAAAAAAAAGTTGCAAAAGTTTTGATCCAGGTAATTCTGATGGGGAGAAAATCCGGAAACTTCCGATAGAAAAAGTATATTAATAATTTTATAGTTCCTTTACGAAAAACATGATCAAGAAGCCCAAAAGTTGAATACTTTCGACCTGAAAAAAACTGATTTGCAAGGCAAAAATTCAAATTAACTTTGAGAAGAATTCTGATGCAATGTATGCAAATTGTTCAATGATTGGAGCTTATTTTAAGTGAACAAAACAGCATTAGCTTACAGGAGTTCAGCTGGTACTCTTAGAAAATAACACTATGGAGATTTCATTTTAGTGGGTATCACCTGTATACATATACTATCTAATGCTGTTTTCAAAATCCACCTCTGACTCTATTTTTTTTAAAATGAAAAAATTTCGAAAATTATAAATTTCTCGTCATTTTTATTCAAAAATAAAGGCACAAGTGGCAAAATTTAAATATATAGTAGTGTCTAGAAAAGAAGCGTTAATAAAAAGACTCCAAAAATAGTGAAAATGGTAGAATGTATTTATGAGTAGGTGATACAATAATTTTAAGTTAAAATATTACGATTACAAATGCTTTGAGAGAATTAGAAACCATTATTTCTCGGGACTTGTTGTCTAAGGAAACTTTTCGGATTTTCATATTAGAATCCCGCATGAGCTTGAAGTTTGAGAACCGGCATTTTTCGTTTTTCATATTCCTTCATGAGTAAATTTAACAGAAGTATGCTGATAATTTATATAAATAAAAATGAAATTCATAAATAGTTTGTACGCTATAGAAATCCAAACTACAGAACAAATTTTCTTCAAATTTTGACCACAGTGCTATGAAGAATAAGCAAGGGTTTAGTGACGATTTCTTAACAAATAATGAAATAGCTATTTTTTTTAATAATTAAAAGCTATATTTCCATACAAAAAAGATTATTTTATCTTTTGTGTTACCATCCCTATTGAATGAAAATGTTAGAGATATTTTAAATCGTGTTATTTATTTGCCTCCGAGTTGCCGCTCGCAATGTTTGATTAAATTCTGTATCATTTATCAAAAATTATAATTTATGGGGGGAATTAGTTTTTGACGGTTATAAAACCGTTTGGTACAGTCTGTAAATTTTCGAAAAGCTATGAGATTTAAAAATTAAATAGAGCAGTTGGTATTCTCATTTTAATTAAGAATAAAGTTGCAGATAATAAGAGGATATGGTATATTGTAGTATTTAATATAAAAGTATTGTTAAATATGCATTAAAATAGTATATATATTTACAAAAATGCGTTTATTAACGTGAGCGTTGGCACTTAGTCGCGAACCAATGTTATATTGTTGAGAAAGTTGTTTCCCTAACATGCTAAACTTATGGCAGGAATGAGAGTTTTACAGAGGTTTTACTAGAAGCCAAGCCAATGAACCCTGACCTTGGCGACCATTTTGGTGACAACACAAAGCTTCTAGGAGAAAAAAAAAGAAATTTTGACCTATCTCTACTAGGAGTGGAAATATCAAGAACCTTCGAGAAATAACTATTCTTTGTTATATTATAAGTACTTCAGATCTTTCAGACACAAACTGAAGTAAGTAATTAGTAAAAAACAAAAATTTATCTGATTTCAGTTTAGACTCGAAAATTTCTGATAAACACTATGTTTTATGGCTCTGTATAGGTTCTTAGAAGTTTCGGTACAATTTAATTTAAGTCTAAATATTTATTTCAAATAATCGTCCCGAACGAGGCTTGACTCCTTCATATCTTTACTTCAGATTGCAGTGACGTGAAAATAACGTGATTTTTTGTCTTATCTAAAAAAACCAAAGCAATACTTGATGATTCTCGATATTTTTGTTTAGATAGATTATCTGTTTTAACAGGCCTTGAATTTTAATTAATGGTGGTTAGTATAATTACGTCACCTGTAAAATATTAAGAAATTAAAATTTACAACAGTTTCAAATTCAGAAATGTGAAGTTAAAATTTTCTTAATTAAATTTTGTATGTCATATGCTGTATTTAAAATATCAAATGCTCGTACACGAAAAGATATGCTGTCTACTAATGACACAGTTTTGACAATAATTGCCAAAGGGTTAATAAATGATTGAGTAGAACATGTATATTTTTGTGAATAATTAGCACACAACGATTTTTTACCCTACTCATAAATTAACAATCCAGTTTTTGATTCAAAATAAATGCAGTATAGCACCGTTTATACGTTTCTCATTTATACGTTTCTCATTTATACGTCTTTTCATCACAATCTCGATTCATTCGTATTCATTGTAATGATAAAGTACTTCGTTTATATGACGCAAAGTTTCGGTTATCCGCCATTTTCTCCCATTCAAAAATGTGAAAATTTCCTCCTTTCTAGTATGTGAACTGTGATAAAGATACCATGACAATTCATAATTGATGAATTAATAGAAGATAAATTGTTCGGTGCTAATTTAAGCGCTGATGAAGATATATTACACCTTTCTTTAAAGACGCTCTGGATTCCATTGAAAAACTTCGAACTTATTTCTTTTGTCAAAAAAATATTGAAAAAAACATTAAATGAATTTGATTCATAATGATGTACTTAATATTCACAAACAATCAACAACGACGGTAAAAGATTTTCTTAATTCAACGCCTACCTTCATGGACCTAAATCATGTATGTATAATTAGTACCCAAGTTTTGCAATTAAGGTATGATTTTTCTCACTTTTATGATAAATATGCAATTTTAAAATTTCATTATTGATTTGAATACTATGTAATATTACATTAGTACTATCTTAAAAAACTTTAAAATTAATACTTTTAAATGAATAAATACTTTTCAATTTGTAATATTCAAAGTTGTTTAATAAAATTTCTATTATACGTCTTTTCATTTATACGTCGTTTTACGCCAGTCCCTTGAAAGACGTATAAATGGTGCTTTACTGTAATTCTAAATTATGAACACGTATCAACTAAACTGTAATATAGATGTAATTCAATTCTTATTTTGTTGAGAAATGTAATTAACTCTGAATTTCGAATTCATTTGCAGCTACCATTTCAGGAGACAAACGGATTGTTCATTTGACTTGTTTTATTGAATTAAATTATTGTAATATATGGAACAGATAGTCGATTTCAAAATTTTTGGCCGTGGGGAGATATGTTGAATGATTCCTGCGCTGCACTAAGCAACACTGTCAAGTTCCATCCCACGCATATCGAGTCGTTTGTCCCATAATCAGATTTAAATAGACTTCACATACATGGCATTTGTAGCGAAAAGATAAGGGTTGCGATTCTTTGATTACGAAGTAAAGATTGTCGATAAAATTTTACTGTTAGATATCGTTTTAGGAAAGAATTTTGTAAAGCGTAACTGAAAAGTTCTGTAAAGTTTCATTTTTACACAAGAAAATAGAAAATTGGTAGAATTTACAAATAATTCGTCTATAAAAAATATCTTTGTCATTTGATTTGACTCGTAAAAAATAGAATTTTGTAATCGATTTTTCTCTCGCTTCCTGATGTGCTAAATTTCTGAAATTTTGTACAGTTGTTATGTTCTCGATGACAATAAACTATTTTAACCTTCAGGCTACGGGGACTTAAACCAGAAGAACTGCTATGAATGCGGAGAGTGAAATCCTCACTTGTGCCTGGTACAGCAGTTGTACCGACCTGCATTCAAAGATAAAAAATTGTCTGGTACAACAGTAAGGAAAAGGTTAATATTTTCAGAACTCAATTATAAGTTAATGAATTAATTTTAATTAAATTTTGATTCCTTACAAGTGGTGCCACTTGACAGGGAATTTAAGAAAAATTGTTTTCAAGATTCCATAATATTTATAATAATGAATTATTAACTAGAAAGTAGAAAAAAATAAAATTGCATAAGTTTTTAAAAACACACTTTATTGGTGCACTAAAAAGTAGAGAATAATTTTTTTTTTATCAAAAATCTTGGGGCAAAACGAAAAAATAAAAGCGCGAGGCTCTGAAAACAATGAAATAAGAAAATTAAGCTACAGTGAATATCACAAGAAAGAAAATCCCTAAGCATTCATTAAAAAATAAAATATATTATGAATGTGATTGCAATTCTAATTTGCTTAGAATGTTTCGATCAGCGCTTCACGTTTTTATTTCGACCCCCAGATTTTTGATAAAAAAAATAGTTTCTACTCTTTAGTACTCTACTAAAAATGGGTTTTTAAAATCCTTTTATTAATTAATTATTTATAATTAAGTGATTTCACAGTAATGGGATCATTTTTTTTCTCTGTATAAAAAGTAAGATCAATGGAGTCAATTTCCGTGACGTCACAGTCTCATGACAAACATAACTGCGCAAGTCATTTAAATTGTTAAATTGTAATTGGACGTGGTCTTACTCTGTGCTGTGATGTCATGTCCCTTTTCTCCTGGAAGATGCAATAGATTCCAAAGTTAAATCGGCGTGTTTCACGTGAGTGTGAATTGACACCGTTGAACATTTGTCCATCTGTCTATATCATTTAGCATCCCCATCAAATAAAGGATCCCATTCTTTATTTTCATTTAATTAATGATATTTATATACTATAGTCTAGAAAATTTATACATCTAATATACAATTGTTTTGTTCAAAATTATTATTTGTTTTCTTCTTCCTCACTCGTTTTAATTTTCTTTTTATTTTATAATAAATTATTTTTCC
Organism: Araneus ventricosus; assembly: GCA_013235015.1. Classification (NCBI taxonomy): domain Eukaryota; kingdom Metazoa; phylum Arthropoda; class Arachnida; order Araneae; family Araneidae; genus Araneus; species Araneus ventricosus. The sequence continues at coordinate 98,848 of BGPR01001783.1, forward strand.
GTCTCTATAAATTTAATTATACAAGGTGATCATAAATTATTGGACCCATTTCAAAAATTAATAAAAAAAACCTATAATTTAGCAACTTCTTTTTTTTAAATGACAGAGTAGCTCAAAAAGATTTTTTTTTCTGATAGGAAACGTGCCGTTACGGCATTCTAAATCTGCGCAATCCAACGCAAGTGTGAAAATAGTTACCGTGCAGCAGAAAACACGTCTAGCACGTCTCTGGTTCCACGAAAGCAAAATCAATTGTAACAGTTAAAAGAATTATTCGGTTAGAGTATCGAGATTGTCGGTCTACAAGTAAGAACTCCATTAAGCGTTAAAATGAGCAATTAAGGAGTGAGTATCTCTCATTGATGCAGATTTCCTGTTCCCTTTAATTTCTCAAACCAACATTTGATGAAGCTCTTACTTGGAGACCGACAATTCTCTAACCGAATAATTCTTTGAACTGTTACAATTGATTTGCTTTCATGGAACCAGAGACGTGCCAGGCGTGCCTTCTGCTGCACGGTAACCATATTGACACTTGCATTGGATTGCATAGATTTAGTGCGTCGTAACGGCGCGTTACCTATCCAAAAAAAACTTTTGAGCTACTCTCTCATAAAAATAATCCGAAGTTGCTACAATATAGAGTTTTTTAAAATTAATTTTTGAAATGTGTCCAATAATTTATACCACCCTGTATATTTACATTCTCTTCCTTTTTGAAGTATGTTCTGCTTTATACCCACGTATACTTTTTGTGAAATAGGGTTTCTTGAATATTGATATTTAGGGTATCAGTTGTTGGCGAATTTCGCGTTTCATGATTCAGTTTTAATTTTTTTTTACTCTCCTTTTATTCACTTCTTTCAAGTGAATCGCTGATTGAAGAAACCACATGAGTCAATTTCTTTTTCAAAATTGCGTTTATGCTGTTTTCACATTCTAAAGGGGTATTTAAATAATGAGTGAAGAAATGACAAGAGTCAAGTAAAGTCACATTATGGCATATAAAATCTGCCAGGTAAAAAAAAAGAAATTTAATCACTTAATTTATTTTGGTTTATTGTTTGTGTTTACTTCAATCGTTCTTCAGTACCCTCTATTTAATTTTTTGAAAAGGAATTGCTTAGTACACTGATTGAATTATCAAATATATTTAACAGGCCTCGTGTTGTGCATATGTGGCATACGAGGAGTTCAACGATACACAAGGCACAAGTTCAACAATAAATAAATAAATTCCTTATTTACAAAGATGCTGAAGGATAAGTAATTTTTTATTACATTAATTTTCACTAAAATTTTTTGATTCTTTCCAATCATAATTACAAGAATAGTTCCCATATCTGTATGATTAAATTAAATTCATGTAGCTTTAATAAGCAATTTTTTTCTGTTATCAACTTCTAGTCTGTATTTACTTGGAGCACCAAATAGCTCTCTTTTCTCTTTTTGTAGTTGTTGGACATTTTTGCTAGTTCGAAGAGTCTTATAATGAAAGAGTAAACGAATTCACTACGGTACAAGAAAATTGTTTTTCTTTGAAACTAAATGCGCAAGAGAAAAAGACGTTTTTTCTTTTAATAGTTCCAATTACTCACCTCCTTTCTACTCTTTGTACGATGAAGAAGGGGGCGGGGATGGCTTTGTTTAGTATTGTTTTCATCTAAAAAGAATCATAACTATTCGAAATATAAGCACTTTTTCTGTAGTAATACTCATGACGAGTTTAAGGGGCAAAACATAAGCTAAAACTAAAAAAGACTGTTAATTATTTTTAATTGAATCGCATTCGTTGTTGGAAACCTAAATGTAGCATCATGTTTTGATGTAATAATAGAAGCTGTAATTGAACCATAAATATCATAAAAAATATTTCTAAATGAGATTTTTTCTTTTAAGGAAAAACGTGCCTCAAACATACAATTGTGAAGATTTTTAATTATTTTTTTTAAAAATAATATTTTTTGTTGTAGTGTTTCATTATATAGTCAAAGTAAGTAAGTAAGTATGAAGTAAAAGTATTAAAAAACTTTATTTTCATTACTATCCATTAGATCTTTAAGAGCTCTCATGAAAACAGAATGTTATTTACACATTCTTCTTGCCTTTTGGATAGCTGTTGACTATCTTACTGCAGTTATCCCTTTAAGACCGGACATATTTTCATCCTTAAATGTATTTTTTTTTTAGTTTATAGGTAGCCTTGGATCCTACTGGCACTGTAAAAAATAATTTTAAAAATTTAGCATGTCCTTCAAACTCAGGAGCGCACCCGTACGCATATAGGCATACTGTACCCTAGTAGAGCACCATTGTAACTTTGGAGGGCTCTGATTGGACAAATGAATCTGACGCAACTACGCTCTGCTTGTTTTATTACCTCTGACCACAGATGCTTCTGACCACGCTCTGACTTATTCTTTACAAGATTTTTGTTCCAAAGTAAAACAACTTTAAATGAATTTATTTTATCTCATTTCATTTCATTTTCAATAATGGTTAATTATGTATTTTCTTGACTTCATCACAAACTCATGCAAACGAAATACTTAGTATGATTTCACTGTCTCATTAATACAGCAACAGATAAAAAATATTACCAACAGGAGTTAAAAAAGTACATTGAACCAATCTTTTTTCATGACACTCGATAACGACTTATGAAAAAGGAAGGTTGTTAAAAAAAACTTGTCTTACTTCAGTAAAAGGTTGAAAATCGTATTTCAATGATTCAAGCAAAATTTAGTATTTTTTAACCAACATTGAGTTTTGTAAAAGGTTATTAAAATTAAGTTTTGAATTAAAATTTAGAAAGAATTTTCAAAGCAGTTTTAGAACGAGTGCACGAGTGCAAGCTACAGTGCTGCCATCTGTTACACATTTTTAAAACATGACGAAATTCAAAAGGGGCAAAAAAAAAAAAAACCATGACAGTATATTCACAAAGAAAGAATTTAAAGCAAATCTAACGACATTAAATCAAGAAGAAGAAAGATTCCCCTTCTGAAAACAAATTCAGGCAATATATTGGAGAAAAAATTAGTATTTAAAGTTCTATGAACTATAAACAAGATACGAATGTCTCGCTGCTGAAGCGATGTTCAGAAGAGTGACGTCAGATTCGCTTGTCCAATCAGAACCCTCCAAAGTTACAATGGTGCTCTACTAGGGTACAGTATGCCTATATGCCACCCGCATAGTCGTGCGGGTTAGGCTTTTTCTGTGTCAACGTGAATCCGCACAATCGTGAGGGTTAGGATTTTTCTTTGCCAGTGTGAACCCGTACGATCATGAGAGTTAGGCATTATCTATGTAAGCTTCACCTAATTAATTTTTTCATGGTTTAGTTTTCATTCAATATTAATTACTCAAAGAAACAAGTATTTAAGCATCGTGATAAACAATTTATAATTTATAAGAAAAAAGATATTTGTAAATAAGGACATTACAATATTAATACTAAAATTTTTTTAATGAAAATATTTGAAACAAATCTTAGTTTTTGATAAACATAAATATACCTCACATTTCTCACACCGAGTTTTAGAAGTGCTTTCTTCTGAAATAAGGGATACTCCTGTATTTTTAGAAGGCAAATGAAACTTCACGGATCTTGCAATATCTGGTTGTTCGCTTTCCATTCTTTCTTGCACAATAGAAATTGCAGCGGCTTCATGAGATGTCGGATGGCCCCCTTCAATCCCCTGTATTTAGAAAATCTCCCTGTATTTCCTCCGACAGTGTCTATTGTGTGCAAATTCCTTTCCTATACTGATTAAATTCAAGGGAAGACCACCCATCATTTTCCACGATCATTAGGACTGGCGGTATTTTCAGATGTACATACGTGATCGCTGATCCTAGCGTCAGTTTTGACGGCTAAAGAAACTTGTTTCTTTGTCCGAACTGAATAATTACAAACATATGTACTGACACCTACTTTTAGGTGATAGGAAATGAACTATGTATTTTTGAGTTAATTTTTTTCTTAATATAGTACCCATTTCAAGTCTTAAGGCCGTACTTAGTGATACAGTCGGAAGAAAACACCGATATGTGCATAGGATCACGCGAGAAGACACTTCAGAAAGGAAGCCTATTTTCAATTCAAATAAAGTCGAACCCGCACGATCAAGCGGGTAAACAAATATTACGCCTAAAGAGTAATTATATTAACTCTTAACTAACATATTTTCCTATTTTTCATTTATTTCAACATTAAATTAACAATTGGTATCTAAGTAATTAAATATGTATTAAAAATTATCTAATTGAGACAGATAAATAATTCTAATGTTTAGCGCAAATTTTTTGCAAACAGATTTAACGCGATTATAATTGAAATATGGACTGTCTCTGCCGTCTTTTGAGAAAACTACTATTGATATTCTAGAAACTAGAACAGTCGTTACTTTCCGGCATTTATTAAATACAACTCTCCAGGAAGCAGAAATGCTAGCTAATGTCTAACCCGCACGATCGTGCGGGTTCGGTCTTAACTATTTTTTTTTAAATAATATCTTTTGTTATAGTGTTTTATTATATAGTCAAAGTAAGTAAGTATGAAGTAAAAATATTTAAAAACTTTATTTTATTACTATCCATTAGGTCTTTAAGAGCTCTCATGAAAACAGAATGTTATTAACACATTCTTCTTGCCTTTGGATAGCTGTTGACTATCCTACTGCAGTTATAAGAGCTTTATTTAAGATGCATCAAATGAAAAGGCAACTGTGGCTCTAACGGCGTCATTCCACTTGGTTGAGCTTTGATACTTCTCTGGTAGATGGTCAGGAGAAATCTGGTATAAAGCGATTAAAGGTGGCATATTGAGAGAACCAGAAGCAACAAAACAAGTAATGTCGTGCCATGGATTCCTCCAGACATTATCAACACGCGGTAATTCAGTTTTTGTCGGTAGAAGATGTTAGTGGAACCGACTTTTACAGAAGAACGTGTATGGGATTGGTGTTTGGCACGAAGTTCTGTTTTCAGATAATACAGTGATTTTAGTCGTGGACACGTGAGTGTAGTTGTTAAGCTACTACCAGGTCACACTTAGTCACTAGTGTAAAAATAAGTGCACTATCGGAAAATATCTCAGACGCATACACATTCGGTTGTAAATGTAGGTTCAACTAACACCTACTACCAATAGAAATGGGAATAATGCGTGTTAAGCTTGTTTGGAGAATTGCACGACATATTTCTTGTTTTGTCGTTTCTGTTTCACTCAAAGATACACCACCGCTAATAGCTTTATACCAGATTTCTTCTGAAATACACAGTCATCAACCAGAGAAATTTAAGATTCTAACACGTGTAATGACGCCGCTAGAACAACAGTCTCACTTTCATTTGCGCGTGCATTATACATTGCTATACATGGCGGATTATAAAATAACAGGAAGCGTTCTGAGTCCTCTATTGAGTTATCTAGTGAGAAAAGGTCAGAATATTCGGTATATGAGCATAGAGAACATGCAGTTTTGACTTTTAAAGATAAAAGAAAATTTAGTGACGAAAGTGGTCTCCAGGTTAAGTTTTGGCGCTGTTTTCGAGGAAAAATGAATAGATTTAAATATATAACCATGTTCCTTGTACAGTGATCATGAACGTAAGACGAAACACTGAGCAAATTCCCATCATTGATAAACGAAAAATCTTCCGATGGCGCTTACTTTATACGACTGTGCTTCATCATCGGAATGAGAATGCCATTGCCGTCCTTACAGAATTTCGGCGATTGGAAAAGTTACGAAGACCGATGAGCATGAAAAACTTACAGGAGATGATCGAACGATTTGAATCTACTGGAATTTTAGCAGTGCAGTCCGGTAAGGCGGCGAAAAATATCGTGTTTCTTCCGTGTTCTTAAGCAGGTGTTGGTACATCAGAATGATAGTCATATTGAACAGCATTTGTTATAAGCAATAAACTTTGTCATATGTTTTGAAGAAATTTTATGTTTGCTGTTTCATGTGCTGATTACGCATTCATTTATTACACATATTTCTCTTGCAGGGCCCAAACTACCCCTGGAGGTGACTTCTGGTGCTAATTATTCTCTTTCACCTGAACAAAATATACAAAGAAAATTTATAATAACAGTCAAAAAATTCGATCTCAAGATATTGGTGAATCTCAATGTTTCAGATCTCCTCGAGTCCACACAAACATTTTTGGAATTCTGTCTGTAAACGCGATAACTCAAAAAAGCAACCAGCTAGATACATGAAATTTGGTATGCAGTATTTACTCCAAAATTGTAGATATGTATCAAATTCTAAACAGAGTCCATCAAAGAAAAGTCTGTCTGCCCGTTAGTGTGCATGTGAACACGATAACTTGAAAACGCAACGTGTTAGATGGATGAAATTTGGCATGTGGCTTTATCACTAGAATTGCAGATCTGTACCTAATTTTGAACTAGATCCAACGACAGGCAGACTGTCTGTCTCTTCGTTTATATGTGAAAACGATAACTCAAAAACGCATCAAGCTAGATGGTTGAATTTTAATGAATCCTTATATTATAAATATATAATCTTTATACATCAAAACGGTGGATATGTGTCTAATATTTACTAAACCCATCAACGGGTAGACTTTGCTTGTGCGTGAATACAACAAATACTTAAAAAATACAAAAAGCTTGAAAATTGAAATTTGGTGTGTGGTCTTGACTCGAAAATCGTAGACCTTTATCACATTATGGACTCAATTGATCAACGGGAAAACATCTAAAATTGATACTCGTTTCTCTTCACTACACGCCGAAGCTGAATACATAATGCTCCATATTGTGAAAATATACTAGAAATACGAGTAGAGTCCCGCTAGTTTAGAAATAGAAACTGCTTGCTCTTTGTACGCACAACGGATTTTATTACATTTCGCTCTGGAGGTTATCTGCGACAGGGCTCAGAACACACCACTTTGTTTTGTGGCCATCCTGCTAATTAAACTCTTCAATAGGGAAAAAGACACAATGTGGAGAGAGAATATGTATATAAAAATATTAAAAATTATATAACCATTACTAGTTGCTAGCTCTCACTAAATAATCAGAGCTGCGGGGGCCTGGTGGCAAGGTCTCGGCTGAGGGACCTGGAGGGCCTCAAGTTCGAAACTCGGATTCCCCCAAGCAGTGGCGGCGAGTCGGGGGATAGGGGTCAGTCGCCCCCCTTCTTTTTAAGGGAAAAATTAAATATTTATTTCATTTTGACTGCCTAAAATTAGGAATTATAAAAAAGCAAAAGTGTTCGGGAAAAATAGCTAATTTTTTTAACAAAATTTTTAACTTTTATTGTCTACCCCTATACTCTCGTTTCTTTTAGATATCTATAAATTGTTCTGCTCCCTCACTTTTTCCCAATTCCCTCACTTTCCACCCAATCGCCGCCACTGCTCCCAAAGGTCCACCATGTGCATGGGCACGTTGATTATGACGTGGAGATTAAAACGTCCTTTCTCTGGTGTGCTTCGGAAATTTGGAGGAGGAGGTGCCATCTCAGGCGTCGTCCTCGTCATCTGACCATGATTCAAAACAACGAGGTTCGTCCCAAACTAGCCCTCGTGTTGCTTCAAAATGGTATGTTAAAGTAACTAAACTAAAACTCACTGAATAATTTTGGCGCACGAGATGACGCAGCATTGGTAATGAGTGTATGAATAGTTTGTTCTCTACTCTTAATCGAAAATTTTCTTATCTTTAATAGCCGTTATTAGCATAGAATAGATTGAAATACTGAAGTATCTTTTCCTAATGAATTGAAATACTGAAGTCTCTTTTCATAAAAGTAGTAAGTAAAACGCAGTGAGTTTATTTTGAAGTTTTTTAAAATGTTCGATTATTCAATGTTTATAATTGTTTCCTCAAAATACTGAAATTTATGACGCCCCTGTGATTTCTAAATCCTCTTTTAAACCTTATTCTCAGCGTTTCCGCGGATAATTCCATTTTTTATATTCTTCGACTAAATTATTTTTTTCCGAGTAAGAAAAAAAAATCGAAGAAGAAGGAAACGAAGAACTCATTATCTTAAGACTGAGATAAGAGATGCATTGTTTCTTGCTGTATTCTTCCGAACTTTAGTTCAGATCGTCAAGTGAAGCTCTTAAAAAATATTTTTTTGGTTCCTGAAGAGCTCTTTGCTGTTAAATTCTTATTTTAGCACGTTATTGACAGAAAAAGTTACCCCTAGTTTGAACGAAAAGTGAATTCTATCAATCAACTTCATTAATAATTTTACCATTGTAAATATATAAATATATTTCTGAATATCTTCTTATATTTATTTTTAATATTTTTTCCCTTTTTAATACATGGTTTACTTTTTTGTTGTTTTAAATCATATTCTTATTACATTGTGAAGTCATCTTCAATGGTGTGAGGATTGTTCTTTTTTCCAGCAATAGAGAATTTCCTTGTTGGAAAACATCCTTTACAGTCCTAATGAACGTCATTTAAATATTTCCTAATGCAATTTCAACAATCAGTGACAACTGACGGAGAAATTCTTGTCGGGAAACATCCTTTGGAGTCCTACTGAACTTCAAATAAAACTTTTCTAGTTCACTTCCTAATGTAATGAGCCAAGAGACAACTCACACTGACAGTACGGAGAAAGATCCGAGGTTAACCCTGTTAGTCTTGCTATATTATTTTCGTAAGTCATCAAGGAAGAATGCGAAAATTTCCCTTAATTTTTAATTAATTAAAATTTCCACAAACGGCTTAGAGGTACACATTCCCTCCCTCCAAAGTATTTTTATACACATACACACATTCTCCTTTATTATTTGTAGAGATAAATTATTTTCTGAGACATTATTGTTTCATTTTTCCAGTCTCATTAAAAACGTTGAATTTTGATTAAAATAAAAGTTTGTTACTTTGTTAAACTTTTAAACCTTGATTTTTAATACAAAGTTTATTGATAAAACATATTTTGTTTTGATCCCACACCATTTTATAATCATTATTTTCGACATTTCCGCGTGTATCAATGTACCCCTATTATGCGGCAGATTGATACAAATCCATTTTTATTAAAAAAGTGTAATACGTATTTTATTATGTCATTTATGAGCAAAACTCGACTAGAATCCTATATTAGATTAATAAATGTATAAATATAGTGCATTAGTTCTAATTATTACCTCTGGTAAAATCATTTTTTAGCTTCCCCAAAAAAAGAGCATCAATGTCCCCGCATTCCCCCAACATCAAAATTTCGTTTTGCTGCATATGGTTTTCGACATACGACATTTTGATATAACAAGGACGTGGTGCTTCATATATTTTTAAAAGATGCCCTAAGAGTTCTGTTTACCTGAACTATGATTTGATACATCTTCAACCAGTAAAGGAGTACGAACGATTAAAGAAGCACGATAGTAAGAATTAAAATTATATGAAAAAAATTCAAAATGCTTGCAAATTATTGAAACATTCATAAAAGGATTTTTAAGATATTTGGAAGCGCAAGGAGTGGAAAGTAGCTGATTTTAAATAAAACAATCAAGTTCAATAAAATTGTTTAGTCGTTTTCTTGAGGAAGTTAAAAAAATACTGAACACTTTCTTCTAAAATAAAACTTAATACAAAAGAAGTTAGAAGAAATTGAGTTTAAAAGTGCATCACACAGGATTTTAAAAAATTTTATCAAGAAAATTTAAAAACAGTTTTTGATCAATAGGGTGAAAACATGTGACATGTATAAATATATCTTTTGAATGTATTCTTTTCCAAGAAAGAAACAATTTATGTTACGACAAAAATAGGAGACGACGCAAAAATGTTTCTTCGAGGCAATAATTGAAAAGTAAATGAGATTGAATGTTCCGTTTTCAGCGTAAATAGATTTTGCAACTATTAGTGTAAATTCATGGCTACTGTTTTGTAGAAATATCACATTATGATTCAAAATAAAAGAAAGTTCTTTCTTTGAAAGAAAGCGAAAAAGAAATGATTTTTCTTGAAGTCAGAGTTTTTATTACATACCAAAATTTAATGATGCAGTTTAAGAAAAGACAGGAAATATTTTAAATCGCAGTTAAAATGTGTAACTTTTATCACCTTTCATGACATTTTAATCGTAAAATAACATTTCTTATTCTTTTAATCTTAGTTAGGAGGTAATTTTAAACGAATTGTCTGTTTCATGTCCTTGAAATCTGTAACAGCTGTTAGTAAAAAAAAATTTCAACACTTTTACCGCACGCTTGAGCACAACCTTGTCTACTAATTAATATGTCATGAAACGTAAGTTCTTTACGACATAATGTCTTAAAAGAATGTGCCTGTTTCAAACGAGAGGACAATTAAATTTCAAATGCCTTTTTATTATTTAAAATGAAATTGAACTTTTTTTATTAAAATGTCAACAGTGATTACCTTTTAAGTTACGTAAAGTGACTACGATTAGTTTCACGTGAATGTCTACTCAATGAAAATAGTAATATTTCGGAAGTTCTGATTTCTTTCAATTTGAAGCGTACTCAAAAAAGCAATTACTCCTTTTTATGCTTGTACGAAAGAGCAGAAATCTGATATCATCTTTATTGTTAATTAAATTTTATTTTTATTCATTAATTTTACTTTTTTACTTACTTTCTCATTCATTTTAGATACATAAATTCATGCTCATGTTATATACGTTGTAGAGAACGCCTACGTATATGTTATAAAGTATTTTTCAACAGAAACGTTGAATTTTCTAAATTAATTTTTTTTAATTCCAATTTTGTTTTATTTCTGAAAACTTATTAAATGCTTGTCGTCTCTCTGAAAAATGAATAAACTAAAATATGTACTAGTTTTAGCCTTTTTTAGAAACATCAAATGTGTAATTTTTCAAAATACCGTTGAGATAATTTAGCATAATGTCAAACCTCCACGCACAGTTAAAATGAACATCTATTTATTTTTTATCTTGAGTATTTTCATTGGACAGTTCTCGATTAAAACGAAAATAAGGCTTAAACCCATTTTGAAGAAATAGTTATGATTATTTCGGCACATCATGACCGATCAGTTTTAACACATTCACTGCCACCGACGCGCTCGCGTCCAGAATCTATTATCTAATTCATGGCCCCTTCTCATTGTGTTGAGATACGGCAGAGAAGGTCATCATTAGATAAATAGTTTATCAGACGTGAATAGTGACAGCAAATGTTTAAACCAATAATTTTGATTTACCAGTTACCAATTTTAGTATACAATAACTTGATAAACAATTTTTTTTTTAAGTTTGTAAATTGCACAAGTTCTCTCCTGTGTTACCCATAAGGATGGACGAGGAAAACATTTATTCACACAGATCTAAGATATTTAATATCAATGCCATGGAAGATTTTTTTGTTCTTTTGATTTTACTGTCTTTTCTTCGATGTTCCTACACATCAGTATTCAGTGCTTACTCACATCTTTTCTCTTGGCTTACACAATGAACTAAGCTTCTTTTAAAATTTGTAAATTGGTTCCATTTTCTTCCTTTGTTAACCATAAAATACCAGGAAAATTTTTGTTGACACAGAGCTAAAGTATTTAATATCAGAACATCGAACTTTTCTTGTTCTTCTGATTTACAGATCCTTTCTTCTATGTTTCTGCATCATTATTAACTTTGATTCACATCTTTTCTTGCCTTTCCTTCAATAAAACTATTTTACTAAGATTCAATATAGAGATAAAATAATTTGGTAGCATGATTTTCTCCATCTTATTTCTTACACCTACTATACATTAATATCAAACCCTCATTTTGTGACCTTGTGATATTCCCAGTTGATTTGATTCCTATAACAGATTTTAAATTTCTTTAATCTCTTAATAATTTCTTACAACTTGTTAAACAGAAAAGGATGATTTTAGAAATTGATTTCAGTTTACGATATCAAGTTCAAGCATTTATGATTCCTTTGAGAATGAAGCTATATAGAATAAATGCAGGAAAAATTTAAATATTCATGGATGAATTTATTCTCCTTTCTCAGTATTAGTTTGCGTTATCAAACTTTCTTAGATTATAAAATATTCTCGAACAAACAAATCCAACAATCAATCAAACTTTCCTATTTTTGTGTTTGTGTAGAAGTGATAAGTTTAGATGAGTTAGAGACTTTTTTTGTAATTTCTGTTAAAATAAGTGTAAAATATCTCTGAGCTACATTTGTGCACGGTAGAATGAATTCATGTTCACGTATAGGATATTCATAAATTATTGACATTTCAAAATTAATTTTAAAAAACCCTATATTGCAGCACTTCGGTGTTTTTTAATGAGGAGAGTAGCTCAAAAGTTTTTTTTCAGTCTGGTAGCGTGACGTTTCGGCACTAAATCTGAGCAATCCAACGCAAGTGTCAAAATCCTACCATGCAGCAGAAGGCCCGTCTCTGGTTTCAAAGTAAATCAATTTACTGACAGTTCAAAAGAATTATTCGGTTAGGTTCAACCTTTACTCCCTCGTACTTCTTGATTAATCTTTACATTTTCGCGTACTATTAAATATATCCTCCCACCACCAACCATCGGTGGTCTATGCAAAAGTTTTCATCAATAATATGTTAAGGACTTAAGTCAGCTTAAGTCAAATGACTCAATTAATAAATTTGCTCGACTTATTTTTATTTTGCATCATTTTATTGCATTTAAAATAGTATTAGTTAAATTGTATACAATGCCAAAACAAATTAAATCGATATTGTAATAATTTGCATTAACTTATAAGAATGACAAAAATTGCACTCGCATTAATCAACTATTCAAGTGGTATAGTTATTAAATGCAAGCATTAACTTGAGGAACAAAATTCTGTAACATATTTTAATTCCTTATGTTTTCTAGTTCCTCATTACCAACTTTGATTTCGCGTACCCCAAATGGTCCTCATAAAGGTTGGGAATCTCTAGGTTAAGTATCAATTATCGGTCTCCAAGCAAGAACTTCATTAAGCGTTGGTATGCGAAATGAAAGGGACAGGAAATGTGCATCGGTGAGGAGACTTTCTCTTCTTCATCACTCCTTTTTTACTTCTTTTAGTATTTCAGCACCTCACTCTTTTACGATTTTGTTTTGACAACTAGATTTTTTGATTATTTTCTACTTTTTAGCTCTAAAATCTTATAACTTTTAGTTTTTATTATTTTTCTACTTTTTAGTCTTTAATATATTTCATGAATTCATTAATATAAATATTGTAAATCTTAAAATCATTTTTCTCAAATTCACTACCAAATGGTCCCTCTTGTATGAAATTAAGTGAGTCATTGATAACTAAGTTCTGAAAATATGAAATATTATTCATAGGGTAGAAGAAAGATATGAAAGAGGAAAATGAAAATATTTTCTATCGGAAGAAGATAAGTTAAATAAAACTGCGTAAAATTGTTTAAATTATTCCGAAATTTTTAAATTGCAATAAAATAGTTAAGAAAGTAATAAGAGATCTTTTTTTCCCACTTTAATGTCCAAATCAGAAAACAGCTTTGAGGAGGAATTACAAATTACCACTACAAACTTTTCGTCAATTTCTTCATTAATTCATGTGCCATGAAACATACGAAGCATCTAATGAAGCCACAACAAGACTATGAGTCATCACCACCTATTGAAAATTTCTTTTTGCGAATCGTTTTCTCCCATTCTCCCCAAATCCACTTCAGACAGATAAGTTGATTTGTGCTCAACTTCAAAACTCAGAAGCGTAATAAGTCTTCGGAATTTTTTTTCCCAGCCCTCCGACAACTCATCTCTACTTCCTTTCACAATCCCGGTAAGCCTCTTGGTGGGAGGGTTCTCGTCTTTACCCAGCCTAGTGGCTTCACAGTATAAAACCCTCACCACCTGCTTCCACACTGCCCAAATAAATCTTTCCGTTTAATGCTGGGTTTTTAAAACCCTTGTCCTTCTTTTATCAAAACTTAGGAGCAAATTTTTAATTTTAATATCTTCTGTGAGGGACCAAAGCACTCGTGATTTACATTTATTGACTCTTTTTTCATAACTTATTACTGTATGACATTTAATATAATCACAAAATTCTATCTAAATTACGTACAATTGATTTTAAAATCAATATAAATTTATAAAAAACTATATAACTGATTAATAAAATAAATATGTCACTATTTATTAACTCTTTTTTCTTAACTATTTATGTTTGTGGTAGCTTTAATGTAATCAAACTATAATGAAATATAACATGAATAATGATCTTTAAAATCAATATAACTTCCGTAAAAATATATAATTGATTAATAAAATGGATACTGACTGAGATTTTTTTTAAAAAAACTACAATTTATAATACAAAAGTATGCAAAATTCAGTCAAGAAAATTGTATTTTTATACACAAATTTTTACTTCAGTTTTGACTTTGATTGTATTCAAAGCATTCCACATTCCTCAAATAAATCTCTTCATTTAATATCTTTTTTTTAAATGTCATCATCTTTTTCATGTCAGTTTATTGGCATTCAAATTTATAATTTAACATATTTATAATGAAGTACAGAAGTGTATACTAAGGTGATCATTAATTTACATAATATTAAATTTTTCAAGTTCATTACTTTATATTTTATTACGATTCAGAAAGGTATCATCATGGATTAATAAGCAATTCAACTACGATGAAATTCATTCCTTGTTATTAGAATCACGGAAAGTTGTTTATCTTGTGAAACAAAATATATAAATGAAGAGGCATTGCAATCAAAGAAAATTTGACCTCTAGATTTTGATTGAATCGAGTTTTTAGACCTTCTAAATCCGAAAAAAATCATCTTTGGGGAATTAGCTCTCCGTCTTCTGTGAACATGATAATTCAAAAAACGAACAAGCTAGACGATGAAATACAAATTGTACCAAAATGAGATAGAATACCAAATAACAAAACCAAATTGTATATTTCTAGTAAATTTTGTCCGTCCACGAGAAGTCTTTCTGTGCGTCCGCGTACATTACAGAACGATAACTCCAAATGCGATGAGCTAGATCAGAGATGTGGACCAGTTCAGGATACACGAATGTAATGTTATTAATGACGGAAAACACCAAACATACGGGAATAAAATGAAAAGAAAAAAATTATAGAATTTTTTTCCCCAGCCAGGTTCGTGTGAAAAGTGAAAGTTATAGAAGTCTGAAAGCCTACATTTCGAGTAGGGATGGTGGTTATTGCGAAAATAACCGGTTTTCGGTTATTCAAGTTTTTCAACTCCGGTTTAACCTGGCGGTTATAACCTCTCAAAATAACCGGTTTCCGTTCTTTTATTTAAAAAAACAAACGCCGTTTGTAGAATTTTTTTATTAATATTGTTTTCACAGGAAATCAATCCATTGGTCAAGATTAATCTATTCATAGACTCTTTCAGTCAACCAACATACGCCTCGAGGAAGCGGTTGGCCTAAGATGATGAAATTCAATGCTTCATAACTTGGTAAATTTTAGTCTAATCAGACACTAAAACAGACCTATCTTCCAGTCGGTTTTTTTACCCGGTTATTGGATTTTAAAAACATAACCGATTATAACCGGGACAAAAAGAAATAACCGAAAAAAACTAGTTAACGGAAATATACAAACGGTTTTCGGTTAAAACCGGTAGGTTTTTCCCATCCCTAGTTTCGAGTCGTTTAACTCTTAAGCTAAACTAGGCTCTTAACATTAAAAAAATAACTTTTTGGAGCAAAGGGATAGTTGGGGAGTATGATAGTATTGGTCAGACTCAAAATAAATTTTGTGTCAAATCCATCAACTGGTTTAGTATGATTTTCTTATCAGAATTGTAGATCGATATCAAATTTTGGACCAGATGCCTCAAAGATCTTCGTATATATTCACGTAAATGTTAACGCGATAACTAAGAAACGCAAAGACTTAGATGAATGAAATTTGGTATGTTGTCTTGTTACTGAAATTATAGATCTCTTTAATTTTCTAATAAATCTGTGAACGGGTAGATTGCCTCTTTGTTTGTCTGTCCGTTTATATGCGAACAAATTAATTCAAAAACACAACATGCAAGATAAACTAAACTTGATATGTGGTTTAGATACCAAAATTGTAAATCTATATCAATTTTAGACCCAATCGTTTAACGGGAAGAGTTCCATCTACACTCGATTCTCTTCACTGTACTATGAAGCTAAACACAAAACCGTGTTATGTAAATATGAATAAAGAGTCCAGAAAGAACACTCTCATGATTTGCGCACATACTTACGTTGTCCAGCATGTATTTGTCATGATTAGGCACTTTCGAAGACCGGTACAATTTCTCATCTTTACATTTCGTGATGTTTCTGACAGTTTCTCTCCAGTGCTAACCAAGACAGGCCACCAAACTGCAAGGGCGGGAGAATGCTTCTTTTGGTTTAGCAGAGACTTCGGAGGATCACGAGGAGGGCTCACTTCCATCACAGATCTGCAGGATGTGTAGCCTGGCTCAAGAAAATCTAAGTCTGTGTCCAAATATTCTCGCTTTGGGTGGTGTGAAAGTATGGAGATTGGGTGGTACCTCAGGTGCTCATATTTTTTATGATTTCGTTCAAACTGGCGAGGTCAGCCTCGTTTATATTATGTGGTTTCAATACGACCAATCTAACATATCAAACAGCAAAAAAGTTATTTATGATTAAAATTAATTTCACTATAAATTCGGATACTTGAATTAAAAAAGCATTATTCTCGCTTGCTTGAATCAGAAGGACAATGCACTTGAATTATAATCAATCAGTGTTTCATTTTTAAAATTTTCTCTTCAGTTTTTTTACTTTGATTTTCTTAACGGCAAACAACTCATTCTACTTTATAGTGCGGTTGAACAATTATTTACTGAAATATGGTGTACTAAAAATAAAGAAACCTTCTCAGGAAATAAGTATAGTATTTTAGACTCGATGAAAAAAAAAGTTAGTGTGGAGAAGTGATATATTTTTTGAAAATTCATCATACTATATGCTTTGTATCTCAAAAAAAAAAAAAAAATCTGGTTTGCAGTAGAAAAATGCAGGGACGAGGCATCTTTATTGTCGCGTTCTTTTCCATAAGTCTGCCTTACTTATTTATTGATTTTTGTGTCTTTTGAGAAACTTTTTTATCATCCAATCTCTCTGTCACAGTTTCGTGTTTTGCTGGAATATCTCAATAGGAGGCATATTGCATAGTTTGTCAGAATAACAGATACTTTATTTTCATATAGCATCTTCCAGGATATTCCTATCGTTGGTGGTTTGTAGCTATTAATTAGATAAAAATAGATGGCTCTTTGTTGAATATTCATGTGAATTTCAATAGTAATAATCATTATCAATAGTTATTAAATATTACGTGAATTTTTTTTTCTGACTTGGCAATAAATGAAATTGGTCTTCTGTAGAGGGATTTTAACTTAGTTATATTTCGTCCCATTTTGAGAATTCGATACCTCCAAGGAACAGATCTTGTAATTTGAACTGTGGTCGAGATGACTGGGGACAACACCTGAGACGGCACCTACTCTCCTTACTTCCGTCACACCAGCCAGAGGGCATTTGGCCCCGACATGGGTTAGGGTGAGCCAGACCTGCGTACACTGCGGCTCCATGGTAAAATCAGTTTCAGACATAGAGCTCTCGGTCCGAACCGAGATCTTACCACCAGGACAGACTTCTATCATTTAGCGAGTTAGCAACTAGTTATGATTAAATTATTTATAATATTTTTATATTCGTATTCTCTTTCCGAATTATATTCTTTTTTTCCCATAATGCGCGTACAATTTATCTCTCCTCATACGTTCCATGTAGCACCCGTGAGCACAAATCATATATTCTATGAATTTTTGAAATTGTGACTTTTTGAAAGAACTAGGCTAATTTTTTTCACACATTTGGCAAGTCAAACTCAATCTTTCGAACTTTTTTTTGACTTGTAGCAAATTTTTGCGCAATTTTTATTCATTTAATGTTCCGTTGTTGGATTTCGAGAAAAGAACTAAAGATTTTGATTTTTTTAAAATCAAATACGATATCTGAGTCTAGTAATCCCAATCAATCCCAAAATAAAATAACATATTTTTTAAATTTCCATATTTCCCAGACTATGCAACCAGATCACAAATCATGTGGTTCGATGGGTTGCCTGTTTTGTTTCTTCAGTTGAATATTTTTTCAAATTCAATATGACTTTGATAGTTAAGTTTCGTTTAGTAGAAAAAGAATTAATTTTTCTATAACATGGTTTTCTCTAATAGTTTTTTGCTTCTAATAGTTTAAAATTTTCCTTTTTTTTAAAAAAAAATATCCTTTATTCGATTAAGGCCTAATGCAAAATTTCATTGCGTAAGTTTTTGCATATAAATTAATTTCATTTCTGTGATATTTCTTATTATTACTTTTTTTGTAAGTATGGTCTGTACACTCAGAGGTAAGCTATTTTGCTAATTTGATGTTTTTTATTGTATTCGCATTATTCCGACCGCATTTTCGGATGGGTAAAATGTCATAGCTCAGCGAAATAAAAATTACGCTCTCAAATAATAAAAAGAGTACAACGTTAATGAACTAAGGGGAGCTGTTTCGGATAACGATTTTTTCAGTTAAGCATGAACATCTACAGCTATTTTGTATCTAATTACAGTATGTAATTCAAATCTTCAGTGTTAAACGCAATTCAAAACTGTCTTATGCTACACTTATTTATTTTATTAAAGTTGACTTTCCGTCGGGAGCAATATTCGTACCAGGCAAGTTGGGCGCAATACGCCTGACTGGTATCGATAATTAAAGATATTAATACCCATTGTTTTAATTTTAGCATTCTAAAATTATTCACTTGCGTTCTTAGGGAGCTTAAAAAGAAAACGTGGGATATCGTTGCAAAAAAAAAGTCTTGCCTTCGCATTATTTCCGTGTTGTATAGTATGTGTTTTTTTTTTTTTTGGGGAATTTGCGAATTCAGGGCATTACGGTTAACTGAGTTCGTTAACCGGGGTTTTACTATACATAATGTGATACATTGCGCCCTGGAACATTTTGGCTCTCTTGCAAAATTTTAAATTAATATTTAGGATAGTTTAATACTGACGTTCAGAAATTTTCATTAAAGTGAACCAAATTTTTATCCTAGGGTTTGTAGAAACTTCAAACTTATAAATTGAGAGGTTTAATTTGGTAATATTGTAAGAAAAATTAAGAATTTAAACTATTGAAAAATTGATCGATTCTATAAGTTTAGAGTGGGATTTGTCTGTGTGATACTTTACTCGTCAAATATTTGCCTTACAGCACAGAAATGACAATTGCTTATGAAAATGTTCTGATGAAAGACTTTTGGCACATAGTTTGGCGTGAAAGGTTAAAATTTTCTTCTAACCAATATTTTTTTAAACTGCTGGGTCACGATTCGCTGGAGTAAGAATTTTTTTTACCTTGACATTTTTTTGATTTTTTACTTTCTCGCATAAGAGCATCAAGAGGAAAATACTATCATCGTCAAAAAATTTGACGTCGAGATTTTCAACAATCTCAATTTTTACACTTTTCTGAGTTCGAAAATGCCATTTTTAGGGATTTATTAGGCTGTCGTAACCTGAAAACACAACGCAGATGAAGTGAAAATCGACACGTGGTCTTCAGATCAGAATTGCAGTGGCGTAGTGACCCAGGGGCAAGGGCGTATAGATGCCCGTTCCTTAGAGGCGCCGTAGTCAAGCATTGTTACGCGTTTGCGCCGTTTCTTAAAGCAAAATATGATGAGGAATAAAATATACCTTACTCCAGGTATCATTTACGCTTGACAAGTTATTGATGACATCTGGGTAAAAAAAAATCATATTGTTTTCCGGGCGCCACTTACGCTCTCTACGCCACTGACCATGGTGACAAAGTGTTGTGCGCTTATTCACTTTTTGCAAGTCAAATGCGATGAGGGTGCGAAAAATATCATGCCCCGGGCGCTGTTTACAACCAAAGCCACTGGTGATTGACGGGGTAGCAAAAATTCATATTATGACCCGGACGCCACTTACCTTCGCTATACTCACAATTGTACACACCTGTGCCAATTCTGGACCAGATACATCAAAGAGTAGACTGTATATCTATCTGCGTGTATGTGAACACGATAACTCTAAACCACAGCATGTTGTAGTGTCCTACTATAAAATGTGTGAGAGAATAAGCAATATTTCTTTTTAATTTAGTTTATTACAGACACAGGACTAGCACCATAAATAGACAAACATACAAATACATTTAACATAAAAGATAAAATTATACATTACAATTATTATTTCGAATCTAGCCACACAAGCATAATAAGCCCTCTCCATTCTCGGACACAAACAACCACCTAAGCTACCGTCCGACTGTGAACTAAAACTTTTAAAAAAACAGTCTTGTGCCACCATCTACCGTAGGCAACAGCAACTATGAAAATCCAATTCTTTACAATGTTAACAAGCTAGACAAATGAATTTGAAATGTAAGTTTTGAAACAAAATTGTAGATCCGTATCAAATTTGGGACAAAACTTTAATGCGAAGAGGCATTGCTTCACAATACAAACGACTCCCTTCACTATACCGCAATTTCCCGCAAGGGGGCACCTCAAATACGGGGATGAAAACCTGCCATTATAAGTAAGCAGAGTCTCGTTTCCCGGTAGGATATAGTAATGGTGGGGTTGAATTACCTCCTCCGAGGACGGGTCGTACCTCTGTAGAGGGTCGTCATGTAAACCCTCATAATGGGGAGACTATTATACGGGAGCCGCATTGCCCTATTAATTGTCGCGGCGTCCTGGTTATTCATGTTGGATCCATGCCTAGGCTGACGGAGTATTCGTTTGGGATTCACTATAAAGGCAAGCTAAACACAAAACGCACCATACTGAAAAGTATAGGAGAAAATTGAAGGAGAACGCTACATTTTATTTTTGCTATCAACTCTCAAAATATTTATTGGTTCAAAACTTTTTACTTCGCATATGAACCTCTTTAAGCCAATGAACGTCACAGTCAGAGTGGTAGAACTTTATCGCATATGGCATCGAACGCATGTTGTCATACGCTGTGGTGTGACGTCCGTCTTTTCTCCGCGAGAAGAGGTTAGGGTTCCAAAATTAGAACGTCGTGGTCGCATGTATTATGTGACAGCACGATTGACTTGATTTTATAGCATGCATTCCTCATTTTTATAATTCTTGCTTAAAAAATGATATTATTTTAGTGTGTGGGTATTGCTTAGAAAGAACTATCTACGCGTCTGATACACAAATGTTGTAGAATGTATTTTTATGTATTTTGTACGGCGCTTCATTTATTTGCTTACTTTCTATAGGTTTATTTTATATTCTAATGATATTATTTTCTACAAAGTACGATTAGTTTACCATACATTTATTGAGTTATAAATAAATTCTCTCATATATAACTCTCATTCTCAAATGGTATATATGAAATGCTTTACTTTTTTGGCTGGAAATCAGTTTTAAACAATCAACAGTTAAAATGTATTAATACTATTTAACAATACATCGTTTATGAACAAAAACTTTATCATGCCTATCCCAGTTGTTGTTTTCGACAAACTATTCATATTTTAATTTATTCATTTGTTTAATTAATAATATTTATGTTTGTGATACTACAAAATCTGAAAGGTTTTCGGATTCGTCAGCTGAAGAAATGCGTCTGAGTTTTTTTTTGATGCACTCAATTTCTTCACACCCGACACAAACGGCAGATGCAAAAGCGTTATGCACTTTTTTATAACTTGTTTTCCCACCATTACTGGTTATTTTTCACGTATCTCTGAACGATTGAATATAGCATTTCCGGCTCGCTTACCAGCTGTTGATAACCATTGTTCTACGCCTGAACACTCAAATAATGGGAACTTTACATTTTAATAATTTTCATTAAAATTTATCAAATAATTGTTCACGATAATATTAAACAAAAGCCATCATTAACTTATTTTGTTTTCATATATTTGAGATTTTTTTCTTTCTCGAAAGGAAGTACTTTTATTTATTTTTTGCTAGTAGGGGTTGCAGACAGAAAACGCTTATACCTCTGTTTTGCTTGAAGATACTTGTAGGATTTGTTACTGCATTTCTGTACTATATATATAATGTATTCGTTGTTGTAGTCGTTAAAAAAAATGGGCCGAATTATTCACTAATTTTTTTTATTATCGGAGAGTGACGGAATGTACGGACATCTTAGTGTAAGGTTTCGCCAAAAAAAGAACAGAAGATCCTACTTTTTCTCAGGTAGGGATTTAACAGATAGACACGTGATCAAAGTGAAGAGGAATAATAGCTATTTTAGTATATTACGTAAGTGTTTTAGGAAAATGCATGGCGTCAAGGAGTCACTGATTTAGCAATTTATTATTGCGTGGAAACGATTAAATATTCTTTTAGTAATAAATTGCCAAAACGAAAGATGTTAATATACCCAGAGCGGGAAATGGAAAACTGGAGTTAAGAAAATGATTTTGGAACATTAAGACTTTTAAAATATAATATTAAATTTGAAATAAAATTAGATAGTTATTACAATTTCCCCCATAAGACACGTGTGGCATGGCATGACACACACCCGTATCCTACAGGGATGCCCAAATAAAGAAATTTAAATTTAAATTTGAAATAATTCTTATAAAATGTTTCCACTTTATCATAAACATGAAAATAATTTCAAATTTACTTTTATAACAACTTATGAACAAATGTAAACTCTTGACTTCCTGTAAAAGTTCCTGAAGATTCTTGGTACTGTAAAAACTCTAAATGTAAACAACATAAAAACATTGATATATAATTCTAAAATATAAATTGTTTAATTTTTTCAGAATCAGAAATTAAATGTCTATAATTCGTGATGGTAGTTATGCGAATTAAAATTATGATATTAATTTATTTTATAAGTTGAAGAATTTTCTGTTTAGGAAGAAAGATACGATGGGACATTATAAGCCTTCAGAGATGAGCATTTTTGTTTTTGATGGTCAAACTCTGTGCTTTAAATCCACATCGCAAAATCCCTGAAAGCTATTTTTGTTTATTAACAACACAACTCACTGACAAACTGTTCTACAATCGAAAGATTACAAAAACTGATCTCCCAGCCCTGAATGGAGGATTGGCGTTATTATTTATTTTTTGTTCATTATTTATTTTTCATACAATAATATTTTGTTTTTTATTTACTTTTTCTTTTAAGTCATGTAATATAAATTATTTTCCATACTCAACAACACATTTAAACAAAATTAATTTATAAAGCATTAAAAATTTATGTGAATTAGAAAATTTAGGGTATTTTTTAAACTAAGTTTACTTTATAAACATTTAAGACCATTTTTTTAAAAACATTTCCCTTATAACCATAAAGCAGATGTTATTTTCAGATTTGCATCAGTTTCACTTCAAAATATAAGAGATGTAAAACAAACTAAGTTCAAATAAATCAAATTTACAACTTTAACTTTGCAAAGTAATACTCAAATTTTTAAGTGAATATTTCATTACTTAATAAAACCTCTTATACCTCCATTTATTATAGCATTGATATCAACAAAATAATTTTTCAAACCAAAACAAGAATACTTTCACTTTTTAAATTAATGTCAAAAATTATATCAAATGAAACATATGAATAAAAAACATAATAAAACCAAACTTTTAAAATTAATATTTCTTTGTAAGATATCTTATATTCAACATGAATACTTAAATTTCAAAATTTAATATGGAAACTGCAAAATTAGTTTCAAATCAAAACAACGTTAAAATTTTTTCGAATGTAATTTCATATCAATCACGAAATATAAATCAATAATACAGCACCAATAATTTTTTTTCAAATATAAAACTTAAAATCAATTAATAATCAAAAGTGAAGAATTAAAGTTATCGATAAAGTTATATTTTTTTAACACCACGTCGAGAAATTTTAGCATAGATTTGTAGATTTTATTTGCAATCAGCTGCAGTTTTTTTGAAACCAATAACACAAGGAAACTGAATATGCATATCTTGTGCAATGTTACATTATTTTTCTTTTATGAAAGAAAACCGAAACAGGAACGTAAAACGAAATGAAGATTTAAAGCACAATATGGATATTCCGTTAGAAATTTTGAGAATTAAATCATATTTCTGAAGCAGATAATAAACACAATGGTGAGGACCATTTTCGTTGACACTTGAAAAAAACATTGTAGATGTGGGTGGAGTTGACGCTGTATCAGGGAATTTCCTTGCTGGCAGCTGGTTCAGAACATCAGGGACGAGACATCAGGAAGAAGTACAAAAATCTGGTGTTGATTTTTCAGAGGCACTATTTTGGTCAGCCATTTTTTGTTGTTCCCTCACTCTCCATTACGTTCTTTCGTTTTAATTTTTACATTTTAAGGTTTTTTTGCGAACGGAACACTCATCCTACCGACTATTGAAATGTATTCGTTGTTGTAGTCGTTAAATAAAACAGGCCGATATTAACTAATTTCTTTTATTATCGGAGAGTGACGGAATGTACGTACATCTTAGGTGTAAGGTTTCAAGCAAAAAAAGAACAGAAAGTCCCTGCTTTTTTCTCAGGTAGGATTTAACAGATAGGCACGTGATCAAGTAGAGGAATAATAGCTATTTTTAGTATATTACGTAAATGTTTTAGGAAAATGCATGCGTCAAGGAGTCGCTGAGTTGTAGCAATTTATTGCGCGTGGAAACGATTAAAATATTCTTTTAGTAATAAATATGCCAAAACAGGGAATTTAATAACCTCCAGAGAGGGAAAGAACGAAACTGGTTTAAGAAAGCAATTTTGGAATACATTAAGACTTTAAATATATAATATTTAAATTTGAAATAAAATTAAGTGAGATTATTACATATATATATATATATATATATATATAAAGATCAGGAAACAAAAAAGGTGCGAAAGGCAGTCCATTGTCATCAAGGAAGAGACGATATTTGTTTAATCTTCTTTATTTTAGCATCAGGCTATTTCTTCATAGGGTAAAGAATATTTCATTTTTATGTAGCTCAGACCAGAATACAGAGTTTACCGCTCGAGCTGGGCGCGTTGTTTAAAAGCTACATGCCTGCTGGCGTAAAAGGGCAGAAAAGAACGCGCAGAATGCTTACATACGCAGGAAGGGAATCTTCCCTTAGGAAACCTCATTGATCTTGAAAGAAGTTGTAGTCGTTTATTGTGATGAAAGAGAAGTATTTAAATGAGGTGTCGTTAAGATTATTTAGGAAAGTTAAAAATTAAAATATCAATATATATATGTGTGTGTAATAATAATATATATAGTATATAAGTGGGGTATTAACGATCAGCCTCATTTGAACTAAACTTCATTAAAAAAATTTACGAAATAAATATACCAATTTTTTTTCCCTTTAAACATAGATAAATCCCTAATTTGCTTATATTATTTTCATACAGATTTAATTTGATACATTTAGTATTGTAGCTGTGGAGTAGAAGCAAGTGATTACGGTATGCAAGATATGTCCATTAATAGAATCTTGGCATCTTAGAAACCTGCGCATACTAATAATTACATGTTTGTTACGCCAAGTTGCTGGTAATCAACTTACAGAAATAAAATTTTCAATATTTGTGGGTTTATTCCTGTTGTAAATCATCCTCCGTCGTCCAGATATAATCAGATTGTCCAGATCCTTAAAAATCAGACTGCTGACTGCTCTCCCTACTCATTGTTTCATTGATTACGAAGTTCAATAATCAACATCAACATCCAAGAGTTTGAATATGAATTATAATATAAAGCATAATATATGATCATGGTCAAAACAATGGACTCTTAAAAATATTCCTCCAATGACAGAAAGTCTTTCTAGGCAACACAGGGCTTTTCTGTTATTATTTAAGTTTTCTTCTTGTAGTTATATAATTTATTTCAAAAATTTTTCTTTTTATGTTGTTAAATTTATTTTAAAAAAAAACTATTATTATTTTCTGAGGTATTTCCCACTTCATGTCCATCTAACAAAGATTACCAGAGAATCAATATCGATTCTAGATACGAGGACATGAAGTGTGTTTATATATTACTTTTTCATATATTTGCATCTAGTTACGCTAGAGACTTGTTTTGTTTTTTCGTCAGAAAATGGGTTGCATCTTTTTTGCTGCTGTGAACTTGTGACGAGGATAAGGCTAAGAACTTTGTTTCTTTTGATGAAAGTTCTAGAATTTATACCTGTATTGTCTAGGGTTGGAACATGTGTGTAAGAGATTAGGCCTGGTAAGCTACTGAGAATGCTAAGAGAAAATGAGCTTATTTTTATTTCCTCATTTAAATTTAATTATTAATATAAATTAGGAATTTTAAAACATTTTATAATTAAGTTATACAGAAAGCAAACGTTTAATGCCTTAAGTTATCTTTTGTCTAGAACTTTTCATGTCACAAGCCCAGTGATGTTAACCTCTCGACCTGATGTGGAAAATATTATGAAGAACAAAAAAAAATCTTTGAGAAGAGTAACCTAAAATTATTTTCCTACGCCGTACGTTCCATGGATTCATAGTATTTATAAACTTATAAGCTAACATTAAGTCATTCGCAGGCGTTATAGTTCGATATAAAAATTCTACGTGAACTATATGCATTTTTAGTTGAATCAAGCGAGAACACATTCCCCGAGAAAGTGTCATCTAAATTAATAATAGAGTAATCTGAACTATTAGGTGATGGTGCTTATAGGTTAATGGAGTCCTGAACTCAAGGTTCTTAACCTCCGGACTCTTGTTGTTGTTGGGGGAAAAGAGTACAACAAAATACAGTTGCATTGCAAAAGCGCCATATTAATATAATAGAATCCTAAAATTTACTGTTTCTAATAAGTTAAAAGAAAAACAAAAAAAAGAAAGAAAGAGAAAAGGAGAACGGGATGTTAAATAGAGGGTTTTGAATTTACATAAGGATGAACTGTTAAGAGGATAATCAACTACTGAAGATTCTGTATGAAGAGGACGACATTATCATAGACTAAAACAGTAATTATTTGACCATCAGCTTTCGCGATATTTACTGTGAACAACTTTTAGTTCAAAGGCATTTATATTTATAATTTCTTTATTTTTCATTGATTTTCCTTTCTGAACCGTAAACTTTATATGTTGGTTAACTTCCAGTGGAATAATAATAATAGATTAACATAAGACTTGTTACCATACAAATTCTTGAAAAGATTATATGCTTGTTTGTTTTCCAGAGATTGCTTTACATTTTTTTTATTTATATATCTCTTTCTAACAAGATGAGCGTAATCGATTGAGTGTTACTGTGAAATTTCAAACACGTTTTGCCTTTAACTGTCTTTTCCTGCTGATAAATGAACATAAACCTTTAAATGTGCGATGAAAGCTCTTAATTGAAACAACCTTTTAAATACTACTCTTTATTATTAACGCAGATATTTTAAACTTTCCAATTCCATAAACTTTTTCCAATTTTCGTTCAAATGCTTTTCACTATGCTAAATGTACAACACACACACAGGAAAAAAAGAGCTCAGAAATGAAGTATTTGGTTGAGTAACAAACAATTCATGAGCGTTTGGCTTTAAGGTATGATCGTGTGGTTGCAGTAAAAGAGATTATTTAAATTATATACATTTATTTTACATTATTTACACTACTTTTTTTACATCCCAAATACTTAGCGAAAGACATCGCATCGCGCCGGATACAGAAATACATTCTGGAACGACAACAATGTTGCCACACACAAAAGATACAATTTACATTTAAAGATAAATGAAAGGCTTGGCACTATCGCCCTACAAGCGAGTTTCTTTTTTTCAATTTTAAAACTTCACGCAGAAATAAAGGCAGTGTCAAAATGTTTTATGTCATCTGAAAAGAATTTCATGCTCTACAAGATAGTGTGTTTTGATGTTTTAATTTCAATGATGATTTTTGTGCATTCTTAGATTATTAAAATGGAATGTCAAGTGGACAAAATGCAATGCAATGCAAATGAAAAACAATTTCGACATCAATTGCTTTTTTGCATTGAGTCTAGGAATGTTATGATCGCCGAAGTTACTCGTGAGATCTTGTGTGTGTCTAGAGAAGGAACAATGCCTTAAGTCCTGCCTACCTAGTTTTCGTGCTAAAAAAATGAAAAAGCGGTTGGACCAACTTTATTCGTCAAAGGACCGAGAAATGTTTTTTAAAAATAGTTTGAAAATTTAAAAAATTAGAAAATACTCATGCATTATTACTGAGCCCAATATTTGTTCAGGGAAAGTAAAAAAAAAAACAATTTACATTGACACTTTTATTTGGAAAATTCATTTTGATTTTTAAAATGTTAACAAAAAGCGATTTTGTTAACATTTTCCCTAATAAACATCGAAGAATTTGACAGACCTTACCTTGCTCTCAGAATTCTCGTGACCCCCCAAATTCTTCTACGCGATCTTATGGGGATCGACCCACAGTGGTTTTATCTGTCTTAAATATATATATATGATGTATGTTCTCTCTTCATATATTGTGTTATGCC
>BGPR01001783.1:127441-155323 GCA_013235015.1 Araneus ventricosus
TCGATACTTCGTTCCAGTTACGTGTGCTCAAGCAGAGCACATTCCCCGAAGAAACAATTAATAATAGAGTAATCTGAACTATTAGGTGATGGTGCTGTAAGGTTGGAGGTCCTTGAACTCAAGGTTCTTAACCTCGACCTTGTTTTGTTGTGGGAAAAGAGTGCATAAAATACAGTTGCATTGCAAAAGCGCCATATTAATATAATAGAATCCTAAATTTACTGTTTCATAAGTATTAAAAGAAAAACAAAAAAAAGAAAGAGAAAAAGGAGAACGGGATGTTAAATAATGGGATTTTAATTTACATAAGGATGAACTGTTAAGAGGATAATCAACTACTGAAGATTCTGTATGAAGAGGACGCGACATTATCATAGACTAAACAAGTAATTATTTGTGACCATCAGCTTTCGCAGTATTTACTATGAACAACTTTTATTCAAAGGCATTTATATTTTATAATTTCTTTATTTTTCATTGATTTTCCTTTCAGACCGTAAACTTTATTATATGGTTAACTCAGTGAATAATAATAATAGATTAACATAAGACTTTTACATACAAATTCTGAGAAAGATTAATATGCTTGTTTGTTTCTTCAGAGATTGCTTTACATTTTTTTTATTTATATCTCTTCTAACAAGATGAGCGTAATCGATTGAGTGTTACTGTGAAATTTCAAACACGTTTTGCCTTACTTCCTTTTTCCTGTGATAAATGAAATAAACCTTTAATGAATTTTTGACTGAAAACTCTTAGAAACAACCTTTTAAAATTACTACTCTTTATATAACTGCAGATATTTTTAAACTTTCCAATTCCATAAACTTTTCCAATTTTCGTTCAAATGCTTTTCACTATGCTAAATAACACACACACAGGAAAAAAAGAGCTCAGAAATGAAGTATGTTGGTTGAGTAACAAACAATTCATGAGCGTTTGGCTTTAAGGTATGATCGTGTGGTTGCAAGTAAAGATTATTTAAATTATATACATTTATTTCCACACTATTTTTTACATCCCAAATCTTAGCGAAAGACATCGCATCGCCGGATACAGAAATACATTCTGGAACGACAACAATGTTGCCACACTACAAAAGATACAATTTACATTTAAAGATGAGGAAGAGCACATCCCCCACAAGGTTTTCTTTTTTTCAATTTTAAACTTCACGCAGAAATAAAAGGCAGTGTCAAAATGTTTTATGTCATCTGAAAAGGAATTTCATGCTCTACAAGATAGTGTGTTTTGATGTTTTAATTTCAATGATTTTTTGGCATTCTTAGATTATTAAAATGGATTCAAGGTGGACAAAATGACAATGCAATGCAAATTGCTTCGACATCAATTGCTTTTTTGCATTTGAGTCTGGATTTATGATCGAAGTTACTCGGCAGGATCTGTGTATGTCTAGAGAAGGAACAATGCCTTAAGTCCTGCCTACCATTGTGTTTTCGTGCTAAAAAAATGAAAAAGCGGTTGGACTATTTAGTCAAGGACCAGAAATGTTTTTTTAAAAAATAGTTTGAAAATTTAAAATAAATTAGAAAATACTCATACATTATTATGAGCCCAATATTTGTTCAGGGAAAGTAAAAAAAAAAAACAAATTTTAAGCACTTTTATTTGGAAAATTCATTTTGATTTTAAAATGTAAAAAAAGCGATTTTGTTAACATTTTCCCTAATATTAACATCGAAGAATTGCAAGACACTTGCTGCTCTCAGAATTCTCGTGACCCCCAAATTCTTCTACGCGATCTATGGGGGATCGACCCACAGTTTAAAAGGCCCACCTATGAACAGGTTGAATGCAAGAACCGTCAGGAGGATTTGACGACAGAACATGTTGGGCTCTGCTATGGTTTCTGTAGTGAACAAATATCAAATAAACAAGCATGGGAGACTCCCTCTAAGTCTTTCCAGAGTAAGGTGAGTTTGTTTTTAAGCTTCATCTATAGTGAAGAGAATCATTATGTCTATTTTGGATTCCCTTCCCCTTGTCCTATTAGATTCAAATATGAAATGAGTTTTGAGATTGAAAACGACTACCAAATTTCGTTTATCTAGCTTGTATTTTATCGGCTATCGTTCATTTAAAAAAAAACTTTGAGTTCTACTTTACGAATAAGTAATCATATTTTCATGTATTCTTCTTAAAGTTGGAGGTACCACATAAACAGAGTTACCTGTCCTGCCTGCATCCAGGGACTATTAATAGCGATAACAATAGCTCAGTATTAGTAGCCATGCACTGGCCCGACGCCTCCGTGGAGGTCATACTATCACTAGATTTAAGTAAATTTGACAAGCTCTATGTTGAATAGTTTAGGCTCAACAGGCCTTCAGAGTCTGACTGGTTTTACCCACTTTCCTATACAATTTACCAGGAAAAAAAAATTCTAGTGTTGATTTAAAATTAAAATAGTTTTTTTAAAACTCCCAGCATTTTATTACTGACTTGTAGTGGGTTCAAATGGATTCAAATAAAACAAAGAAATGAAAAGATTTGAATCAACCCAAGACAACCCCATTTTGACTTTATTCTTTTCTTAAATTGGGGGCATGAGCTGGACAACTAAAGTTGGATGGGAGGAGAGTATTAAATAGACAGTCAATTATGCGCATGTGAACTTAAAAATGAGCCACATAATTTAATTTTGGAATCCATTGCGCATCATGCAGTAGGAAAAAAAGGATGTGATGGCACAGCACAATGCAAGACTCAATATTGCAGTTAGATGGAAGATGAACGATGCAGTTACGCTTGCCAGTGTGACTGCGACACTGAACATGATTGATTCCATAGTAAGGTATAGTGGTGTATGCTTTTAATAACGTTCTGTGAGCAGTCAAAAATAATTTTATTATATTTTTTAGTCTGGTATGTCAGGAAAGATGAAGGCATCAACAAAAGAAAAATGCTGCATTCAATTCGTCTCAGTGATTTGAGCCGAGAGTGTGTGAGGCTGAATGCCGAACGCTGTTCCGGCTGCTTTTTTTTACTTTCTCGCAAATGAATATACAAGAGAAAGATATTGTAATCAGTCCAAAAAATTCGAACTCGAGATTTTGACGAAATCTCCCTGTTTAGACCTCCCTAAGTCCTAAAACACCAATTTTGGGGTATGTCTGTCTTGGCTGTGAAACGGAACCGAACTTTAGAGCTAGGAGATGGGGAAATTTGGTATGTAGTCTTGACAACATTCCTGGGGTTTCTACAAATTTTGGACAAACTCAATCAACGTAGGAAGTCATACCTTTATGTCGAAAGTCAATGCGAACACTATAACTCAAAGAAACTTGAATAGCTAGAGCGATAAAATTTGGCACACAGTTTATCGTCATATCATAGATAGAGTCCGTATAAAATTTTTGGGAAATCAATCAACGAGACCCCTGTCTGTCCGTCTGTAACATCAACATACTTGTTCAACCTACATGCGATACGTTCTATATAGCTAATGCCGGCAAAAAGGACTACCAAAAGCTTGGCAGTTGCCAAAGTACCACTTCTGGCGGCGGTTGTGCTGAACTTAAACATTTAGGGCGTGTCTACGCCAGGTCCTAAATTGCAAAAAAAATGCGAAGGGGATTGTATTTGTTTTGATCCTTCGAACACGCGTGTGGTTCTAACTTGGTTAACTTCGACGGAAGTTTATTTAAGTCTTTACACTGTAGTCCAGGCTTGTAGAACTATATTTTTCTATAAGATATGCTATGATGTTCTATACATCCTATTTAATTCTGAGGTTGTAAGCTTTCATAATTGATCTTCATCAAACATGTTATGAAAGGAATTACCCTCTAAAGAATGGAAACTGTATAAACATTTTGCAGCGTACTGTCATTGTTCAATGTATTGATTATAAAGGAAGATTACGCACTCCTTTTCTTAAGAATGTAAGAGGAAAATCGGTTCGCATCTCTTTAGATTTGATTTTCCGTAAATATTTAGCAATCACTATAATCTACAAGTAGAGAAACCTTCTGAAATAGTCATCTAAGATTCTGGTACGTAGGTTCAATTTTTATCCACGAGGGAGGAAGGAAACTGCCGCCTTTTGGGAAAGTATACGAAAAGTTTGGGGAGATAATCTCCTCTGGTTACTGTCTTTCATATGAAATATACAAGAGAAATATTTTTAATCGTCAAAATTCGAACTCAGATTTTGACGATCTCCAAGATTTACAGACCTCCTGAATTCGAGAAAACACAATTTTGGAATTATGTCTGCTGTGTGTCTGTGAACGCGATAAACTCGAAAGCTATTAGAGATAGGGATGAAATTTTGGTATGGCCTTAAACATAATTGTAGGTTTCTTGTAAGTCTGGAACAAGTCGTAAACTTGGGAGATCCTAATCCATCTGTCTTAACTTCCATGCGCATGCGTAGTAGGTAGGAAATGCCTGCGTCAAAGAAGGAGGCATTCGAAAACTTGCAGTTTGCCCAAAAGCCAATTCTATGGTATGAGATTTTGTAGAAGCAAACATTTAGGACGTCCGTTTTCCGAGCGTATAAGGACTCTTGACGCATGCGAAACCTACATCTCGATCGTTTTCTTCTCCGCACACGTGAACTCGCATTGCTAGAGTTGATAATAAAAAAATGTTGCAGAAGTGTAATAGCATGCAGCATCTTTTTGAAATCATGATTATTCACCTCAATATTTTACTATCCTATTCACGACAGAATTCAATTGAGCGATTTCTGACCCAAAAGGGAGTTGAACGTAAAAAATCCTTTCGATCTTTTATCGAAAAACTCTTGCAAAACACTTTCATAGGACTGTTTTCGACTGATTACACGCACCAGAAGCGATAACAGAATCTGATACGCTGATCCTTTTCGAAGACGTTTCATAATTACGGCTGTGCTCAATCTAGATGATATTCGAAAATCATTGGTTAAAATCATCATGACGATTAGCGTCTTTCCTTATCTTGTGTTATTACAAGTTGGTGCCATTTTTTATTTTTTAGGAAGGCTACTCAGAAATGACTTGAAGTTAAGAAGTTTGCTCTAGCAGGGTGAGTTCCATTTCAAATTCAATTTTATCGTATTTCAAGAAATCAGTATCCTAAGTATTTTTTAATACGATGATATTATAGTTATGCACCATTCTATACAAAATCTTTAAGTGACCCATACATTTAGCATATCCATGGATCATGTTATAATTGAATCAATTTGAAAATTCTAAGGACATTAAAATAATAAGAGATATCTCATCCTGAATATATTGCTTTTCTGACACTATTTTGAGGAAATTATATATCATTAAGATTATCCATTACAGGAAGTGCAGGAAGAAATTTAAAATAATGAAAATTAATTTCATCACTATTAATCATCACTTATTTTTATTTTTTAATTTATTGGCGTATGTAACTTTGGTATCAGCTGTGAAATGCAAATTGAATGTTCAGTGATTGTAGGCAGTAATAGATAAAAGAATTTTTAAAACAAAAACTTGTATCCCCCAATTAAAAAAAAAACTGATAGATGAAATGGAATTTATAGTGTTTATGTAATTTTTCATTATTTTAGCTATTTTTGGACATAGTTTAATAATTAGAAAGTATCTGCGTGCTTCCATAAATATTTTTTGATTTTATGTGTTTTTTTATTTGAGTTGAAAATGTGTCACCCTCACAATAACTTCCATTAATAAGTTTTTGAGTACAACTTAGGGAGAAAAAAAATTGAAAATTTATGTTGCCTGTCCACAAAATGCTTGTGTTTGTGAGACTATTCTAATTAAAATTTTAGTTATTTAAATTATATCTAATACATATAATATAATTAACATCATATCTATGCATTCTGCAAAAAGCTTTGATTAATAGAGTAATCCTTTTGGCCTCGACTTGAAATAATGAAAATATCTTTATCGAATCATATTAATCACATTTATTTTATTTATATCTGCCATATATTATATTTTTTATGTATACATTCTTAGAATAAGTTAATGAGAATTTCTTAATCAATCTGGATTTCTTCTTATAGTTTACTTTCCATGATTATTTAAATTTATGTTTTGTCTCCCTAGTTGATATACAAGTTACCTGAACTGATCAAGCCATTTACAACATAAAACTAGTTTTTATTTTTATTAATTATGCACTGGGATGCGTATTTTAGTTTAATTGATCCACTATTAGAATATTTTATTGGGAGGAGTCAGTAGATTTTTTAGTACATTAGCTTTTTTCCATTTCTCTCGCATCTTCATACTTCCCTATTAGTTTACATGTGAACTCAAGTATAGAGGTAAATACTTAGTAAATATATATTTTTTAATTTTTGATTTTAGGTTATGCTATTTAATCACACATGACATCTATAAAATGCCTTGGTATACTTTCATCAATGCTAAAAGTTGTTGCAGATAGATTCTCTGAAAAATAGATGTATGACTGAATAAACAAAATGTAGATTTTTTTTCATTGCAGAATAGTAATGATTTTTAGAAAGTATACTGCATACTGTTCTTTCAAATATCATGGTTTTTCATTAGAAATATACTGTGTTTATGTCAACTAATTAAAAATTATCATATGTTTAGGAAAATCCATCTATTTCAATATAGTCTGCAAATGCTTTTATTATACTAAAAAAAAAATACACACTAATTTTTTATGAATAATTTTTATTTCTCCTCTTCATAAGAGTTAACTTTGGCTTTAGTTTAAATCTTTGACATGCCATTTGCTTGGTTACTAACTAAAGGATCATACTGTACTTTTATATAACAGTTATTTTAATTAGCATTTGGCAGGTTTATAATTGCAGTCATCTACTAAGTTTAGCTATGTTCTGTTTTGTCTACGTTAAAAAATTTTGGTATTATAAAGCTCTATTTATAGGGGATATTACTGTTTGTAGTAGACTTGAAATAGTTATTACATTTTTTTAAATATTTTTATGAAAATTGATTACTGTCTTGCGATAATTGTATACCCCAATGTATAAAGAAGAAAAGGGCACATTTTTTGTTATTCTATCTTAATTTTTAAGAGATTTCATAGAATTTTAGACACACTTCAAATCAATCAAATAATTTTCAAACTCAATAATCATTAGTTGATTAGGGCTGTACTTTAATGCGAGCAAAAACATTGCGAGCTGTTCCCCAATCTCTGCTTTCCATTTTACTATGTTATGCATCACCAGTTGTACCAAACAAAAAGTCACGAAAAACCCGTTTCTTAGGTCCCATGATATATTCAACAAAAAAAGCCAAATATTATAATTTCATGTGTGTCGAAACAATGGATGTGCGTCTCATCTATAAAATAAACTATCAATAGAATGGTGGAGGGAGTATGTGTCGAGACTCCTAATTCCATAATTTATGGGTCAAGTTTATTCAAAACCTTTTTTTACTGTTCTTGTATCTAAGAATAATTAAACCATTAGTTTTGTAAAAGACATTTTAACTAATGTATAACATAACAGTGGCGAACCCAGGATTTAGTGGGAGGGAAGATGAGGTATAAAGTTTTGTATCGTCGTGACAATGATCAGAAATCTTAGCTATATGAAAACAAAAACACCTACTACGAACTTTACTCACCTAACAATAGAATCTTAAAGAAACACGACAATACTTTTGATAATTTAACAAAAAAATTGCACAATGAAATAAACTAGAAAACATTCTTTCCATGTCAATGGCTGCAAATATGAGTGTAAATGACTACAAAGTGAGAGAACTTCCAAACTGCTCAAAACCAGGAAGAAATTTTTTCTTTCTTTACAAAAGGGAGATTAAGAAAAAACAGCTGTAGTGATTTTAGATAAAATAAAGAAAATTCTGGTCTAGTTCTGAGGGGGGGGGGGGACCTGCGCGCTGTACCATCCTGGTTTGCTACTGATGGGAAGCAAAACCAATTATTTAAAAAAGATCGTGGCTTGTCTTATATCACTATTTGCAGAAAATTTTCTAATTAAATAATTTATTTTGCAGGTTCTAGGGAGATTAAAGGTCTTCATTAGGCGAAATCAAGGAATATGAAAAGAATTAGCAGGAAATGGCTATCTTTCATAATAATTTGATTACGAAGTGAGATTTTTTTTTGGGCGTGGGTAACTTTTATGTTGTTTGTGATTTTAGAAGTCAGTTTTTTTTTTATGTGTGTCAATGTATTTGAATAATGTAATATGTGTTAATTTTAAGTATAAAATTTAATAGATAACTGTGTAATATTTTATAAGTATGCCAAAATTTTGCTAGGGTGTGTGATCAGAGAGTTTTAAGTAACTGCTTTTACTTATTTAGTTTTGACCTTTATTTAAAACCGCCTTTACACCGATCAACATTTATACATTAGTTGGTTACATTTTGCTTCCATGTAAATATAGATAATGTTTATTCAAATTTAAAAATTGTACACATTTCAATTATTCTTTCTTTCAAATTTAATTTTAAGCTTTTTTAACATGTGCAGTTCTGATTTCTAAATTGGGTACTCATTATAATGAGTTTTTATTCTGTAATTTATCATCAGTCTCGAATTCTTTTGAGCATTTTTTCATCTTACGATTTGTAATGAAGTAGTACTCAAGCAGAGATTTATGTAAAATGTATTTTATGCTTGTAATAAAAGTATAAAAACGGCTGCTGTTATGTTATTTGTGTTACTTTGAGATTAATCTATAAAGTATCTTATGTATAGTTATTATTTTAACTAATAAATGGAATAAAAAACTTATATTCATTTATAAGCATAAGTTTTTGATTAGAGACAATTAATTTTCTTATGATTTGTAAAGAATGAAAAGATTTGGAAGTAATATTTTGCAGTTTTCTTATTTAAATCTTTGCAAAAATGTATATTATTAGGTAAGCTATAGATATACTTTTTTATATTTATGCTAACATCTATTCTGGTATGCATAGAGCACTAATTAGTTATTGTAAGTTTTGAGAAAAGATCATTATAACCCTTTACTGTTACATATAACTTAACTTGGAATTCAAAGAGTGGTTTTAATGTCTCCATGGAATTTTTGCAGTTTAGAAACAAGTATTTTGTTAAAATTCTAGTATTATTTTACATACAGAAATGTAATATACTGACTTTCAATGATTTTTTTTAGGGATGTTTACCTTCATTTTTTAAAATAAGATTTACATAAATATATATATATATATATCATTTTAAATAACTGGTAAAAGTGTTTTTAATAATGTATATTGTACACATACAGATGATTCTAGTTGGGAAGAAGCCAGGAAAACTAATTATAGATTGACCTTAAATCGCGGAAATTTTTCTACAGCAGTTTCTGTACTACACCTCTGTATATTTTTAAGTGATTCATCGTCAGAACTTTACTATGTCAGTACAAACTCAAAAGCCTTATAATTAATATTTTCAAAATTATAATTTGTAAAAGAATAAGTAATTCGCTGCAATAACTGGTGTGTTGAATGTTCTTAAAGATAATGGAATAGAAGCTGCAATATTAGAGAATATGGTGAAAAAATATGCATTGAAGAAATGCAGATTTAGAATACATCGCAGTTAAATAAAAAAAAAGACTATATCAAGTTTAATGATTTTGTGAAATTCTAATAACTGCAAATTGAAATTGAAGAAAAATACAATCTTAAATCTACAGAATATTTAAAGAAGAAAATAAAAGAATTTTGATACTTTATTAAAATTAGATTGAAAATGCAGATTTTTTCCTGTATTCAAAATCTGCAGAATATTTAAAGGAGAAAATACTAATAAAAATTTTTTGCAGATTACATTGGAAAGAAAAAAATGAGATTTCTTCTGCCTTCACAAAATCTGAAGAAATTAGAATGAAAAAATAAGAAAGAAAATTTTCTGCAGATTAAATTGAAGAAAAACTGCAGATTTTTTTCTTCAAAAAATTGGCAGAAATCTTTAAAAGAAACCTCAAAAAAAAAAAATTCAGATTTTTTTTGCTGGTTTAAAAAAATTATTTATTATAAACCGTGCTATATAGTTTATAATTA
This sequence comes from Araneus ventricosus, assembly GCA_013235015.1. Classification (NCBI taxonomy): domain Eukaryota; kingdom Metazoa; phylum Arthropoda; class Arachnida; order Araneae; family Araneidae; genus Araneus; species Araneus ventricosus. The sequence goes on from BGPR01001783.1 coordinate 137,446, forward strand.
TTTCCATTATATATGAAATCTGATTGCACTGTGCAGAATTAATGCAGATATTAAAAAGCTCTACCCAATTGTTTTTCCGTTTTTTTACTAGTTTTAAAATAGCAGAAGTGAGTGTAACTAGTGAAAATAAAGACCCAGTTGGTTAAAAGATTTAAGGATAAAATAATAAGCGGCATTTTACCTACTCTAGGATATTATTGCATAATGCTCTTTATAAATACTAAATCAATTGGATTCAATATTCTTAAAAATGAGCTATCTTTTAACGTCCAGAAATGGAAGAATAATTAATTAATCAATATTAAACATTTAAAAACGCGTTTTTTTAAACGGCTCTGAATAAGTTTTTTCAACGATCAAAAAGGAGCGAAATCATACAACAAAAACATTTCCAGAAAGAGCGCTTTCTTTCAACGCTCTAATAAAAGTTACAAATTAACCTAACAGGATCGAAATGAAACACTTCAAAAAAAAAAGGCCGTTTTTTCAACGCTCCTTTAACATTAAAAATTAATCAACAAAGAGCAGAAATCATTGCTAAATTGTTGCTCAAAAGACATTTCTTTAACACTGCTCCTTTCTTAATATTAAAACTAATGGAGGAGCTGGAAATCTTCAATACAAAAGAGAGCGAAATTCGTCTGCCGATTTTTCGCTCCGCGGAAGGATTGAACAAAACGCTAACGGACGATGCACTTTCAATACGGAAAGGGCGATTACCATCCATCGGAGCACGATTTCTCGCTCATTGAGTTTAAGCGTGTATAATCTACAATGAGAAACCTTTGATAGTCATTGTTGGATTCAGGTTCAGTAGGTTCAATTTTTTATCTACGAGGGAGGAAGGAAACAGCGCCTTTTGGGAAATATACGAGAAAGTTTGGGAGACCACTCCACTGGTTTAGAGAAATAAATAAATTGTAGAAATAGTCTAAAGAAGAGCTCAGTTTTTTGTCCTCAGGTTAGATTGTTCACTTCTGCTTTTTAGAGCGTCCGCACTTACTTTTTGCATACCACTGGATGCGAGTCAAATGCGCCGCAAGCTGGAGTCCATTTACACATCAGCGGGAAAAGTACGTGAGCGTCAAAACACAGCTTAGATAATCTAGTTAGAAATCACAGGATATGCTCAATTACGCTTGTCATCTGATTGAGACGTCACATACTGATTCCATTTGCAATATAACCCTAAATGTTACTCTAAGTTTTGATAATCAGTGAAAAGTGAAACGAAAATTTGCGGATAATAGAATTAATGCACCTTAATTCTTTTTTGTTTCGAACGAACGAATTTTTCTGTTTCAAAAAGCGAAATCAATGTGTTTTCTTTTCAGTAAATATAAACTTTCATAGGGCATTTTTTTTACAACTACTCTGAAAAGTATTGAAAACTATATTAGAGACTATTGCGATTCACAGGAAGGGCATCAAACTGTAATTTGTTTCAAATTACCTTCGGCTTTCACGCCTTACTTCGACAAACGAAAAATTTCTGCACTTTTGTGTTCTGTAAAGTGACAACGTTATTGAAATATAATGCAATAAATTGTTGTTTGTACTTTTTTTCTCGTATATGGTAATTTACTTTTGTATTAAGAATGCAGACGAAATAAGTAGAGAGTCACCTGTACAAAGACATCATTCCTAACCGTATCATCTTGCGTAGCCACATTTGGTTGACTCAGCAGGAATAATGAAGGATATGCTCAAGATTTTGTTTCCCATTTCGCTTCCACTGTTGATAGTAATTCGGTTTGGAATCATTCAGCCTCAAGAGAAGAAAAAGGGAAACAAGTTTTTCAAGAAATTCTCTAATTTACAAATGCATTTATGTACTACGAAAAGCGGTTTGTGGAAAATGTGGTTCATCGTGGTAAATTTGATTTTTAATTTTAAAAAATTACTTTTTTAATTCTGGGACAGCATTCATGCTCATGAGTTTTAAGTTCAAACTTTTATTTCAATAACATTTCAAAGAAAAAAGTATTAACACATTTTTGTAGCCAAATTTAATTCAGAAACGTCACATGGTTGTTTTTTTTTAATTAGTGGCGACTTCCGAGTTGTTGACCGTTACTCAGCCTATGTTGTTATATTCTTAAGCTTAAGATTTTTGAGTTGCAGCTTTTATTTCAGTAAAAATGTATTCAGTATGATAAAGTATTAAGATACAAAGGATTTTTCATTTTTTGCTTATTTTATGTATGTTTCTGTAGTTATTACGTCTATTTGTATTTATTTATTATTTATGTTTGTAATTAATTATTATGTTTGCTGTTTGCATTTGATTATATTTATATTTACGTTTTTTTGTATTGTATTACTTTTATCGCATTATTTTACTTATATTGTTTTGTATTGTATTATCTAATCTTTGTATTTTATTGTATACTTATATTATATTGCACTGTGTTGCTTTAATATTTGTATTAGAATTTTTCTTCCCACTGACTCGTGACTTGTTTTACACCCTTTGGGTAAACAGGGTCGACGCGGGTAATAAAAAAAGGATTTTTGTAGCTGAATATACCTCAGAAATGTTATGTCACTATTTGCCCTTCGTCACTTGGATTCGTGTCCCTCAATGTGGCAGTTGATCATTACTTGCATATATTTTCTTTATTTTAAGCACTAACTTAATAGGAATTGTATTAAAAATTTGCGGCGCTGGCCTGGGCTCAATGCTGTATTAAGTAAATTCCATATAGTAACACTACCTATTACAATGGTTCTCATGAAACGCGACGTCGGTAAAATTTCTGCAGATCTTTACCGATCGTCGTCATTATTTTTTTTGTGTGTGTGAACACGATAACTAGAGTTATTATGATTGTATTTGAACCGAAGTGTGGTATGTTGTAGGGAGGGTGAAAATCTCGGTCGAGTTCGTAGATGTGTCATCCAGCTCAAAAAGGGTGGAATTGGTGGGGATTAAAATTTCCATTTCCTTATAGCTCCCTTACCATTGGAGATAGAAAGATAATTCAAATTAAGCGAATTGTCTCCTCATCATGAAAAACAAATTCTGCATTGAAAGTTTTAAATAGTTCAGAAGTTAAGGGCTGAAAAGTGATTTTAAGTCCCTAATTGCGAGTACTTTTTAACCTACACTTGTGACATCTTGTTGGAAAACTCTTATCAGTAGCATTCTCTTCCACACCCTTTCGCACTCGCAGCTCCAACTCCTATGAATTTAGAGTAGGAAATGTAAAAGGGTGAGATGTGAGGTTTCTTTAACCCTATGACTGCTTATCCCGCGATTTCCGTGGAGTGGAAGTAAGTCTATTTTCTACTGCATCTTGCGATTTTCGCAAGCTAATGGGTTTATTTATGACTTTTAAAACGTTAAATAATATTATACTAATAAAGCCTTTCATGCAACTAACAATTCGCTTGGTTCAACGGTATTCCAATATGTTTCAAATATTGCACCTAAATAGTAATTTAAAAATTCCGCAGTCAGAGGGTTAACTTTCTAGACAAACGGAATCTACTTCCGGCTTCCAACTTACTGACAAGATTTTCTTTTTCCAAATTAATTCAACGTCAAGAATCATTAAACTGCATTACTAGACCCTATGTTGTAGAGTAGATAAATACCATTATGCGTAAATAATATCTATATTAGAATTGTCCAGGCGTGGAAGTAACGCTCTGGGAGCAGATAAAAATAACTCCTCCTCTTTGTTCCGTTTTGGCTGGAAACAACTCAGACAGGTTTTTTTTTTATTAAAGCTACGCAAAAATAAAAATCAGTTATGGAATTGTAAATTTCACTTATTCATGCTGGATTGGAGTAAAGGTCAATAAGATCTGTTTCATTTCTTTTTTATTTTCATTATACCCTCGGTAAAAGTAAAGTAAAGTAAAGTTATTTCTGAAAAAGAAAGTTCGTGGAAATTGATTCATGGCATTTTTTATATATAAATTGAGCCGCGTTAGCAGTTTGATTTCTTTTTCATTTATGCTGATTCTTTAACTTTACTTCAAGGATCAGTTGGAAGTTCGTGTAGAATACTTTCATTTTGGTTAAAAGAGTTCCTTCTATATATTTTGCATTTAATATTTTTTTCTTAAATGTCCTTATACTGAAAGGATCCCTTTACTTTATGATTTGAATTAGGGGTGCATGCTAGAGCAAATATTTCCCCTCAGTATATATATATTTGTATTTGGTAATGCATTTTTTTCTGTTAGGGGATTTTGCATTATTTTTACTCGGACGAAACGAAAGTAATTGTTAAAAGAAAGGTTATTATTAAATGAAGGTTAGTGTCAATTGATTCATCAGTTCTGTTTTTCATACATTTTTTTTTATTTCTTAAGCATTCTGCCAATGTACATGAGATTTTCTACTATAACTTTCGTTAGTAAATCAGTGACAATGGGATATGAGATATGTTTGGAGGGCTAAAACCCCGTCTTAGACGGGCACGAATCTTCTAGTTTAATATATGCTTTGAATGATCTACATTCTGTATGAGGCTTAAGATTATATTCCATTTTGCTTTCTTTTCTTTTTCGTAAAGCTTTGCTTTTAAAGATTGGTTTCAACAAACATCTGTGAAAGTGATTTCAGAAAGTGACCGAAGAATGATGACATAGATCTTCACCGCTTATTTATTTCAGACAGATATAGCTAACTCAAACTAAATTATTTAAATATTAATATAACTTAATTGCAAATTAGTTTTAATTAAATTTATTTAGTATCAATAAATTTAATATAATCAGTTACGGTAATTAAAACGATGCAGTAGTTAAAGCACATTTATACATCAATATTTCATCGCCATTCTCAGTGTTGACTCGTTAACTTCGAAAAAAGTAATGCAGTAAACGAGACTTTTCTAAGGCTGAATGCTATATGTAAACGAGACTTTTTCTAAGGTTGAATTCTATATGTAAACGAGAATATGTAAACTAGACTTTTCTACGGTTGAATGTTTAGTTCTCCGTTTTGAAGCTATACAAAAGCTATTGAGGTCGTATCACATATAGTAGACTTCCAATTATCCAAATCGATTTTTGGGGGGAGAAAAAAGAAAAATGTCAAAATTGGGAAAAGAATAATGGGGTCGCAGTCAGACCTTCATACATGATCTCAAGAGCACGAAAAACAGAAATGATGAATCAATTGTCACCAACTTTCGCTTTGCAAAATATATAAATATTCAATTCCAAAATTAAGTACGAAAAAGAAAGAACCTTTTTAACGAAAACGAAAGTAAAGGTCTCTGAGAAGTGGAAAAATAAATTATTCTAGTATAACTTCTATTTGATATTAACTGAGTTTCACGTCGATGATTCAACATAAAAGAAAAAAAGAAAAGAAACTGCTAAACTCAGCTAAAAAAAATCCTTTCATAACTCCTATTTGATATTAAATCATCAGAGAATCAAAGCAGAATCCCTAATTTGTAGACAGACCGTCTGAATATCTTTGGCACGCAGCCAAACCAAACCACGTGATCATCACCGATTTCTCTGAGTAATTCTATTATAGATAACAAAATATACAACAGAAACATCAGTTATTAACCCTTAAAAGCCCGATTTTTTAAAAATTGATTTAAAAATGTTTTTTGACTTTCATTTCTTGAATAAAACATGGGAAAAATACTTTAAAAATTCCTACTTTGTTTGAAGCATGGATTTTGGCTAAAAAACAGTTTGTTACCAACAGATAATACTGGGCTTCATTTCAGAAAAAAAAAATTCCATGATAAAAATCTATAATATTAAACGCAGATGAATTTTAACAATTAATAATACGGTTAAGGAATTTCCTTCAACATTGTAGAATAAAATATGGTTTTCACAAGCGTACAAACAAAGCAAAAAAGATGCAGCCTCAAGTAAAAACATCCTTTTATTTTTATTTTTTTGTCAGCACTCAGGCTGCCATCTATATGTCGTAAATTGATTTAATAAACATTTCAGTATGTTTCCTATTGGCAACAACAAGCATTAGAGCTTCAGTCTTATTCCCAAGATTATAGAAGACAAAATTGGATATGTTGCTTAAGGCAACACTGGGCATTTAAGGGTTAATATTAACCAAAAGTTAATTAACCTGTTAGGGATATTTTTTATTCACTCTCTATTTAGATGACATCTTCTCTTTTGAGAAAATGTTATAGCTTTGATTCAATTAAGAGTCCATGGATCACGTGAGATATTTACGGATCCCACGCAATTTTTATATCGAATTATAACATTTGTGTATGGATTTTTATATCAAATGAATATCAATGAACACCGTAACGCGATGCACGTACAACATATGTGCAATGGACGTGGTTAAATACAGTTATTAGAAAATTGTATTGGAGAGTTTTCCAGCGACCTCCAAAATACATTTAAGAGATCCTATTATCTCATAATTACTAAATCCTTCTTTCAAGAATAAAGACCCCTCTGGAAAAGCTTTTAGTAAGTCTGCCAACCTGAAGCAGTGGTGTAGCAAGGATGAATGGAACAAGGAGGAAAAGTATTATTTTTTTCACCTCTTTCTTCATCAGGGCAAGATTATCAAATAGGCAAAGTAGGCAACTGCCTAGCGGCCACGCAACATTGGGGGCCCCGGACGCCTTGTGATCTTTATTTTTGCATTATTTTCAAGGCGATTTAATTTGGTGCTTTCATATTTAATTTAGTGCTTATAAATTAAATAAGTATTATCAAATTAATTTAACATGTATTATAAATGAATAAGTATAATAAAATTAATAAATCATATTTAATTTAGTGCTTATAAATTCAATAAAAGCTTGTGATCAAACTTATTCAAAGCTTAAATTTCAGAACATTACTCTTAGGATTTTTTTTCCTTCGTGTTTTTCAAATTGCGCTAGCAGATTAGTGTCATCTAGTTTGTTTTTCAGCTGGCCGACTGACTCACCAGTCCTGGCAACTTTTGTATTAGGGCAGTGGTTCCCAACCTATGGGCCGCGACCCACTTGTGGGCTTCGGATAGCGTATTAATGGGCCGCGAAATGCTAGTCAAGAGTCGAAGCCAGGGGAGCTTCAAGAGTTTTTGCTTTATAAAACATTACATTTTTACAGTAAGTTTCACTAATTACTAGCGTATACGGGCATCTAATATATATAAATATATGTGTTTGATTTTTTTTTTTGCTTGTATATTTAGTTAGTAGGCCTCAAAATATTTTTTTACACAACAGGTGCTCCACACAACCAAAAAGGTTGGGAACCACTGTAATTAGGGTATTAGATTGTGCAAAGAAGTTTTGTAATTTTTTTACCCTTTTTTAAATAAATTTTAAATTCAAATTTTACATTTTTCTTTATTTGCGAGATACTGAAACAAACTCTGCTGAAAGTGACCCGCAATTAAATTTTGTTATTTTAGTTTGTCTTAATATTTGCTACTTAAAAACTTTGTATACAGATGAAATGAAAATCAATAAAAAAAAATTTGGGTTTGGAAATTGCGGAGTGAAAAGGGGGACCCCGAAGCTTGTATTGACAGACAGACAGGCCCTACAGAGTTTAATCCACCCTTGTTTCTCATATTTGACTTCAAAAATTTAACTCACTAATATTGAGTCTTCGAAGTACACATGAAACATTGACGCTCCAGAGACCTATGACCCCTTGCCCCGCTACAAAGCGGCTGACCTGAAAAGTTTAATTCATAACATAATTAAATTAAAGGCTTCGTGCATCGAGAATTCACACGGTACATTACCTAAGAGAAGAAATTTTACACAGTAGACTATTTTGAAATAAATAGCAAAATTAAACACGCATTCTAAATACAGAATGTTAGTAAATGGACATTTTCATAGATAAACGAAAGAAATTGAAATTTTATTGCATTACCTGTAGCCAATGACAAATCAAGTTGACAGAACGTAGAAAGCTATGAACAACCGCTTTACCGATTTTAATACGTTTCTTGACTTGTCTTAGATTTATGGAAATAGCTACATGAAATTAAACAAATCGTTTTTAAATATAGAATTTCATTACTCGGACATTGATTATTGGTGTTTAAAAATGAATTATGTTCAAATATATTTATTACTTTAAAATATACTAATTCAAAACTGTTTAAAAGGGCGCCGTAACACCGCGTAACTTTCTTCGTACTGTCCAATTCAGTTGTCACTGGCTTTGGAGCTAAATTTATTCCAGTGTGTATAAAAAGAAGAGGAAAAGATTCACTTTTTGACACAATCTATAGTAAAGAATACCAATACTGAACATGCAGATTGTTTCGGTTAAATTGAAATATATATTTGAAAATTATACTTCAAACCAAAGAACTTTGTTAGTACATGAGTATAATGGCTTTCATGTTAGCATTTATAAGAGGGAAGTTCTTAAAAAAACAAAATCAGGGGCTTAAAATTAAATAGATTGTTTAGTTTAATTATATTACCATCACGTTTTGAAGCAACGCGAGGGCTCTTTTGCGACGGATCTCGTAATTTTGAATCGCAGGCAGATGACGAGGACGACACCTGAGATGACACGTACCCCTCTCCAAGCGTCCGCACCACACCAACAGGAGGGTGTTTGACTCTCTACATATGACTTAGCGTGCAACAGGCCCAATACACGACGGATCTTCAGTGGAATCGGGTTTCGAGCCTGGAACTCTCCGGCTCCAAAGTCGAGACCTTACCACTAGGCCACCGTGGACCATTAAACAGATTGAGAAGGTTTTAAAAATGTAGAAAAAAAGCATGATTCATATGAAAGTTTATATATATATATCAGTCAGTATCGTAACATTTAATTTTTCTTTAAAAGTATAGGCTTGTTTGATTTTATCAGATATGTTGAAATATCAGTCTTGAGTTACACATTGTGATATTGAAGATGGACATGGCAGTTTTTTAAGCCACGGTCTAATAAAAGCGAATGAAAATAAAAACAGTAGCAATTTTAAACTACCATCACTTTAGCAAATTTTAAATTAAGTTAAAAGCTACATTCTACCTAATTTACACCTCTAAGATATAAATTCCACGCTAATACGAATGAACCATTACGCAAACAAATTAATTTCCGTTAATTTAAAATTAAAATTCCCTTTCAAAAGCATAAGTTTAACGCTAGCTCCATCTATAATGAAAGAAACGGAGGTTTTCTGAAAATGAAAAACCATCAGAAAAATGAAGTTTTTGAAATTAAATGATATTGTGTGTGAATTATGAAGTAGCACGAGATTGTTTAGGAGAAGTTCGTAGAATGTGTTGACTGGAGTGAAAACGAATTACCAGAATCAGGCTAAGTTCTATTATTGAAGTGGATGAAAATGATACAGTTGTATATGGCACTCGGGGCTTGTATTGCCTCTAGGACCCTACTGGGCTTGATACGTCCCTGAGCTGAATGATAATAGAAACAAAATGTTTTCTAATAATTATACTAACCTAGATTTTTTTTAAGTATGTAAGAATGAGATAATTTCAGGTTGAGATTATAAATCAAAATGAAAAAATTACATAATACATTTTTATTATTACTTGAAAACCCATATGTATAACTGAAGAGAGAAATTAATCATAAGAATGAAAATTATATTATTTCAACTATTACTTTTCTTTTTCAATTTCCTGCGATAATATGTTTTAATTTTCCTTTTGTAAAATTGCTGAGTTTAAGATTTAATAAAGATATTTATGGTGAATACCTTTTTTGGTGATTTTTTACTCCATTTGATGACATTGATGGATTGCATTAAGTACTGGAAATGACTTTAATTCTAACTATTTAGAGGAAAAAAACCCATCTATTCTTTATAAACTTCGCTATCGGAAATTTTCATCACTAATCTTTCACTAATGTGTCTAAAATTATACTTTCTTGGATTTGAGATTCAATCTCGCCGCCCTTCTTATCACACCGCAAAAAAACTTTCTTTCTCACGTCAGCTCTGTTACACATTAAGAAAAATAAACATAAAAAATATATTTATATGCAGAGAGAAATCGAGAAATACTACAGAGAGAAAAACGAGAAAGCGAAGAAAATGTTTTGGCGTGAGATATCGTGGTTGGCGTTTAACTTGGCGAAATTTCAGCGAGCGAACAAATTTCTTTTCTAGTCATTCGGCAGCAGTAACCCAACTTGCCTCTAGCGACAGTTCTGTAGTTCTGACAAAGCATTGATTTGCCGTGAAATGTGTTGTTATTGTTGAGAGCAGTTTGTATGAATCTAAAATTAAAGTTAATATAGTTAAGCGGACGATAAAATGAAATCATAGAAGCGTAGCGTGCAGTTTTCTCACGGATTTTTTTAAAAAGCATCTGAATATTTTGATCGATCCATGAATAGAAAAAAACAGACGAAAAAAGTTTGGTAAGTACATTTGATCGTTTCAGTGTGTGACATAAAGACAGTTGTTTTGAGTCGTGCATTCTAGAGTTGTATGAAGGATACATTCGGATAGCGTGTAACGGTCCAACTCCTCCTCCCCTTCTCGTCTTCTCATCTCTGAAGATTTGCTCAGATGTACTGGCGTACAAAGTGGAAATGTTCCGCGGTAAATGTAATTTAAATTCCTTCTTTTAAAAGGATTTAACGAATATTTTTTTCTAATTTTTAATAACAAGTAGTAATATAGAAAGGGTGTATCGAACAGCGTGAATCAACAAATTGCTAGGAATCCGAATTTTAATCATTTGCTAATAAAATTATCTTAGTATCAGCATAACATAAATATTCTCTTTGTTTACCCACCCAGACATGCATTTTGAAATTGATTAGAATATAATAACACTTAAATACTGCTGTATTCTGTTGAAATTTACCTTTTTCTATTTATTATAATTTTACTTACATTTTTATCACAATTTTCAGCTTGGGGGCTTGTTTAATGTTTTGTTTACTTCAAAACTTCATTCGCTCTAGATTCCATATTCAGAATTTTCATTCATTTATTTGTTTATTTCTAGAATAGTTGAATTAGGACGTTGATCTAGCAAATCGAAATGAAATTACTTCGGTATTGTAATAAAGGCTTGTGATTTTTATTTTACGTTTCGTATTTTTCCCTACATCCTTTGATAATTGGAATACCGTTAATTCACCCACCTTCACTAAATGCATGTATTGAGTTATTGATTTGTTTGTATTGATTCATTATTCTTTGATTTGGTGTGAAAGAGATTTTCTACATCATATAAGTGTAATTATATATAGAGAGAGATGGTGTAAAACTTTATATCTATGCTTTAAATGATTTATATTAATTTGTATTTGAACTTAAACATTACATTTTATTTAGTTTTTTATTTAATTCTTATAAAAATTATAGTTAAAAGATTACTTTTGAAGTCTTCAATGAGTAAAATTGCGAACATGTATGAAAACTAGGGTCATAAAAGTTTGCATTAAAGTACAATAGATTAAAAGCCTCAATCAATTTAAAGTAAACAAAATGCTGAATTTTTTTAAAATCTGAAGTATTCATGTTCACATCTTATACTTCTGAATAAATTATCTGTGACTGTTGTTTAGAGAAAACTCGGAATCTTGAGCTCAGTGTGTTTTTGATGTTAGAGGATTATTCTGTTAATATTTTTTTTTTATGTATCTGGGTTTTTATTTTCAAAAATTATATTATTGTATATAACCTAATTTATATCCCCCTTTTGTGTCCATATTTACTTTAAATTTTTTTTGTGAAGTTTCATCAGCATAAAATTAGTCTAGCTGTATCTATGGGCTGAAAATTCATCCTTTGGTCTGAATAATATAGAAGTAATGAATGTTATTTTATTTTACTACACTTTTGATAAGCTGAAAGATGTTCCTTGCTAGTTTTCATATTTTCTCATTTATGTTACATTTGTCTATTTCTAGTATATAATCAGCATTTGTTTCATTTCACAGCTTAAACTTGCTTTGAAAACTGTTTCTTATATCTGAATTTTCCTCCGACATAACTTGGATGTGGAGCTAGTCTTTATTTTTTGCAGAGTTCGACATTCTGTTGAATTTTTTCTGATTATTAAAAAAGTTGCTGGACAAGATGCAATCTCTTGTAAATCACATTCCATTTTGGAATTACATGGTTGAAAATAGTTTTAAATGTTTCAAACAGTTTCAAAATATTAGAATTTTGCAGTAAAATATCCCAATCACTTTTTCTCCATATCAGATATATCAAAATTTGAACTTTTAGGGTAGCAAAATAGAAGGTTTTCTATCAAATATTTAGTACAAGCAATATACACATACTATGGGCGATGTGTTGTAGGTATAACTGGCAATTAGTTTAAAATTTGCATTTTAAATCATTATTGCTGTTAAATATTACCTGTAGACCACTTAAGTCTGACATATAAACATTGTTTTTGCAGAACTTTTTAAGCTATTATAAATCTTTTTCATAAATCTTGAGAGTTAATATCTCGATTCCATCAATTTCCAGTATCCAACTTTGTGATGGATTAAGGTCAGAGCTGAGAATTATAGCCTTCTTCACTAAGAGAGTAACAAATTATTTTTTTCACTTTATTTCATAACCAGCTGTACTTAAATGTGGTAGTTTCATGTTCACAGCAATCAAGTTGGTAGCTTGGGTTTTTCCCCAACAGCATTCTGTTTTCTCTTAGAAAAAGTTTTCATGCGTTTAAAAAATCCTTTTCATATCTTAAGATGTTTCTTCTGAGTATCTGAAACATAAACATCTGATTATGTTTTTATTTTCAGTTTGGAGAATTTAAAATAGCATTCACAAAAATGAAATAAGTATTGGAAATTATATAAATTAAACCATTAAATATCCAAGTATATTTCCTTTGAAAGAATCTGCTGTGCTCAGAGTTCATGATATACTATATGTGCAACAGATATAATTTTGAATATTACGTGAATGAAAGCATATTCCTAAGGTATTTGGGGAAGAATATTCAAGTTATGTAAAGTGATTATCATGGAATTTGAAATTTTTTTGTTATAAAAAAAGCATTTAATTAGATATTTTTAGTATTTTATCCCTGAATCTTTGTATTTAGAATTTGATGCATGGGTGTAAAGCAGATACACTCGGTCATTAGACATTTTTAAATATAAAATAGTATAAGCTGCAATAATTTCCTTTTTTTCTTCTGATATAACTGAGAAACTAAAGTGATTGTAGATATTTGGAATTTTGCCATTGATTTTTATTTTTACAAGTTTGAGGTTAATCTGTATATAATGTACTGCAGTGTAAAGAAGAGAAGGAATTTTCCCTAAGATATTGTATTTTAATAATCTCCCCATGATATATATATATGGTTTAGAAATAAGATTATTAAAAACAAATGGTGGTAATAGCTGCTGGCTATTTTTTCCCATCTCTTTGAGTAATAGTTTTCTTTGGTTAAAAGAATGTTTGATCTGATAAAAAAATTTAGAAGTTCTTATTTTCTTTAAAAGATATTTGGGTCACTACTATATGTAAATTATTTCTAAAGTTTATGAGTTAAAATTACTTTTAGAGGACTGTTTCTTGTTATTGTCCTGGTATTTTTCTAGAATTTATATGACCTCTCACACAAGAACCAGTTATAGAGAAAACGGTGCATATTTAACTCATCAATACTTTATCCACTAGACGATTAAATTTGTTTTATAAAAAATTACATTGTTTGTGGCTATGTATATTGCACATAACTCCTTTACATTTCCCTGAACTTCTTTGTTAAGATTGATTAATCTTTTATTGATTTTTAAAATTATATCACCAGTATTCATTTGTATGAAAGTTTCACAGTCAAGATAATCAAGAACTGCCTCTTTTTTTCAGTTTTTTAAAAAAGAATACTGCTTGATATTTAAAGGGTTTTCTAATATTTACATTAGTTGATTCTACCCTGTCAAATAAATGTCAATTTTCAAAAAGCTAGCAAACTGCTTTAATTTTTCTGTTCTGAAAGATTATTTATATTACATGATCTAGTTTAAAGTCTGTCAATTGCACAGATGACAGAATAGTGGACTGTGATAGAAGATCACCTTGTAACAACTTATTCCATGTAAAACTTGGAAGTATATTAGTGTATTCAACCATGGAAAATGTGGATACTATGCCTCCTGTAGAATGTTTCATGTCATGGTTGTTCTGAATCGCTGAGAGATACATTTAGTTATTGGGATTAATGAAAGATGGTAGGGTGACCTGGGGTAATTATGGGTAAAAAAAAAATAAGATCCCAATATCAAGAAAAATATAAAAGATACAATTTAGAAATTTGTGATGGAGTTGACTTAGTAATGTAGCTTTTGCATTAAACATTCATTTTACCCAAAATATTTTTTAATTTTTTTAAATTGAATTTTTTAAGTGACCTATAATTACCCCAGAAATGGGGTAATTATGGGTCACAACTGGGGTAATTATGGGTCACTGTCTGTATGAAGTAGTATTAATATTTTTTTAAATAAAATATTTTGATGATACTGGAAATTACCTCTAAAGTAGGAATTTCATTAATTAGAGCTTTAAAAATTTATAAAAGACATAAAAAAAATTAATGAGAGTGCTATTTATTTTTATGGAATGTTTACAATTGGACTTGGTTGGTTTATAACCATAACTCTTCACAGAATTGTTTATAACATTTGTATGCCATATTTATAGCAGCAATATCAACATCAAAAGGATTTGAACCAATTAAAATTACTGGCCCATAGAATATTTATTTTACGTTGATGATCTCTAACTTGTCACGTTTAGGCCAGTGAAAGTTACCAGCTCCTTTTTTGAGAAATTTCATCTTGACATTTTGCTCATCTATTACTTTTGTAACTTTTCCGATGTAAAATGAGTCATTATCGTAGTACACAACAAAGTAAACTTACTCTTTTATAGTGTCATGGATATTTGCAAGCAATATTTTAGCTTGCTCCAGAGTTGTATTTTTCTTTAATTGTTCAATATCTCCACTTCCACTTGGCACTTTGAGTTCTTCATTAGATGTATTTGAGAGGAGGGCTCATTTAGCTGATGGTTCATTGTTTCTTCTAGATTCTTATTCTTGATGACACACTTCTTTTTACCTTTAGCAGCAATCCGTTGTGCTTTCAGAGCCGCCTCTTTTTCAATTTTTGTGCACGCACAGCTGAAAATCTTAAATTAACAATTGCTTTGTGTTATGTATGTAATCCCCATGAAACAGTAACTTTAAATTGTATACTTTTAACTGTAACCAGCTCATTCTGTTTTAACTGTGAACATCCACTTAATCTTAGCAGTTCACATTCCAGCAGAATAAATGTTGTTTCTAGCTTACTTTAATCTTTTCTCATCTATTATTTAACTTGCTTCATCAATACAAGTATAACTTAATATTATAATCTAAATATGTTATACTTTGCATGTCTAAAAGTAAAAAAAAAATGCCATAAAAATAGTAAACACATGCTGACTCGTAATTACCCCAATGACTCATAATTACCCCATGTATCTTGGGTATACATCTAGACTCCATTTTAAAATAAATAGGAATAAAAAGTGCATGTATTTAAAAACCTTACAGTATCTATATTTTAAAAAAGCGTAAACAAAAAAATTCCAAACACTTATGTAATTGTGGCATGGATCTTGGTAAAAAGTGCAATTTTCGCAGGCAATCTTTTTGAAAGATTATTTTATAGCATGTTACAAAAACATCTCAACTCATACTATGCTGCTAAGTTAAAATAAAAAATATATTATACATAATAAAGTAGACTAATGAGAGAGCCTATCCACCATTTTAGAATTTGTCTAGTGGTTACCATAGGGATAAAAAACTAGGTGACCCATAATTACCCCAGAAAGAGCGTGACCCATAATTACCCCGGGTCACCCTATGCTTCTACTGAGCTAATTGATTGGAGTTGATAATAAATTTAATAAAAATAGTTTTAAGGACATACTTTTATTAGTGCACTAAAATATATATATTTTTTATTTTACTTATTTTGTACTGAAATTTATAATTCATTTGTATAAATGTTCATTTGAATCTTGAAATCAAATTTTCAAATTCACTACCAGGTTTTGTCATTCCATGGAATCAAAATTTATTTAGCTTAGTCTCTTAATTGATAATTAACAAAGAAAATATTAAAATAGTGGATTGTCATCAATAATACACAAGTGTAAAAAATTTCAAAGCTAGCTCATCAGGGAATGAGTGACAAATTGATTACAAAATTCCATCCTTAAAAGCATGAAACAAGACAAGTTAAATAAAATTGTTTCAAAATGCCTTCAAAGCTGATTTTGGTGCACTGCAATTTTAAATTATTGCTTATTTTACCAGTTTCTTTATTTTTGGGAAAGCTGGTTAATCACTTAAAATAAATTTCCCCTGTAAAAGCTTACAAAATTGCACAGATAATGTGTATAGAATATAATAATCAGATAATAATATATATATAATTCATATCTATATTATATAGTTTAAAGTAAGTTTACCGTTTAGTTTTTTAAAAAAATGTTCTACTTGTTAAATTGTAAAATAATATTAAATTAAAATAGTAATTAATTTTCCTGATGTGTGATGATTAAAAGTTTAGCAAATCTGTTATCTTCTGGTTAGGTTTCAGTTCTGCTTTTGTTTTATTCAAGTATTAAATTTGAAATGAATTATTCATATGTATTCTTATGTAGAACATGATTATCTGAAACAAAGAATTTGAAGGGGGAAAAAAAAAGACCGGAAGAAAGAAAAAGACCAGACACTATTTATATTCAATCCTGTCTCCTGAAACCACACTGATTATTAATTACAGGTTAAAAATAAAAATGTTTTATTTCTCATGAAGTTGTATTTCTTTGTAAGTGATTGTAGTAGTATGAAATACATCTTAAAGTTTATAAAGCTTAGTTTTTCTTTTTTTCCCCCCCAAACTGTGGTGGAAGAGCAAACCTCTTGATTTAGATACCATGCTCTTAGAATCAGCTTAAGTGAATAGTTGTTATGAAAGATTTTGATTAGAATATTTTTACCTAATTTTTTTGCACTTATATTTATGTCGTCTTGAATTCTTCTACAAAACATAATAATTTCCCTATTGGATGGTATCTCTGGGGAGGGAAAAGTTTTGTTTTTAAAAGATATTTGATATCAATATATGATATGATTGCTAGATAAAATGCTGTTTATTTTTATTGTGACATTTAGATAAGCAATTTATTATTTTTGATTTAAGCCTTTTCGTAAGTTGACACGTTTTTATCCCCCTTGAAGATAATAAGTTCTAATTTTTGGGGGTGTCTGTGTGTAAATTGATCTTTAACATTAACAAAAAAAAAAAAAATGCGCTAATTAAAAAAACACATTAGAAAAATTAGGTTACAATAAGCAGCTTTAATGCTTCAATTTGTGTCATGTCATGTTAATTTGCAACAGTTAAATTTATACATTATTTATTGTTCTTATTTATTTATTTTTTCCTTTCAAATAGTTTATTTTGCAGTTATATCCATAACATCAAGACATCTTATGTGGACAGAATAACGGTATTCTTAAAGTGTTCCGAAATTCACACATTTATTTGCAGTGCTGTTTGGGAATTTTGTTGTTAGACACTCCAAAAACAGCAGGTAGGGGTATTTTTGCCCATTCAAATGCAAAACATAATGAATATTTTTTATATGGGAAATTAATTTACTCTCACAATTTAAGTTCTTCAGATACAATCGGCTGAATAATAAAAGCGCCCGAGACCGAGAAAAGAGTTCTAAGTTGTACTTGACTTAAATATCTCTAAAGTGAGGGGGAAAAAATTTATAGACATCTAAAAGACCCAGGATTATAGGGGTAGATAACAAAATTTTAAAATTTAGTTAAAAAAATTAGCTGGTTTTTCCGAACACTATTGCTTTTTTGCAATTCCTAGTTTTAGGCAGCTAAAA
>BGPR01001783.1:155333-221089 GCA_013235015.1 Araneus ventricosus
TCAAAATCGGATATTTTTTCTGAACAGTTTATTTCTTTCTATACATTGCATGTAGCTTTTCAATATTTACAAGTTTCGTTTTTGGTTAAATTTCTATTTAGAATACTGTAAAAGTAAGTGACTATAGAGCGTATAATATTTGCATTTGATTAAGTTTGTAAGTTGTTGAATATATAATTTATTTATTTATGAAATCTGTTGAAAGTTCTGTTTTAAAAGACACATTAGTGGTTGAGAATGAATTCGAAAATATAACTTCCAGTGGCCATTTCTTGTTAAGCAGATTTATTAGGCCAGATTTTATTTTTTCTCCTCGCAACCCTTTTCGTGAATCGAAACGCTATTTGAGACTCCTAAATATGAAAATGAAACAAGAAGATAGATTACTAATCAATGACAAAACAAATTTCCGTTTAGTGATTTTTTTTTGGTAAATCCAGACGAAATGTTTTAAATAAAGATGGCTTCATTGATTGTTCATTCTTTATAAACTATATCGAAGTATTTTCACACCCCAATTATTGTTCGACGCGACCCCAATTGGGGTACCGACCCATACTTTACGTGGTGCAAAATTTTCAGCTGTAAAACACTTCAAGAAAACTATTTTAAGAAAAGGAACTAAAAAACACAAAGAGCTCTGTTTTCAAAAGATAAGCTTTAAAATTGTTCGAATAAATGACGAAAAAGACGAATCAATCATAGCATGATTCAGAGTAAAAACATTTCTTACTTTTTTCGGGAGGAATATTGTGTTCCACCATTTTTGACGTGATTTTTTATTTCCCTCGGATGTTTTTCCCCATGTTTCTTTTTCTTTCTTTCTCCCTCCCTTTTTCTCTCTTTTTTTTTATTTAACTATACGTACTCTCTTTCTTTCATATTACAAAAGTAATACCAGTGATGCTTAATGATTTTCTAGATGATTTGGTTTAGAATTTCTAGAAATATCACCAAATTGCTGTCCGCGGAATGACGAGCTGTTATTTTAATATTGTGACATTGAAACTTTGAAGTATCTTTCTAATTTGTTCTCTTTCTCAATTATTTTTGTTCTTCATATGATGTTTCAACTTTAACTATTAACTTTTTTTCTTTCTGTGTGGATTTTTTCATTGCGGTACTTTCAAATGTTATGAAAGATTTCGAATGGTTTTTCTCTTGTGAACCGTCTTTTTGATTGAATTCGTCATTCCAAGTGAAAAAGAAACGAAAGAACGAAGGAGAAAATAAAGAAAAACAGAACATACTTGAAAGAAATTAGTTTTGGGTATCGTTTATCTTCTATTTATAATTTTATCCAATTCTTTCTACGTTTCTGTTGCGATATTTATAGATCAATTCAAAGCAAACGTTTATTTAAAGACGCGGACTTAGCAACTCACGTTTAAAACCGCGAAGATTTAATTGAATCGCAATTTTAATTATTTACGAATACATGAATTTTAATCTATGTGTGTGATGTAGGAAGTGAGTTAGAGTTATTTATTTATTTATGAAATATTTTCTATGTTTGTCTGATATTTTAATTATACTAGAATCAAATTGAATCGGATTCGAAGAAACTGTGGTTATAAATTTTTTAAAAATAACTTTAAAAATTCACTTTTATATGATTTTAATGACAGATCTGTATTTTGAGCTATCTGTGGTGTAATAATGAGATTTCTAAAATAAGGTCGATTATGAAAGCTTTGCATTCAAGAATCGTCGATGTGTTTGAAAATAGAAACGAATTTTTAATTTGCCCTCTTTCTGATTTTGTAAATGACTGAATTAAAGATATAGAAATATTCCAATACTTTTACTTATCTAGTCTTTCCCCTACCTTCAATGGCTTTTATTTAATCAGGTTTATATAAAAATTAGATATAGATGTTTTTATCTTTAATATGATGTATCTTTTAGTTTAATGTCATCAACTCCTGGACCACAGAAATCGACAGCGATATTGTAAATTTTAAGTCTGGTATTTGATGAGTTTTTCATGAACTCCTTTCTTTCAAGATTTACACATCAGTTAGTTTTGCCCCCTTACATCCATATGTAGAAGCCATAAAATTATGAAATATGGAAATTCGTGCATAAATTCGCGATTGATTTCAGAAACATCGGAAGTCGATTTCTCATTATCATATCCGTTTTCCACTTTAGAACTGAGATACTGCATGTAGAGAAATTTAAATTTATTGGTCTTTGTTTTATATCGAGTACCACTCGCTTTTGTTCCCCTTACCAATTCGATAAATGGCTCTTTAAGCTTTAGTATTCTAAGAAAGTCTTTATAGTTCAAAATAATCCATATTTACGAGCCCCGCGAATATAGTGGATTAGGGCGTGCACATTGTTTTTCAGCGTTTTATTTATGCTGTTAGAGATGCTAGAACCAGAATTATAGTAAATACCTACTCATCAAATTGCAATGTCAGAATGGATCATAAGTTTCGTTAAGTCATAAGTTTTAATTAAAGAGTGGATGGCCTATTAGTTTTTAATGTTCAGAAGAATAATCCCAATTTATAGCATCTTACTTGTACTTTTAACTTGCACAGAAAAGTGGAATAGTCGATGAAGAGTACATACAGATAATAAACATAATTACCGAACAGTTTGTCAAGGTAAGGTTGTCATTTTATTTTCAAGAATCTTCAACCCGTTATAACTAGAAATGAACTTATTTTCGTCTTTTGGGTACGGAATTAAAATCGGCAGTGATCAACACATACGCCGAACGCTGCAATTGTTTAAACGAAAAAAAAAAAAAAGCTAATTGTTACTTTAATACTTTTACTGTTAAAAAATCAATATTTCTAATATTTTCATAATTTATATATTAAAAAACTTAAACATAATTTATATAAGAAAAAAAAAACTTTGTTAATGATACAAGATGCTGCTTAAAGAATTCAGTCTTTAAAGCAGTACGGTGACGAAAATAGTCAATCCAGTTAAAGAAAATTGTAAAATAATTAATAATGCTAAAAAGAGAATTTCTGATTGTTTGATGTACCTATATACTTTGCTTTAAACAAGATATATAGGTACATCAATCAAAAATCGAATTTCTATTTTTATTTATTAATATAACCTGTGTACTATGTACTTTAAAACGTTCTGAAGACATATGATGTCATATCATTGCGGTTAAAAATGAAATAGACTTTTAAATGAGATTTTTACTTTTTATTATTACAGTTTCACATTTTCACACAAAGTGACATTTTTTTTCCCTTTCTCACGACGAATATACTCTTCAAGTGCGGCATATTTTCTCTCTTTCCTTGGAGTATATAACCTCTCAGAGAGAGAGTTTGTGTGAGCCGACCATGGTATATTTGGGCTTAATTGAAGCCTCATTCCTTCGTAAAATTGGTTGGAAATCGATGCGATTACAAAACATTTTATTGATTGGTAGGGAGGCACACCTTTCTGCTGGGAATTTATCATATGTGGGAGAAAATGTGTGAACGCTTATGAACTCGAGTGTCGTGTCTTCTTATGTTGAAATGAAAAGTGTCTGGATTGCAAATCTAGGTAGATAAAAATATTTTGAAACGTTTATACTTATCAAAGACAACTTAATTCGTCTCTGATTTTTTTTTTTTTTTTTGCCGATTTGGCATGTTGCATTATAATAAATTTTACAGGCCCATTTCTGCTTGTTTTTTTTTTTTTCACTACGTTTGAGAGCTTTTAATGTACATAAAGATACAAGCATTAATTATTTTTTATAATTGATATATTTTCTATTCTTTTTTTAATAAAGAAGGAAATCTGTCAGTTTTTCTTTTTAAAATTTATCATTATATATGAACCAAAATGTGATATATGCTGTGTGAAAAGATTGAAATATAATAGACAATGAGTGTGAATTTTGTTTTATAAAAATACAACTTTGTTAAATATTAACTCGACTTTAAATTTCTTCCGGAAAGTTAGAGCAAATTCTAGTAACTTCTATCCCTGAATGACCATTTATTTTTGAATTCTGATTTTTCTACAAAAATAAAGAATAATTCATGTTCATTCAAAATTTACGTAGAAAATTTTTTCTGATATTTTAAGTAAATTTTAATTTCTTTTAAAAGTTCTTCTTTCATATTTGGGATGCATTACGTGGATGCAGAAGAAAATTACAAAGGGCATATGCATGTGCACATATTTTCAGTTAATGGCTATAGCGTCAAAAATTATCTTCATCAAATGTGCTGGTGTATAAAGAATAAAAACTTTTAAAACTGTTATTATTATTATTATTATTTAACTTCTTTCATTTGCGGGAGCTCTATTTTAAAATTCATTTACATGCAATATAAAATAAAACAAATATTCATTTTTCAAAAAAAAAAAAAAAGTTGAGAAAAGTTTGTCTGATGTTTGAGATTATAAATAGAAACACTAACGAAAATGACACGTTAAATATATGGGCGCAACATTAGTTTTACTTTAAGGAAATATATTTCTTTCGTGTTTTACTTTTTTATATGCTTAAAATTAAAGCATTTCTTGTATGACTCTTTGTTCAAATTTTATATGTTTCATGTGCAAAGATATTTTTGTTCCTGCGAAGGCGATTCATGGAAGCCCATTAGAGAAAATGACTTTTTCCACAGATATGAAAGATAAATATTTTTATTTCAGTACTTAATAATTAAATCAGTTTTGAAAACATCATATTTTAGTAAATAACCTCAGAAATCGATATGGACAGAATGTTTTGTATCATTTTTTTTTCGGTCGAATATTTCATTTTTCGTTATTTCCAGAACAGTATTTTGTATGTCCGTACTTCTGCACGCCAAATAAAAATTAAATACAGAAGTGACGAATTTAGACTGAAATTTCCAAGAATTATGGTTTTGGTTTTTGATAAAAGGAGAAGGTTGGTTGCTCCCGCAGTTAATATCGCATATCCTGAAGTTCTGGAAGAAAATTCAAACTGTATTTTTAGCTAAAATTTGTACCTCAGAACCAGACGAATGCAAGTCCAAAAAGGATAATTTTCAGGCTATTACTGTTTTGCATATATAATCTGATTTTATATCAAGCCATAACAATTTAAGTTTGCCAAAATCTTTCCTTTTATAATTTACTGAGTTATAAGAGGTAAATCCTCTTTATAACCCTAGTACAAACTAGGGTAAATCCTCATAAGCAACAAAGTCTTTCTTTTCATGGTTTTTTTTTCTCCCCCGCTCTCCTGAAATGTTAGCGTAATGTGACCTCCTTTGTCTAGTTCCAAGGGAAAGAAAATAGATTTTAAAATCATTAAATGTTTTAAAGCAAGTTGACCCTATCAGTTATGTCGCTGTCGATTTATGTTGTGAATCTTCAGGTTTATTAACAGTTTTTTTTTTTTTTTTTAAAGATGTACCTTAGAAAGGGTTAAAATTTTCTCAATCGATCATATTTCAATAACTTGTTCTGGTTTCTTAAATCTTTTATGCTTATAATTTCTTTTCAGCCACAAGAATCTTTCCTGGCTCCAGATGTACTTGCAAATAAAATATATATATAAAATAAATATATAAAGTGTAAGTTTGTAATGAGCCGTATCTCTTAAATATATGCAATTACTTGGCGTGTTTATGACTTCACAACATTATCATCTGTTGTTTAATAATTTTGCGTAAAGATGGTTGCTTAATTTTGCTAAATGCATCAAATTTCGTCTTCATGTTTGATAATACAAGGCGCAGGATACCCATTTCTTGGTATTTACAGTGGAGTGTAAAAGAAAGTATAACGAACTGAAAATGAATCCAACATTGTATATCCCATCTCATGATTCATAACTGATATACGAACTTCATCTCCGTTATATATTCACTGTATAATTAGAATCAAATGTTTCAAATCAAGATTGTTTTTGTGTTTAACCTTATTGGCGTCATAATTAAAAACTCGTGCTTCTGAAAAGTTTGATTTAAATTTCCATCCAGTATGGTTAAGGAGCGTAGTAATACCTAAAAAAATCGTATAAAGATCCCCTTTTCTCAAAAATGTGCAGCTAATTCGCTAAATTCGCATGAATTACCGAAAGGTATGACTTGTATGTCTAAAATTTATATATGTCAACCACTGGGTGTCAAATTACTCTAGTGGATTAATTTTGTTGAACTGTAGCAGAGCTTCCCAACCTGTGGCATGGGTACTCCTGGGGGTACGCGAAATTGACCTTGGTAATGGCGGAAAACACAAAACATAAGAATATTCCAGAATTTCGTTTGCTCAAGTTCGAAAGAATAAGAAAAAGGAATAAGTAGATTAATGTCTAGTACTTGAGTAATTGTCAGCTCTTATCATAAGTTAGTGCGAAATTATTTCAATGCTGTTTTCATTTGTTTTCACGTTGAAGTAATACTATTTTTAAAAATGGAGTAAAATGTAAAGTCAAAAATCAGTCGTACAAATTTTATTAAATTCATTAGAGTCGTTTGGCTCATAAGCTAACCTAAAAAATTTTTTTGTGCTGAGAGGTGGTTGGGGGGAATATAACAGTAAGAGGTATCACTAATCAAGGGGTACACGAGTGAAAAAGGTTGGGAACCGCTGATCTGTAGCATTGAAAGTGTGATAGAACTATCTAACGTTTAAATTTTAGTGACCTCAAGTAGGATCGTGATCCTTAGGTTAAATTGTCGTCAAGTGTTTGCCTAATCTCGGAAGATAATGAACTCATTTCTAGGGTGCTGCGAATGCGGAGTAATGAGTTAGTTTCTCATTAGGAGATGACCCACGTCGGGAATCTAATGATGTTATAGTTTAGTCTGGCTTTTGATTTGATCCAAGTAACATCGCGCCTCGATTGCACTCTTGCGTATCTCACCAAGCTTCTGTTGACTTTAGAAGTGATGAAGATCAAGACATCAGGTAGGGACTCCAACATTTTCTCATCTTTTTCTATTTGGGCGAACCCGTTGTAATGTGATGTAGTCTAAAGGCAAATACGTATTCGTGTGGGTTCTTCAATAATAATACAAAACTTTTGATATGATGAGATATTAACTTGGTATTAAAAGTTGAAATCCTATTAGTTTTCAGCTGATATATAGTTAAAAAATTCATTTTTTAGTCTTCGGTTTCTGGTCATATTAATGTAAAACAAGAGACCTGTTCTCAAAATTGTTTAATACATTGATGGGCCCGTTTAGACAGGCGCTTAGAGGTTCTATCCGGCCCGCCGTAGGTTTTAAAATTAATTGTATAAAATTTTCCGGATTTCCTTTTTCAAATCCGGAATTTCAGGATATTTTTAGATTCACTATCTGTCGCAAATTTCGATTTAGAAAAAAAAAATATATATCATTAAGATAGTGTAATAATTTTATATTCTATCAAAATCAATGAAGTAGTGGACCTTTTTGTCGAAATAAATTAGTGAAGATCTAGTTGTTTCGTTAAAATACGCGTCTTAGTGCATCACATTAACGATCTACAATTAATCGAAATTACGTCGGATTTTTACAGCGCGCTAGTTTTCAGGGTTTCTGAAATGGAGACACAATGGGGAACTTCAGCATTTTTTATTTTTTAAATCGATTTAAAATGCTTCGAAACGAACAATAACATTAAAACAAAATTCTAGACAGGGTTTTTTTTTTTTTTAATTTGCAATCAAAGTTCGCCTCTCAGAAAACGCGGGAAAAACGATCCATTTTGGCACGAAACGGGTCTGGCGTCATAGTTTCCTGACAGGGGAGACGCACGCTTCCTTCCAGTTCGCTCTCTATAGAGACTCTTTTTTTTTTTAATATATTTTCCGACTATCGCATCAGATATAATAATTTCGGCAAGATACAAGCATTGTATTGTTCCTAAATGTAGTAATACAACTGTAACGGCACCCGATAAATTATTTATCAATGTGTAAAAAATTATGTTATTTCCAAAAAGTGGTGTAAAGCGATGAAGAGAGATCCGAAGCTTAATCCGGGATTATCAGCAAGCAGCATTCGTCATGTCTGTGGAGATCATTTTGATGCGAGTTATTAATCTATATTATATCTATTAAAATTGTATATCATGAAGCACAGTAAATTCAGAATTCGACAACTTTTTTGTTTTTAAAAGAAGTATAAGGTGAGGTTAGCAGCCAAAAAAAAAAGATATTTTAAAGCAAATACTTAAATTTAATTGGTTTTTCCCGTTTGATTACATGGAATTTATTTATTTTTACCCTTTGAGGGGCCAAAGGGTAAAAATATAGAAGATCCCACCTTCTTTAAGATTCTTTAAAAAAAAAAAACACCTTGCTCTTGTTATTTTATTGCATAAATAGATTCAATAGATATTCGAATGTTTCTTATATTTTTTAAAAAATTACAGTACTATTGAAAAATAATAAGAATATCTTAAAAATTAGTTTAAATTCACGACTTTTTTGATAATGAAATTCGTTTTCATTCGTAGTTCAACAAAATAATTCGCAGAATTAATTTTTGATGCAAAATAAATCCTTTATATTCAATGAATGTATTAAAATCAAAATTTGTCTTCAAAAAGTTAGTTAAAGAAGTATAAGGTGAGGTTAGCAAGAAAAAATAAATAGATATTTTAAAGCAAATAGTTAAATTTAATTTTTTTCCTTCTATTATCCCCCTTTTTTGATTACGTGGAATTTACATTTTAAGAAACCATTGATACCCCATAACAATATCAAGAAGTACTGTAAAGAAGAGCCTTGAATTTCATATTTGTCCTGTTTTTGATATAAGTATAAGATGAGGTTAGACGCATAAGTACCTGTATAAGCTCGTATTGAAAGATTACGTGGTAGCCACGTGTAGTTTTAAGGTTCTATTGTTGATTAAGGTTTATAAATAGATTTAATATTGTTTCTATTTTGGCACCGATTTTAAAAAGGAAATTATTTTATACTTTTCAAACCACGGTTTTGTTTAATTTTTTAAAAGTTTATTTTTATTTTTTCGCATGAAAAGGTAAGCGCGGATACATACATGAAAACGTAGCTGGCCTTTATCGGTTTCCTGCTTTTTTTTATTTATGTTGATTCATCCACACGGGGATAGTGATGATTTAATAGCATTACCAGAATTAATTTATTTCTTCATTTTTAGTGTTTTTTTTTTTCATGGGAGTTTGAAGATTCTTTTTTTTTTATGCCGAATTCGGTTAACATTAAAAAGAAGTTAAGCTAGAATTAATTTTGTTTCATCGGTTCTGTTTTTCATGCTTTTTATTTTTATTTTTTAAGCACTTTGTCTGTCTGCAAATTAGTATACACACCATGGGATACTGTTTGGATTCTGAGTTATGACAGGGTTTTTTTTTAGCTAAGTTCAACATTTTATTTTATTTTTTTTGTTTTATGTTGTTTCATTGAGGGAGATTATAAGACAAAAAAGGAGAAATTTTATCGTTGTGCTTTTATTCCTCGTATCTCAGCCATCATAAAATCGGAATTTTTCTTGAAATACTTTGCCATCATTGTAGAATCAATCCTTGGCAAATTATCCGATTTACCTTGTACAAAACCAATATCCATTGTGAAATTGAACGTTGAATAGTAGAAAAGCCAAAAACTTCACTTTTAAAATGTTAGCTGGTACAAACGCCTTGATTCAAAGCAGGGCACAAAAGTAACGAAAGAGAAGTATGCGAAGGAAGGAAACTTGGACGTCAAAATCTACTCGGCCAATGAGAGTGCGTTTCGGATTGCGTCATGATTCCTGCTATTTCAGTGCATCTTTCGCTCTTAATATTTAAATAAATAAATTTTTATGTAAAATTTCACTTGCATATTTGAAATTGGAATGATTTTTTCTACAAATACGCATAACTTTCACGTGTTTTTAAAAAATGCTGAAGTTCCCCATTACCCCTGCTATTAGAAATGCATTCACAGCTTCATTCATCGCCTTATTATTAAAGAATTTTTAAAATATAGTAAAACATCGTTTAAACGTCTTTCAAGGGACTGACGTTAAAAAGGCGTGTAATCGAAATTTTAACAAACAACTTTGATTATTACAAATTTAATGCTATTAATGCAAATTCATTTAAAAGTGTTAATTTGAAAGATTTTAAGATGGTTCTAGGATACTACATATAGTATGGAAATCAATAGTTAAAATTTCAAATTAAACATTTATCATAAGAGTGAGAAAAATCATACATCTATTTCATATCTAGTGTACTAATTATATAAATCTTATATGATTTATGTGCATGCAGGTAGGCATACAATTAAAAATTCTTTAAACTGTCATCTGATGTGCTGATTGTCTATGTTAATTAAGTACAGCATTATCAATCGAATTAAGTTCATTGCATGGTTTTTCACTATTTTTTTGATAAAAGAAATAAGTTCAAAGTTTTTCAATGATGTCCATTGCGTCTTGAAAGAAAGGTCGAATAACTTCTTCACATTCTCTTAAATTAGCACCAGACAATTTGTTTTCCTTTAATTCATCAATTGTGAATAATTTCGAAATAATATCTTTATCTCGGCTCACATACTAGAAAGGAGGATATTTTCACATTTTGGAACGGGGGAAAACGACGTATAACCAAAGTTTTGCGTCGTATAAACGAAGTCCTTTATCATTACAATGAATACGAATGAATCGGGACTGTGAATAAAACAACGTGTAAATGAGAAACGAATAAAAGGTGCTTTACTATAATATATTTTGAGTCCTTGTTGAATTTTATTATAAATTATATTGGCCCTCCATTTTTTTTTTTCCTCTCCTAAAAAAGTTGTCCATCCCTGGTTTTTACTGGATGAATAGTTTCTTAATTCGGTTGGCGTAAAATTCGCTGACAAATCGCAATTGTTATTGACGCTATTTTTTCAACGTACTATGTATTAGTTGCATTATTAGACGTGCTCATCATACACATCGTATATAAGGTTATTGTTTGCGTTTTCTTGTTATGAGGTCTTCTGTTAGAAACCAAAAATTTGAATTATGTCATCTGATCTGCGGGAACACTTAGCTAATGAATTCTGCTAATACATTTGCAGATATTTCGAGTGCGGTCGGTAATCGGACATCAAGTGGTAGTTTTTTTTTTTTTTTTTTTGCTCATCGTGGAATGATCTGTTGTGGCTTCATGAGTTTATCATTTGGACTTTTTTAGGAGTCGAAAATTCGAGAAAGCAGTAATCATTGTTTATTCACCAGTGGTTAAATAGAAGTAGTTGCTATGCTTTCATCCTGCTTAATACTACCTCGTTGTATCTTTTGTACTTTCACCCTCTAGGATTTACTTAACATTCGTTAAAATTTTTAAAAAATTATTCTGTGATTTTATCCATTAAAATAATGTTTATATGTAAAATTTCTTTATCTCATTGATGTTTGTTTGTTGTATCGCCACAATGCATCCCTTAATTAGATTCAGTGATTGTAAGAAACTATGTCCTCCCACTGGTGTGGTGCGGAAGTTTGGAGAGGGGGTACCAGCTCAGGTGTCGTCGTCGTCATCTGACCTCGATTCAGAATCACGAGGTCCGTCCCAAAATAGCCCTCGTGTTGCTTCAAAATGGGATGTTAATATAACTAAACCAAACTATAAGAAACTATGGTTTAATACAAAGCAGTTAAGTATTTTCTCATCATGAAAAACCTAGATTAATTTATTTGTAACTTTTGAGTTGTTCGAGATTTGCACGTTCTCGTATTATAGCCTTTAAACTCACACTGGTTCAAATCAGTCTGTTAGCCTTTTCACCCGTTTGTGAATGCCAAGGGGCTTAGTTGTGAAAGAAAAAAATATGCATGTTTCATAAAACTTTTATGAAGCTAAAGACTTAAGTTACAATCTTATTTGAAAGCTTTCAAATTGCACGAAATACTTCTAAAATCTATTATTTTGAATTATAAAGATTCACATTTGTTTGTTTAGACTTCATTCACGTATCCTCAGTTTAAATCCTTTGAAGTTTAATTCATTATATTCACATTCAATTAAGATATTAATTATAAAACATATTTTAATAAAAAAAACCAAATTTTTATATTCATTTTTACAAGTACTTAAAATACTTTATTCTTTCATAAGTGAGTTTTCAATGTAATTTCGTAAATTACTTTTTACCTAAACTACCATTACCTTACGTCGTTTCCGTGTTAAAATTCTCTCTGAACTCTGCCCACAATTAACCTTTGTAAGTTCACGCGATGTTATTCTTGAATATTCACTCCGCGATAAGCGGCTAAATTTTACGCTTGTATTTATTTACATTGCACTTCTGTCAATGAAGGAGTGAAAACCAAAATAAGGAGTTGATTGTTAGGTTGGGGAGTTCTTCTAACGACCTCTTTAATGAACAAGCCCACATTGGAGGCGAGATTCCACGATCTCGTCGACCATGGAGCCCATCTGAGTAGCGTATCTTTATGGAGTAATTCATAGATAAAAATAGCCTTCTGGAGATTGGGAAATGGTAATTTTAGATGTTGCCACTTCCGGTCGCAGTTGGGGGAAGATATTCATCGGTTGGAGGATTCTAGTGTTCGTTGCTGTGAGTTATTGCCTTGACATCTCCTGGCCACTTGAAAAAAAAAAAAAAACCTACTGTTTTTTTCTTTCTTTCTTATGTTTCTCGGTGTTTTTGGTTTAGTTATGTGACATGAGAATATGTTTAGACGAGTAGAATTATGGAATAACTGCAGTAAATAATTTTGAGCGAAAATTGTGAAATTATGTGCCACTGTTTTCGCTCGTCGTACCGCAGCATTTCTTTGAGTTGTGACGCTTAATACGATTACGTAATTTTACAAAAAAATAATAATAAAGAAAGGGAACTTTCTGCGGCTTCTAGAATAGTAGTTATATCAAATGCCTTATATGGTTTCTTAAAAAAGGGCATGAAATGGTTAAATGCTCGTTATATCTTGTTGATGTATTGGGGATTTCAGGGAAGCGAGTTAATATATGTTTAAACTTACTTATAATGAAAATTTCATCTTTTCTCTCTTATTCGCCATCCCATAACTTTTGAATCTGATTATAAAGTCAGTTCGTTGCATTCGCTAAAGCATGGCTCAATTTTTTTGTATTTTTCTTTTTATTAAACGAATGTTTATCTTAAAAGTCTGGACTAGGATCTATCGGTTTTTCTAAGCCATTTTAATTTTTTTAAAAAAATTTTATGTTTAATGCTTTGTTTCATTATCTCGAAATCGAAAAGAAAAAAAAAAAAAAAACTTTCGACCAAATAAAAATTTATCACAAAAATAAAAATAATAGAAATTCTAAAAAAGTAAAAGCAGTCAACTGTGTTGGGAGAAAAAAAGTGCATCTGAAAAATTTCCTTTCATCAATCCTCGCCATCCGATTTAATCGTAAATTATCAACCCTTTTGTGGAAATTCATAAATGCAGTTCATTTCTCAGAATAAGATATATAATAAGGCATTGATATTCTTCTTTAGAGGAATGCAAATGATATTTAAAGCATAAAATCTGCATAGTATCGCTGAGTCTTTCCAGCTTTATATTCAGATTTTCTGCAAACGATTTTTCGCATTCGTTCTCTTTAACCTCGGAGTTCTTTAAGTTAGAAAATATTTTTGGTATTTTTACTGAATAATATTACGTTTGCGATAGCAGAATTTCATCTTTACTTTTCGGTTTTTTGAGCTAATTCAGTTTGGTTTCTGTCTTGGAGAGATACGTCCAAATGTGACCTCCACCAATCCGTAGATCACGCTTTTGCCTGAGACTTTTCTTCTATTTCCTGTTGTTTGAAATTCGTATCAATTAATATTCATTTGCTTTGTGTCAATGCTTATGTGGACCTTGAAAGATTCTGTTCGAAACTGAACTCCAGAAAGGAGGGGGGGGGGGAAAACTGACTCCTGCTGATGGCCATATCGTCTCTCATGAATCAAACATAGGAAATTTTAACAGCTGGACCCAGTAGCGACATATGGCGTTTTGTGAGAACATACAGCAATTTGAGGACAGACATAGCTAATCTATACAAGAGTTTTGCATCAATAAAATGTTTTGGCAAATTTGACATACGACATTTTGATATAACAGTGACGATATAACCACCCCGTTTCAAAATTGATTCGCACGCGGGTCTTGGTAACTGAACTGCTCGCTAATTTTCTTTCATCAAAAATATATTAAAGGACTAAAAGCTTTCATCCATTTATTAATTAATTACCGCTGCAGCTGATTACGCTCGTTTTTATGGTATAATTGAAGTAAAATCACACGCACTCTCTCGTGCATTTATACGTCATGATACAAGACAAATATGAAGTTAAATGGATTGGATTGGTACAGTGTAATGGATTTAACTCTTTCAAATCCAATTTTTCCATAATCCAATCCACTGTATCGAATGAGGCTCGTCGGAACCCGGAAAGGATTAAATGTTGCGTTTTAATGGGTTTACATGGTAATTGAATGGTTCTCTTAGTGATCAAACCACGCTTAATTGTAGATTTAACTCCTTTCGACTTGCATGAGGGTTAAAAGACTTCGTTATAATGCACTTAAGGTGCTATAACAATAAAAGAGCTCACAGAATGAATTCTGTGAAACTTAGTGGCGAGGTTTGTTGTGTGAATAAACATTTACATGAATGGTTTTAAAATAATTGCTGATGAAATAAAACTTAGAAAACACGCTTTTAATAGGGTACTAAAAAGCAGGAAATAAATGTGTCAAAATTATGGAGGTGAAAACGAAAGGCGTGAGGCTCTGCTAAAAGTAGTGTTAAGTGAATTGGAATTTTAGTCACATTTACAATATATTTTAAATTTTCATGAATGCTTAGGAATTCTCTTTCTGAAGATATTCATTGTGGCTATCGGACTGGTTTCAGGGCCTCACGCTTTTACAACTTTTGTTTTCACCTCCAGATTTTTGATAAAAATAATTATTTTCTGCTTTCTAGTACATTCATAAAGTGTTATTTTAATTCATTTTATTATTAATTATTTTCGACTTTTTAATCTGTAATATATTTCATAATTCATTATTATTATTATCATGGAATCTTATATTCAGTTTTTCTCAAATTCACTACCAAGTGGCGCCCCGGTATGGAATCCAAATTTAATTATATTAATTGATAATTAAGATATGAATATTTAGTATTGTCATCGAGAACACACAGGTGTACAGAATTTCAGAATTCTAGCACATCAACAAGTGACTGAAAAATCGACTACGAAATTCCGTCTTGACACACTTTGAACTTCTTTCATGTTTGTAAAGAACAGTTTTATAGAAGTTTTCCACAATTTTTCATTGCTATAAATTTTGCCTAAATTCCCAAAACTTTTTTGTGGACTTTGTATTAAGTTATATAAAACACCACTTTCTCATCCTCTTCCATTGTTTCTGATTGTTGGTTTTATACTTACAAATAATAATAATAAATAAAAAACACTTGTACTCACATCTTCAAATGACAGAACAAGTTCAGCTAAGTAATGGATTCGTTTGGCGGCCTTTATTTTTCTTTCCTGATATCGAAAAATAAGAAATGGCCGACTTATACAACTAAGATTTGTTCTCTTCATTTATTGATTATGCTTTAAACAACCGTTATGACCCACTCTTTTCAAATGAACCCATGACTCAAAGCAATGTGTGTTTGTATGGCGAGCAATTTTTTGAAGTACTGTGCTTAGAGTTGGGGGAGAAAGTTTTATCAGCCATACCTTTTAAAAATGAACTTAATGAGTTTTCTGCTATCGACTCGTGTTTGAAAATAGTGTTTTCATTTTTTTCTCCCTCATTTTGTTGTGTGTTCTCCTGTTTTATCTCGCTCTTTTCCTGTTTAAATGTATGAAAAAAAAGGAGTTTTGAAATGTATATGTTCTTTTTCGATTTGTATCGTTGTTTTCTGGGAATTACTTTAAAAAAATAAATAAATAGTTTAACCCTATATCTGGAAGTTTATTTTATCAAAGTTATTTCAAAATGAACTGAATTGCCTCTTTCGGGAAGTTTTGAAATTTTGATCAAACCTGAGCAGATTTCTTGTATTAATTTGGATGAATGGCAGGACATTTTTAATTTTAGTTAATTCTGTTGTGTTGAGCAAATAATGATGCTTTAAAGAAAAAAGTCTGCTTGTGTTATATAAGATGAAAAATGATTAAGTTGAAATATAATTTGCAAAATTTTCAAATCAATGCAGACAATTCTTTTATTAACAAAAAAGCTTATAAAGGTAGATTATGTCATATTTATTTTGAATTTTATTTACCGCAAAGTTAATTGACGCCTTGCATTTGTGCCGTAATGGAACAAAAAGTTGAGACTTATTTCAGTCGCGTAGGGCTAGGTCTCACTGTTAAATGTTTTGACAGAATCGGTTAGTTGCTTTTAATATTTCGGATTTGAGAAGTTGAAATTCTGTTCCAAATACTAGACTATACATAAAGATTTTAAACAGATTAATTTTCAGAAATCTTCTAATCTAAAGTAATCAGATTTTCGGAACTTCATTCCGGGAAGCTGGCCAGGGAAAGGTGTAGGGGTACTGGCAAAATAAAATTTAAAAAAATGTAAGTAAACAAATAAAAATTAAGATATTTAACTATTTAAAAGTCAAAAATATATTTAAAAAAGGCATAAACAATATATTTTGCTGTTTTGTTTATTATTTTTTCTGCAGGCTGATTCTTTCTCATTGGTAACATTAGCTTTAAGATATTCATTTTGTAGTTAGAAAGCATACTTCTTCAGAAGCTCACTTTTAGAATAATTATATCTAGTTAATGTTTTTATATGAACTATTTATAGTTAGTCAAAAAATAAATGAAAAACCGCGAGAGTCCGGAGCATTTAATTAAATTCCGGGAGATTATTTTAATCGGTACTGTATACGCATAGTAGAAGTTGGGACTTTTTTTTAATCTAACTTTTTTATAAATTAAATCTAATTAATAATTTTCAATATGGGATATTTACTTATAAGTAAAATTCGGAACAAATCAGAACCCTTAATTAAAAGTGGGGGCAAACAATAAAGATTCGAGACGTCTGGGCACCTTATTTAATCGGATATATAATTTTTTATTTACTCATTTTTATTTAATTAATTATTTTTTACTACTTTCACAACGGAATCAATATTAATCAACGAGACTGGTTAAAGCAGCGGCTTTTTTATGTTACATGTCGTAATTAAGTTGAAAATAGTTTGGACCGGACTTCAAAAAATAGATTTGTACAGGCCTGTCAACAAGAGGAAGCATGATTTATATAGAGCATTCTTCGAGTTAAACAATCCATATATCCGCTATAACCATGCAAACTAAAGTTTTCTTTAATATATATTAGGGCTTTTTAAATTGTGGATCGCGACTCCAAATGGGGCGCGAAAACAATAAAAGTACATGCTGTTGTCAGACTTTTAAATATTATTAAGCAAAATTAATTCAGAAAGCCATCTCGATTTGGAACATTTTATTAAATTTTGCCAAATAGCTTTACTGTGTTTTTTCCTTAATATTTTTCATTCGTCATTGATGAATTTTTTACTAGGCGTTTAGTTTTCCGGCTTATATGTACATTTATGGCTATGAAAAATGGCTTCTTGTATACCTTTCTGTTCCATCCAAAGAAATTCCCAAAAGATTTAAAAATAAGATATATATCCCTGATATAAATCAATGACTAATGGACTGCTACACTGTGAGTGAAAAAATGCTTTTAGAAGGCAGTCGGATATTCAAGCCAGAACTCGGTGATGTATCAGTCCAGGAATTGCCATCCATTTAGAAACCCCTGGTGAATGAAAAAATGCTTTTAGAAGGCGGTTGAATGTTCAACCAGAACTCGGTATTGTAACAGCCCATGCATCGTGGTGTGGTGCAATTTACACGATATGCAACGTAGCGAAACCCAAGTTTTGAAGATAGTTTGTCAAGATTGTTACATTTTCAAGGCATTAAAAGTATAGGCATAGTTGTTAGTGGAAATTTCTTACTTGTATTTTCATCTCTCCAACGAGTTTCAGTTGTAGAAAACTCATGCTTTTAGAGTATGCCGTGATTTTTATTTTGAGAGGAAAAAAGTCAACAACGTGCCTTGTATTTAAATACTTTTTCTTCTTAAATAAGAACACCTCTTTAATGGAACGTTTTAATGGTAAAATTATAGTACTTATAAAATCTGTAGTCACGAAAAATTTTCCTTCGGTGACTGACATTTTCGGTATCTGCGTCTAATCTGAAACATCTCCATATTATGAAACTGATCAAATAAATTGAATCGCACTTCATTCCAGAACTCTATTACTTGAGAAATCGATATTTGACAAATTTTAAAAAATTCATTTTTATAAAAACCTAAATGCATTTGGATATTTTAATGTATTTGAAATAAACGGAATAATGTTAAAATTTGAAATAATATTAAATGTTTAACTAAGAAAAGAGTATTAAGATATTCTATTGAATACCACAAGGTAGTTTTCGCCGCTATATTCATTCGTTAAGTTGAAATTTTTCCCTTTTAGTGCAAAGAGATACATGGATCGCAAGTGCGAAATTACGTTTTATGAGATTTCCTCTCAATTACTCCTTAGAACAAGCAAGTTAAAGATTAGACAGAAATTTCCTTTTGAATTAATGCTGTTATAGAAATGGTGTTTTCAAAACTGGCAACCTTCGTATCGAATCCGTTATACCGCAGCGCCTTGACCCAGTAAGTCATGGTTGAATCTGAAGAAACGTATCAATAGCAATTAGAAGGTTACGAATTCAATTTCTTTTTTTTTGGTATATGGTGGAAAAGAGGATAAATCATGAGAAAGGGCAAGATTTTCAATTTTTATTAATTCTGACACATTCAAGGCTGTGAAATTCATCAACCAATGTGTTTCTCAGACATATGGGCTTGATTTCTAAGCATGGTATAGTACACGAAAGATGTTACGTTTGAGCTGCATTTATGAACGTTGTATTGAATGTGGTTTATTAATTTTTATTTATTTATTTTGCGATTGAACTTGTTGTTTCTGTGTGTATATGATTTTTCCCTTTAGAGTAGAAAAAAGTTGATCATTTGTTGTTACGTTTTAATAAAATTCTTGTGTTTTATTAAATGTTCACCATATACAGTCACTCAAAAAGTATTGGGACACAATGCAAGTTCACAGGATTTTATCATAATATATAACTTAAATATACAAATGAAACGAAACAAGAAGTATATCACATTTTGATAAATGCAAATCATAGTAACTCGAACAAAATTCATATATTAATGCAATTATGATTACAATTTAAAGTAAAAGAAATCAAGTCAGAAAATCTGCTCAAAAAAGTATTGGGACACTTTCCAATAAATTAAGAAAAAAAAATATGAACTTGATAGTTAATATCTTATTGGGCTACCCTTGCACTTTATGACCTCTCGCAGTCAATTTGACATGGATTTGATCAATTTTGCGCAAAATGATCCGTTGATTTTGGCCCACTCTTCGATCAGATGTTTTCTTAATTCTTGCTTGTTAGAAATATTGTGTTCATTGATCTTTTGCTGCAAATAATCCCACATATGTTCAATGGGATTAATGTCTGGACTCTGGGCAGGGGTCTTAATCACACCAGGACAGTGGTAGAGGACCCATAACTTGCAAATATCAGCAGTAGGTTTTGGGTCGTTATCCTGGTACAATTTAAAATGCCTTGAGATTCCCAAATTGCTCGCACTTTGCTTTAAATTTCGCTCGAGAATGTCAAGGTAGACATATTTATTCATTGCACCATCTATAAAGTCTAAGTTCCCCACACCAGAGATTGCCATGCAACCCCAGACTAATTGGTTGCCACCTCCATATTTTACAGTAGGCCACAAATTTTTGATATGCAATGCTGTATTTGGTGTGCGCCAAACTTTTTGCTTGCCATCCGATCCGAAAATGTTATATTTGCTTCCATCCACAAAAATTACATTTTCCCAAAATTCTGTTGACTGCTTTAGGCACATTTTAGCAAATGCCAGTCTAGCTTTTCGATTTGCTTTGCTGATGTAGGGCATTTTCTGAGGTACTCTGCCATGATACTTATGTTTTCTTAAAACATTTCTGACAGTTTCAGGATTTACAGATTTCCGGAACCTACATTTACATTTCAGAGTCAATTTTACTTTTCTAGTTCTTGGATTAATGTGAACTTGTCTCACAATCCTCCTCTCTTCACGTTCACTAAATTTCCTTGGGCGCCCTGATCTTTGCTTGTTTCCAACACTATTTTCTTCCTTGAACCTGCGAACAATATTAAAAACAGTAGACTTACTGAACTTCAAGATTTGTCCTATACAACTAACTGATTTTCCATTTTTCCAATGACTTATTACCATATTTCGCACATCAACCGAAATACCTTTGTTTCTCGCCATTGCTCCATACGCAACCTTTTCTGCTGATACTTTATGTCTAAAAGTATAGTCTCAAAAATGTAGTAGTAAATTAAATTTTTTTTGGTGCGTTATATATTTCTTAAATTTCTCATTTCAAAATTGTCCCAATACTTTTTTGACGACTGTTTGCTTTTAAATTATATTTACAAGGCTAAATCAAATTGCAATTCTAAAATAGTAAGAAAATTTTCCTTATATACTGTATACCAAATGTTAAAGCATTTCTTGATTAATTTTGTTTTTGTTTAAATGTGATTAATATTTTTATAAATAGCTTTACATGTTATGCATGCCAAGTGTCCCAATACTTTTTTGAGTGACTGTATGTAAAAAAAAATTAAAACGATGGATGTTACGTTTGAGTTGCATTTTAGGTAGTTAAATTGAATATTTTTAAATCTTTCATTAATTTATAACCTATATCTATAAAAATTTTAATGATCCAGTGACTGCATAATAAGTTTTTAAGGCAGAAATAATAACATTTTTTACTTCGATTCGAAAAGTGGGCGTTAGATTTGCTCTGTACGGACCTTTTCTTTTAGGCTCTGATCTGATCCAATATCTAATTATTTTCATTTTTATTATGCCACTGATCTATAGCATGAAATTGCCATTCCGAATGTAGCTCGTAATTACTTTTTAAAAGTAATAAATGAAATAGAAATAAAAGTAATTGAAATATGAAAAGTATGGCAATTTTCAATTTGGAAAAGTAAATTTGAATTCATGACTGCATGTTATCAAAAATCGTTTGATTTTTTTAAAAACCGAAATATGTCATCTTAATTCTTGATTTAATTCTAGGCTTTTACTACTGAGATAAAAGATTGTCTGCATTAATTTTAGTTTCAAACTTTCTATAAAAAAAAATCCCTACATTTTTTAAAGCTTAATCTCATTTTAAGCCTTTATGTCTATTAAGTTCTAATTAAGAAGCCACTGATTTAATATAATTAGAGAAATAAAATGTTTTGCCATTTTTACATATATTATATCAGACGAAACAAGTCATGCTCCCCGAATTATTCTTGGGGGTAATGCTACTGGTTTCATTGCTTCTTTCCTGGCCCTTGTACCATAAATCTGAAACTAACCTAACCAGTAGTAAATATTCTGGTTGTATACTACGTAACAGGGAGTAATTGAAGCCACAGTTACAACTTTTTTTTCTCGTTAAAGCCGAATTAAACACCTCATTTGTAGTCATGAAGTTTTATAAGAAATGTTTACCTGGGTAGTTTTAATCAGGTTCTATCCTACCATGAAATACCGAATACCCCAAGTTGATTGCTATGATCTTGCAATTTCATAGCAGTGAGGAATAAGTTATGTAAAATATGCATTTGCTTTAAACTTTTTAAGCAAACGAACTACATTATTTTGAAGATTGTTTACCTTGAGGGGAAAGAAGGTCTGCATCTCGTGAATAAGTTTCGAAACTTATTCACGAAGGATTAATTTAGTTTTAATCACCAACTCTGAAGTAGATGAGTAACCAGCAGGATATTTAAACGAATTCAAAATTATTTATTTGACGCTTTAAAATTATTTCTGTTTTAAGATTCGCTATTGAACGACGTGATGGAATGTACGTAAAAGGTCATTCGAAAAGCATGTGTTATTCCAATTATTTTTTACCACTGATGCATTTTCCGATAACTGGATCTAGCTATTGACTTGCCTGTGTAAACATTAAATTTAGTTTTAATTACGAGTCTCTTTATATTCAAATAAAGGTTAAAGCGCTTCTTCGTATAGACTATTATTACTCAGATATAAACGCTGGTAATAAAAGAATGTTCTACATGGTCCCTGCTAAAGAATTCAGAAAGTACGAAAGATGTTGATTGGCTTTTATTTCTTTTGTCATAATAGTTAAAGTGCCTTCTGTGTTTCCATTTCTAATTTAGTTCCAATTTGGTTGGATAAAGAAATTATACTTTTTTATTTCCACATAATGGGATGCACACGTGTCTCATTAATGAATTTAGTTTTGTTCCTTAGTGTCTGGAGAAACCAACTCTCTTTTCATCTTATTTAGTTCTTGCACACTTAATAACTAGTGTTTTAGTGCCTTTTCATTTTAATGCTACTTTGAAAAGCCTTATTTGCGATGAGTAGTTTCGGATTTCAGAAAGAAGATTCATGAGATAATTATCTCATGAATCTGTTTCATTCGGTTGCTTGTTGTTAGAAAAGATTTCCTGCCACTTAAGAGGTTCTCTTCCTCCCCTTCGTGTTGCACTATAGTATTATTTCTTAATTGGCGTTTGTTTCTTAGGTGAAAGTATCACAAAAACAGAGTGATGTGCGAAAACATTCTTATCTTTTGTGTGACGCATTTTAGCCAAAATTAATTAACCGCTATACGATTAATTGCTAAATTCGTACTGCTCAAAATATTATAGGGTAGTGCTTTTTCGAATGGAAACGTGGAGTCATGGTGGCACTCCCCCCCCCCCCACACACACTCACTGGCGTAGCTGCAACTTTTGCCACCCGGGACGAAGTTGTAACATGCCGCCCTTCCAAGTTGCATAGGGGTAGCTGTGGCCTAGTGGTAAAGTTTCGGCTCCTGGGCCGGAGGATTCCATGTTCGAAACCCGATCCCACTGAAGATCCGCCGTGTATGGGGCTTGTTGCGCGCTAAATCATACGTAGGGGGTCAAACTTCCTCCCGCTGGTGTGGTACGGAAGTTTGGAGGTGTGGGTGCCAGCTCAGGTGTCGTCCTCGTCATCTGACCGCGGTTCAAAATTACGAGGTCCGTTCCAAAATTATCCTCGTGTTGCTTCAACAAAACGGGACGTAAATATAACTTAACTAAACTAATCCAAGCGCTTAATAGCGCACATAAACCTCAAAATAAAAATAAATTCCAGAAAAAAAAAACCCATTTTATTAGTAACGTAATTCGTCTTTTGACGCCCTAGACTGCAGATAGCTTGCGATATCGCGCGTCCACCACCAGTCTTTCTTTCGCATGTTGGCAATTTACCGACAAAAGGCAGAAATTAATTATATTATTTTTTTGTACACAATGATTGGGCCTTTATTCTTCTTAGTTATAAAATTGTTTTTCTGCTTATCTGATTTTCCCGCCCCTTTCGAAGTGCCGGATCGACCCCTCAGTTCCTCTTTAGCTACGCCGTTGCCGTCACTCCATCGGAGATCTCGCCGATATTGTGGTCGGAATTCACAGTGTCAGACCTGCAGTAGAAAATGCTTTCGTTCTATTGTGGACTGAGAAAAATGTTAAAACATAAATCTGAATATGCAGTTTTCGAAATACTATAGTGCCTTCTCCTTTGTAAGAAGTCTCAACCGATCTGAGGTTGCACACTTATTTCAGAATACTTCATATTCTTTTTTATGAGAAATTGAAATCTTGAAAAAGCGATCAGTCGTGGCTCAAAATATTAATTTTTTTTTTAAGAGCCTAAACTGAACTGTTGATAGTTTACAGTCAATACAGTAGTTGCCTGGATTTGACAGAAAATTAAGATTTGTTGACATTGTTGATAGTTTACAGTCAATGCAGTAGGTGCTTGGATTTGACGGAAAATTAAGATTTGTTATTATTATTAAAATAACACAAAATTATTTTGGAGCATGGCTTAGATAGCTCAGAGAAATATATCGCAAAATTTCACATAGCCTTTTTCTCCAGGCTCTTCAACGTTTGTAAGCAAAAATAGTAAAGAAAAAGTCTCGACGTGAAAGATTTCGATTAATGGTCACTCGTTTAACTGTCAGTTTCTGTTATTCTTCATCATCAAAGTAATGTAGGTTTATAGTATTACAGTATATATATATATATATATATATAAACACACTTCAGTTCAGTTTATACTGATCGTTTTGTAAAATTAAAATACAAAAATCCAGTGGGTTTTCTAAATATAAAACGAATATTTTCGCAACCTTTGGATTTTTTTTCGGCTTCATATCTTTTACCTTTTTTATAAAGGAATTAACATGCAGGCGAACCGATCAAAATGTGAAATTTTAGGGTCTCCAACCGATCAGACTTCAAAACTCAGGACCCGTGCAGGACTCATACCTTGGATCGCTGGCACTAAGTTATTTCATCGTAATTTATTTAATCACAACTTCGAAAAGACGAAATAAATCTTTACATTTATATTTACTATCCTAAAATCTTAAAGCTACTTCTGAGAGCTGCAAGGCATGATTTATATGAGATATTACTCTTTGAGATGGCGCTCAGGCGTTCAATTTTCTAATTTATCATCGGATCATATCAGTAGAAACCAGCTTTCTTAAACAACCCATACGAGGATGCGCGAACACTAATATTCAGTCACGTACAATAGACCTTGAAGGGCTGCCGATTCTAAATTCGATACGATCTGAAGGCTTCCCACGCTTTCTGTCTTAATCTCATTGTTTATGGATCTTAATAACTGTGGTATAGAGTAACTGACCTTTTGTTTGTGATGGAGATTGGTCCGTCTGAGGACGGCTTTGTGTTTTGGCTTATGTATGGGTGTGTGTTATGTGTTAATTGCTGATGATAAATATGGTTATGTACGATTTTTTTAACTCGGCAAATTGAATATAATAAATACCCTGCAGAGTTTTAAAAAAAATAGTCTGTGAAATTTTTTCGTAATTTATATTCTGCGTGGAATGGGAAGAAAAAGTTATAGTTTATGGAGTAACTCAAAATGTTTCTAGTTTGTTCTTTAATTTTTCCATTGCGTGCCCCTGTAATTTCTATTTCATGATCGGGTACTCGCTATCCAATTACGGTTCAAAATTGCGAGATTCTTTCTTAATAGTTTTTGTATAGCCTCAAAACGGAACGATGATTGAAAAACGTAGAAAACGATTATTATATTGCTTCGAATGGTTTTTGTTAAGTTATATTTAGACATCATAATGATATTTCAGATTCGTTGCTTTCTTTTGTCAGTATTTTTTTTTTTTATAAAAACGTAATAATAATAAATATTTAATTTTAAAAACACGATTTTTTAGTGTACTGGAGGGAAAATATTTTTGTCAGAAATATGGAGGTCAAAAAACAAAATCGTAGTAGCGTGAGGCGCTGCTCGAAATACT
The DNA here is from genome assembly GCA_013235015.1 of Araneus ventricosus. Classification (NCBI taxonomy): domain Eukaryota; kingdom Metazoa; phylum Arthropoda; class Arachnida; order Araneae; family Araneidae; genus Araneus; species Araneus ventricosus. The sequence goes on from BGPR01001783.1 coordinate 180,801, forward strand.
CCAGGTAAATTGGAATTTTAATCACATTTATAATATATTTTGAATTTTTAATGAATGTAAGAATTTTCTTTCTTATGATATTCGTTGTGGCTTAATGTCATTATAGTGTTGTTTTCAACGCCTCACACTTCTGCAGATTTTTTAATGAAGAAATATTTTCTACTCTATTAGTACATTAAAAAAGCACGTTGGAAAATTTTATAATTTAACAATTTCTAACAATTTTTTATTATAAATGTTACGGAATCGTATAACCAATCTTTATCTGAAATTCATAGCCAAATGTATTCTTTCGTAGGGAATCAAATTCAATTAAAATTAATCGATTAACTAATGATTAGATCTGAAAGTATTTAAATGTTGTAATTTTATAGGGAGCACACAATTGTACAGACTTAGACGTGAGTATTGAAGCCCACTCTGAACCTTACCCGTTTCTTTCTTGCCTCATCTGAATTCTATGCCCTTGTCCAAAATATGCCAAATAAGACCCCTGCTGGTCTGCGGCATGCTATAATTAACTTTAACTTAGAGAATGGTATCAAGTCTTGAGTTCTGTAGAACATTCCTGTCAACATCTTCGTTTGCTAATTTAAACAACTAGTATCTGATTCTGACTGTTTTGCGTAATTCACAATTTGTTTAGTAACTTTACTACAGGAGTGTTAAATTTCCTTTCAACACATTCCAAGCAGATACTAACAATCTTTCCCTCCTGGTGTTGTCTTATCTTGTAGTTGCGTCATCCGTGTGAGTCCGTCTCCTTGTTCTTCTAGACTTCAGATAATCCAATTCATGAATGGATTTGTTTCTTCCTGATGAAATCGCGTCTATCTAAATGTGTACTTATGTGGCACCAGAGCAACCTTAAAACGTGTTTATCGATTCTATGTGTGGTTTCTCGTACTTCCATTATAAGGAAAAGAGTAAATAGGAAGTGTGTTGAAGTTGTGTCTGGCGCTTGTTTGAACTTTGTTTACCGATGTTGTCTGTGACCTTTTTAGTGAAATCTTTTGAAGTACGAATAGTATTAAGTCGCTAAAATAATTATAAATATTTGTGTTTTCTATCTGCAGAAATTCACCCTCAACGGACTTGTCAGAGATGCAGGTGGGTTCATAAGTAACGTTGTAAATTTATTATCTAGATATTTGTTATTTTTAAAGGTCTAGTTTTTGTAACACCCTCATTTCTTTTTCGTCTTTTATATTAATCTCTTTTGTGAAAACACTAAATGATATGCAAGTTAAAAATTAAGTAAGTGTGTGTGACGAATAAAATGTGAAAATACCTGTATAGTTTGGTTTACACCAGAAAACTTTTGAAAAAAAAAATAAAATGCTCTGAAATTATCTTTCGATTAAAACATAATTTTGTATAATTTCATTTAGATAATCCTTTTTCCCCTTATCTTCTCTATTCAGTACCCAAATCTGAGAAGTTCTCTCATCTGGCTACCGAATACATAGCAATTATGCCGGGCTAGCCCCTTGCGTGTCCCAAGTGATTACTTTCATTTCCACGATACATAAGCAATTATCCATTCATGGGAGTGCAAGAAAAAAACATATGCCCCACTTTAAAAAATACTCGATTCCTGTACGAAGAATTCAGGTTATATAATTCGGTCTAGTATTAGTAAAAATATCTCGGCATTGAAGTTTGAATTTTTGTATTTAAAATTGTGGCAATTAATTCTGTGTTTTTTATAAAAAGTTTTAATGGAAGAATAATAAGATTTTTGCAGACTGTACACATTATGACCTTATCTGCAGAAATATTATGCATTATAACTTGGATCATTCGAAGGCGACGAGACCAAAATAAAAATTCAATTTATCCAAAAATTCGAATTAAACAAAATTAGGTCCCTTTAACATTATGACGAATAGGAAATTCGAGGGAAAAGAGAAGTATTCGAATTAAAAAAGTTCAAATACGCCAAGTTCCGCTGTATTTTCTTTGAGATATCACCTTTCTTTAATCATTCTTACATTTTATGGGTAATAAATTTCCCTTTTATCGCTGCTTTTTTATTAATAATTACATATTCCTTTAGTGTAAAATGCTTCCCTGAATTCAGCTGCTAAAAACACATTTTCCTCAACTCAAATACCGAACTCTTCTTCTAAATGTTCCGGACAGCCATCCGCGTGTGACAAAACCACATCTGATTCCTTGACAGCCAGCAAGGGGGCTAATAAAAAGAAGGCAAGAAAAATGTCCACAGCTTGGGCCATTCTTTAGTTTACTTGTGATGGAAATAAAAATTCTCTGGCCACATATCCGATGTGAACGCACGTGTTTAAGGGTTATTGTGCTGGTTATGTCTTTTGCTAAGTTGAAAGGATTGCTGGCGACTGCCTTCTTGGCGCCTGTGTCCGATCAATATGAAATCGATACAAGCATCCTGCGACTCCTCTCTCCCCTTCAGGAATATAGAGCGGTGGGATACTGAGGAGATCATTATTTGGTCAAATGGTTTCTTCTTTTTCCGCATTTAGGATAAAACAGTTCGCTACTTACAGTAGTGGGGCTGACCACGCAAGGGGAATGACATATACTTAGGAGTGATGGGCATCCAGAGATTACTTAACGGGGGCTTCTTTTCCTTTTAATCGTGTATCGTAACAGCTTTGAGATATTTTTTTGCTTATGAGTTGTTTTTAGTTTTCTGTATAGATCAGTATATACGTTACCTGTATGAATGGCATCATGTTTTTTTAGTAGATGATTGAATACTGTATGTGGCGATTGGTCGCTAAAAGCGACTAGTTTATGTTAGATGTATTCGCTACTTACAATAATGGGGCTGACCACGCAAGGGAGTAACATATACTTAAGGAATGATGGGCATGTGGGGATTGCTAATGCAGCCGTTTCTTTTTATTTTATTTCATTGCAGCTCTGAGGTTGACATGCAATATATATTGATAAGTTATTGCTTTCGTTTCCTGTGTAAATCAGCGTATGTTTCACCTGTATAAATACTTTTTTTTGTATTCACTGAGGAATCAAATAAGATTTTTGGTTCTGCGGTACTTGTTGAATTCGGATTCCTGAATTTCTCTTGCTTAAACGCTTAATTTTGACGAATCAAGCTTCTGAAATTAATTAAAATTTATTGTGAAAAATAATTAAAAATAATTTGAGTACATTGAAATAAATTGAGTACATTGAAATATAAATGAATAAATGAGAATAACTCATAATAATTTGAGTAAATTGAAACCTTTGCGGTCGATGCCGGCACTGTGGCGGCATCGACTGCAAAGGGTTAGATGTTGGTATACACTAGAAAGATAAAATGCACTAACTTTCGGAATTCAGCTTGCTAGATGCATTCTTACTTAGTTCTTGTTAGCAGTGTTAATTGATGCTTGAAAACAAAGGGTTGCATGAATTTCATTGAACCACCATCAGTTCGATTGTTGGTGTTGCATCATATTTGCAGATATTGTATAGCAACGGATTCGGAAACCCTCCGCGCTTTTGCGCATGCGCCGTTCCGAGTTATTTTTATCAAAATAGGGGGAAAGTGAAGAATGGAAGTGTGGTGTTTACATTTTACTGACCGTGATCTAACAAAGAACTCCGAAAATGCGCTCATATGACTCATTGCCTGACACCCCTTTCCGGCGTAAAATCGTCCAAAAGTAGTAGTCTCGGAATCCGTTGCTGAACTCAGTTATGTGGATGATTGTTTTTTTTGTTATTATCATTTTGTTCTGTAAATTCTATTTGGCATCTCCGTGTTCCTTTCCCTTTTAAATTTATGCTAACATTCTATTCTATATGTTTTCGTTTAAGTTTCCTGATTACGAGTTAGAAGTACTCGTCATTTATTGTTGCACACGAATTTTGTGTAGTGAATAAACTTTGAGTCTGAATATGGGGGGGGGGGGGCTCATATGAATTTTTCCTATACCTGAGATGGAAAGATGAAAAGCGCATATATGTCTAATTTTATTAAACATATATTAAGATGAATGATTTTAAGCTTATTTTTTTTTCTCAAGATATAGCAATAAAGTGTAAAAATTTTAAATTCATAAAAGTCTTCGTGAAAGATTCTAAATTTGTTAAATTTTGACATAAAGCTCGTGGAATCGTTTAGATATACTCGAGCTCTGTTTTAAATTCCAGACGCACTTGCCTAGTGTTTACAGTCTAAAATAATTTGACAATGAGCGCTTTTTGAATTTTAAACATTCTACTATTGCATATTTACTACCAGAAAATGAGATATTTGAATGAAACAAATTGTTATTACGTGATTAAAATATCGGTGGTTTAACTAAATAGATGCATTCGTGTAACTTCTTGGCGTGCCATATTTTAGAAGAGGCAGAGAAATGCAATTTTCTTCGAATTGAAATAATTATAATTTATTTATTAAGCCCTGACGCAAAATTTCTATTAACATGGGTGTAATTTTTTTTTTTGGGGGGGGGGGGGAGAATGGCAAAGGAAATATCAGTTAACCCCTTTCGGTAAGATTTAATCTTGGAATGGTGCTTTGTATAGCATGAAAACCAATGACGAGCTATACTCGTCATTTTACCGGAAAGGGTTAATATTGTTCAGTGGCGTTCTTTATATATATATGATATTTTAATTTTTTAACTTTCCTAAATAATCTTAACGACACCTCATTTTAAATACTTCTACTTTCATCATAATTAACGCACTACAACTTTCTTTTCAAGTCACGAGGTTCTAAAGGGGAAATTCCCTCTTCTGGGTACTTAAGTGTTCTGCGCATTCATTTCTGCCCTTTTTTCACGCCAGCATGTAAGCTTTCAACAACAACGCGCCGCTCGGGCGTAAACTTCTGAATACTGGTCATGGAGCTACGTAAAAATTAAGTGCTTTATCTATGAAGAAATAACGTAATGCCTGAATAAAAGAAGATTTAAGAAAATATTGTCTCTTCCATGATCAAAATGGACTGCATTTCACCTTTTTAAAGCCTGATCTTATATATATATGTTACCGTTAAAACGTATAATTTAGTTATTTCATAGAATAACTAGGTATTCAACTAGGTAATTCATGAAATACCTAGTTACTCTATGAAATAACGGATTCCACGCTTTAACTGTAACATGTATACGAAAGTGTCTCTTTGTGCAGTGAGACTTTTGAAAGCAGTGGGTTATTTTACGAATATAATACTGATGAATGTGCCCCTCCCCTCATAACAAACCTGGAAACGATGATACAAATCCTATCCAATGATCGAAAGAGAAGTATTTTTAGTTGCTGGCTAACTATTTAATTTCTTCATTTAAAACTAGGAGAAAAATAGTTTACTGGAGATTTATACCCCGTTAAAAAAAAAGTTGGTGATAATGAAGTGATATAACCTTGATGATATTGATAATGCCGACTAAAGTGGTAAGATATACGTTAAACCTTCGATTCAACGGTCTTCGAATTTTTCCGACAAAAATTAACTTTTTTCCCACCCTTCTAATACACAATGATAAGGATTTTTTTTTTGTTACTAATATGCTATTCATATTAAATATTTGACATTTTACTATATTGCACAATTCCAATAGTAAATTCTTATTTAAATATTGTTCATAACACAATTCATGATTTAACGGACTTACAGATATACCCTTGGGTCCCAATTAGGCCGTTAAATTGAATGTTTGTTGTATTTCTAATAATACAAAGTGAGTCAAGTATGTGCTATAAATGTTCATATGTTTAGATGAAATTACGCGGAAACATTATGTGTTTGCTTATTTTTCATTTTTATTGTGATGTTTCTTTCACATTGTAGATTTTCATTCGTTTGACCTTCCTGTCAACTGGATATGCTTTACAACATGTGTAGAAGATTTAACCCGCATTATATTATACGCTATTGAAGTTTAAAATCTAATTCCAAGTTTAAAATATATTCCATACTTCTTATTCACATTTCCCATTCTTACAAAGATTTAGTGTTCGAAAAAGAATAAATTAAAACACAAAAGATAACCAAGACAGTCAGCGTGCTTTTATCAACTCTCAACTTCTTTTTTTTTATTCCACCTGCCTTTTTCTCGTATCCCTGCCTGCTGCGTTATTTACGGACCAGAAGCAGCTCATGTTTTGAACAATCAATACGAAAGTGTCAGAGAGCATGATGGATGTTTTCGGTCACATCTTTTATTCTAGTATATTTTTTTTTTAAAACGTAGAAGCAAGAAAGCTTTTTGTGTCATTTTTTCGCTGTAGTCAACTGCATTGTAGGAATAAAAGCATTGTCTGCAGAAACTTTTTTGCTTCGTGATAACGTGATGTAACTTTTGAAATATTTTTGAGCTGGATGGTTGGTTGCATTCCGTTCTGAAGTATTACCTTTTACAGGGAGGCGCCAAGTACCATGACACGAAGGAAGACTGCGAACTAGGTTTAATCTGTATGAGTGGGGTTGGACTCTTACATCATCACCCCCTTTGTGCTCGGGGACGGGGTAGGAGAGATCCCCCTCCCCCAATCCCGATGAATCTCAGTCTCATCATCGATTTAGTCACCTCCAACAGCCAGCATTTTTTCCCGCAATTGTTCGGGCGTAGCTTTGAAGTATTGTTTGGGCGGAGCTTCAAATCTCCCATATCTATGATTATAGTCTTCAACGTTGTTAGTTGTGTCGTTACCAAGATAGGAGAATTTCTACTTCGTTTTTGTTTTTCGTATTGTTATCGATGGCAGTACAATTGGACCTTTGTACTCTTAAATTAAAATTAGATTTGTTATCATTGCTACTGCGGCATTCTGTCTGTAAGCGGTATCGATGTCATTTTGTTGCGGTTCTTGATTTCAGTGATGGATGAGGCTGTTATGGTGATGAATTATTTTTAAGCAATAATTATTTTAGTTTATCAATTGATATTCTATTTAATAAAATGTTACTAATTTTTCATTGACGTTTTAAAATTTTCATTAATTTAAGAGTGATTGCAACCATATTTTAAAATTCCGGGAAGCTACCATGGATCAAAGATCCTTCGTTATTTAAATTATTCCTAATATTAATGTGATACGTATACACATATTTTCAAAATTTATATAAGAAAATGATTTATGTATTTATTAAAAGAAAAGCACACTACAGAGAAAACTCCATTTACAGAGTGCTATAAACAATAAACACACAAAGAGCAAAAGCCACAACGAGTAAATAAAAAAAAAAAATTGAACAGAAAATAAAAAGTTGAACACAAAGAATACACAAAATCATAAAAATTTTGCAAACGCATATATAATTAAAAGCGAAAACACAATCACTGAAACATTAAAATACACTATGATTCTAGAAGTCGTATTTTTTAAAAAAAATAAAAGACCATTTCCAAAAGGCAAGGCTTAAAAAGTCAAAAAAACACACAAGCACCGAATCCTCTAAAAACACACCAGGAGTTTAAAAGTTTAAAGACGAAAACTCACACTTGAGATAAAAATAAATTGAAACACGGCGCCAAAAACAGAGTACAAAAATTAAAGCCTTAAAAAAATGGTCGAATACTTAAGAACACGGAAAATCAAAAAGGCATACACATCTATAAAGTTGTAAAAAGGCAAAATAAAACACATCATGTATTTAAATGCTGCAACATTTCGATTTAAAAGCACTACGAGACATATGATACATCCTGCATGATTTAAATAATTCCGAATATGAATGTTATACACATATTTACACACATATATTTTCAAAATTTATATAACAAAAGATTTTTATGTTTCACTATATCATTTCACAACCTTACCTTTTAGGTTTCTCAAGTATTTAAAAAATAATTTCTAAGTTTAACTTTTTTTTCTAGAGGGAGCGTAAGTTCTATTAATTGCGGCTCTTGTATATATATATATATATATATATATATTTACTAAACATAGAAATTTCAGTATGATCGGTAAAACTTTTTGCTGTAGACACTTAATCCATTAATTTCAGAATTATGTGGTCAGTCCCAAAATAGCCATCGTGTATCTCAAACGGATGTCGCATCTTATCAAAATGCTCGAAGTGTAATGAAGTTAGTTCTATGTTATGTTACTTTTCCAGCATCGTAAGGCCACGACGTTAAGAGCCTTCGAGTTCACGCCTCCTGTTAACCCTTAAAAGCCCGATTTTTTTAAGAATTGATTTTAAAATGTTCTTTGACTTTCATTTTTTGAATAAAACATGGGAAAAATACTTTTAAAAATCTTATTTTGTTTTAAGTATGGTGTATGGCAAGAAAACAGTTTGTTACCAACTGACAACACTGGGCTTTATTTCAGAAAAAAAATTCCTTGTTAAAATTCTATAATGTCAAACACAGATGAATTTTAACAAATAATAATACGGATAAGGAATTTCCTTCAACATTGTAGAATAAGATATGGTATTCTGATGCGTACAAACAAAGTTAAAAAGATACAGCCTCAAGTAAAAAAACATCAATTTATTTTTATTTTTTTATGAGAACTCAGACTGCCATCTATATGTTGTAAATTGATATAATAAAAATTTCCGTATGTATCCCATTGGCAGCAACAGGCATTAGAGCTTCAATCTTTATTCTCAAGATTTTAGAAGACAAAATTGGGTATGTTGCTTTAAGGCAATACTGGGCCTTTAAGGGTTAAAACATGGAGCGTCGGCAGCGTATCAAAACGAACGTTTATCTTACTGAAACTAAATTAAATTCACTTAACTCTTCAAGTATTAAATTAGAACCTAAAGAATGTGTATTAAGATAAAATACACAGTGCGACCGGTCGTTCAGACATGAAGTTTGACCTTTTTTTAAAAAAAAAAAAAATTATGTTATCTTCGAATGAATTTTTGTGTTTTAAAACAAAATTTGAGTAAAATAATGGGTCTTTTCGGTTTTGAGAATGTAAAAAGTACGGAGTGCCTGCTATATCCTGACCTCAATCACTTCTGCTGGTTTTGTCCACTATGCCGTTAACCTCAAATTGAAGTCATTATATTAAAAATAATAACAGCATTTATTTAGTTATTCCAGACTCAAATTTTTAAAAAAATGAATATTAATTGAAATATAAACGCCTAAATAAAACTCAAGACGTGAAGCTTTTCATACGAAAAATAACACACACAGATATTTGAGGCAGTGTATTGTTTGTTAAATAAGGGGAAAAAACCTCAAAGTTTTTTGAAAAAAGCAAATATGTATTACTAGGTCAGAAGTTAAGAGCATGTCCTTGAAAGACTTAGTCAGCGTTAGTTATCTTTACCCTCGTTCATTAGGAAGAATTTTATTGTCGTCGGATGACTGTTTATGGACTGTAATGAGCCGGAAGTTGTAATTATTTTAGTTTTGTTTTTAATTTATTGAGGGCTTTTTAATTCTCTTTCTTGTTCAATAAACATTCTCATTTTTGATAAAGACTTAAATGGACTTGGTTTTTCCTGAGATAGTGCCTGGAACTCGCATTCTTCCTTTAGAGTTTTTCCAGTTTGAGATAACGACTAAGAAATAGCATTTGATCATTGTTTTCCCTTTGTTTAAAGCGCTTGGAATATCAGCAACTGCTGAATTAAAACAAGAGGAAAAGACAAGACTTTTCTTCAGGTGACCGGAAAAATTTATGAATATTTTTTAATTGATTTTGAGATTTTTGTGTTCTGCACCTGCTGTTAACTCTTTCGAGAGCAATGTTGTTGTTTTTTTTCACGTGTTTGCAAGAACCTACTTACCTATATTATCTTTGAATTTGTTGTGTATGCTATAGTAAACTCCAATTATCAAAACACCAATCATACGAATCTCAATTATCCGAACCCATATTTGGAGGAAAAACGAAAAATATCAAAATAGGGGAAAATAATAGTGAGAGAGCGATCAAGTGGCCTTAACGCATCTTTTCTGATCAGAAGGAGGTTATTTTTTGCAATTAAAATAGAGTACATACATATCGTATTGCTCATATATAATTTTAATATATATGTTTGTATGGAATGAACCTTCATACATAATTTATAATATGTGAATTTACAGTTTTCTGTAGCTTATGTTTGTTAAACTTAACTTCAGGAATTAAAGTTTAGTTTTTTTTTCTGTCTTATGTCTTTATTTAATTTCTGATCTCATCTGTATTTCCGCATATCCGAATAGTCCCGATCCCCGTTTAATTTGGATAGTTGTAATTATACTATATGTATAAAAATCATTTCGCAGTTATAGTTTTCACAATATTTAAATTTAGACTAGCACGGATATGGCCCAATAAGTTCTCTCCCCTCCCTTTTTTTCAGACATGTTTATTCCACTGATTTTCGAAAGATTAGTAAAACACTTCATAACATAAACACCCAAATTTTCGCACTCGATAATCACATTATTCTTTTAGTTGGAGTTTATTATATTTTCTTTTTATAAATTTGAATTTACATCTAGAAGTATTCTTTGAGGAATATATATCACATTAAGTGAAATCTAATTGTACTTAATTTTTTTCTAATGTAGGTTTTTTTTTAAACTATGAGTCGCTATCCCTTGTAAAGTCACGGAAAGTCTAAAAACAGTCAGGCAATATTTGACAGTAGTCTTCTGTCAAATTCTTACATAAAAGCAAAATAATAATAATAAATAAATAAATCATCTTAATTTAAATTTCTAATTAAAAGTTGAATTTCTAATTTGTAAGCAACGTAATTTTCTAATTCGTCTTTAATTTAAATGTAGAATTTTCTAAATTTCATCGAATTAAATTCTTTGCTATTATTTATCTATTCCCTTTTTTGGATATACTCTTGACTTTGAATACACGCACAAACAAATCCGGGGAGAAAATGGGTCGTGAAGATATTTTAAGGCCTTCGAGAGGCGAGAGAAAATTTTTTTTAAAGTTCTGTCAAAAGCTTTTAATGAAGTCATTAGTGTTCTGGGCTTTAGATGTTTGTATTGAGTATAGAGGCACATATAGCCAAAAGAAGATATTTGTTTTACGATTTATATGTAAAATTATTTTTAACTAAATTTTTTTAAAAAGAGATTTTGTCACTCCCTAAGTCTTGGAAATCGAAATTTATGTATAAATAGTGATATTTTTTCAATGACCGATATTCCCAAAATTTTCTTTGATTTCCATTCCTTTAAATACTGGGCTGAAGTTTGAAATTTAGCAGTCAACCTCCATATTTGAAGGTCTGGGCGCTGTCACCTGCATAGAATTTCAATTATGTCCTTGGACGTTGTATAATCGCAGGTATAATGACTTCTCGACGCATTTCGTATATTTAGTGGTTAAACCCTCTTATGAAAGGAATTTCCGACATCAATTATGTGTGTCAGCTTCACTCTCTTATAGGTTTAAACGTTAGCGTTGGTTTGTTTAGTTTTATAATGATGATATTCTTCTTAAACTTATTTTCGTCTATGACAGATAGGAAAAAGTTTTCTTAACTCTCTGACTGCTTATCCCGCGATTTCCGCGGATAGGAAGCAAGTCTATTTTTTGTTTCATACTGCGATTTTTGCAAGCTGATGTGTTTTCTTTGTACTATTATAGCGTTGAATCTTATTATACTAATAAAGTTTTGCCTATAAGTAAAAATTCCCTTGGTTTAACGGAATTTCAGCGTGGTTGTAAACGTTGCATCTAAATAGTGACTAAAAAAGTAGGCAGTCAGAGGGTTAATACTGCAACACAACCCATTTGACCTATGGTTTATGAATCACTGATTCAGAAAATAGCTTAAACTATGATTCCGCTTACATGAATTCTTGGGTTTTAAAAACAATGATAGCGCTTACTTCTGTCAGATTCCTCAATATTAGTAAGAAAAACTAATAAGCAATCCATCTTGGTTTGAAACGTTTCATCAAAATTTTCCTAGTGATTGCATTTATTAAATAACGCTTTATTTATAATTATAGTAACAACTCAAATTGACAGTTCGTATAAAGCTACTAGCAACCGCATCACCAATGGTTCACGTGGTGCGTGCTTCTATATGGTTAAGGGGCATAGAATGTGCTGCATGATATTAAACAACTTTCGTTTTAAATTAAGTGTTTTATTACTTTTGAGAATGTAGGATCATATTCAGGACTATTTCTTTTGGTGGTGTGACACTCCTTGTAGTCTGTTTGATACCCTTGCATTGTCAACTAGGGTTGTTTCTGGTTATATTTTTATTATGTTATTTATTATCGCATGCATATACAGTATACTCTCTGTTATCCGTGCGCATTCCGGACTCAAAAAAATTTAAAGAGAAACATTTTCACGCTTATCATTCATGTAAAATCGATGTTGATGTTCGATCGAGAGATACATTCCGTGAAACTAGTGAGCCGTGACGGCGGAGGCTAAAGAATAGTTTTTTTCTTCCTCCACGTGCAATATCTACCGGTTTAACCCCTAATTTTCCGAGAAATGAATCATCCACTTCCTACTAGCTCATTCTCGTACGAACACGCTTCTTCCTGACACGTCATTTTTTAACTTCTTCATCTTCTCTCACTTTCGCACGTGTTCCTTTAGTTTTTGCGTCATGTTTATCGTCAGTTAATAAAGTGAAATTTTTTGCTGGTAAAAATGAGTGGTGCGAAACGAAAACGAAATGTTTTAAATGTTAAACAAAAATTAGAAATCCTTCAAAAACTTGATAAGGGAGAATCAGTTAGTACTGATGCAGAGGATGTACTAAATGAGGGAAATACAGTTTCTCATTCTGCTGCTCTACAGTCTGTGGAAACTTTGTTAGATTATATGGGGCAAAGAGGATTTGATTACGGTGACATTACTGCGGTTCGTAAAAAATGTGTCGATATATGGCAAGAGATGAACAAACAACAGAAGCAAAGGCACATAACAGATTTTTTAAAGCATTAAATGTTAAAAGGAAAATTACTAGTTTGATGTTATACAGCATGCAAATGTAAGCAATTTTTATATTTTTGTAGTGATGTTGATTTTTTCTTTAATAAAAAGGAGTTTTCGGATTATCCGTGTTTTTCAATTGTCCGTGCGATCCCTCCCGGTGATTAACCCGGATAATCGGGAGTGCACTGTACATGGGGTCGCGAAAACATTTTGAACTGGAAAAAGAAGGGAATTTTTTTTTTCCTTCTCACTTCTCCTTTAACCCACGAGACCTGTCAAAATTGACAATTTAAATTATTTGATCGAATCGTGAGTTCAATTGAAGCTGGCTTAGGTGTTTTTTTATATATTGTTTTTATTAATATTAAAGATTAAAAGTAGATTTCATGGAATTGTTCCAATTAAATATAATTTCGGTGCGTTTCTGACGAAATAAGCCTGGTATATTTCTTTTTGTATTCTTTTTCTTTAGCAGCTTGCAAGTCAAGTAAATTTTAACATTTTCCCCCTTCTGAATTGTAATAATCTTGAATCGACACAACTTAATTCCGTTTATCCAAACAATATAATAATTTAAAATTCCTGTATATTCATAAATTAATTTGCACAGGTAAAATTATTTAGGTGCTCAATATGTCATATCATTAACCATTTATTCCCAGTCAGAAGCGAGAGATTTATTTATTTTACCATCACCTACTTCACATACCCAACATTACGGTGCATGAAAGCTGGCAGGGAAGATTAACAAAAACATACAATATGCATGTCACACAATTTAGCAAAACACACAGAATAATACATGAACATTTCAAAAATATACATGAAAGTGCATGACATGTCAAAAAGATTCAGAACAGCTAAGAAATACCATTCTCAAACTAAAACCAGCTAAATCCGAAACTAAACTTAGACTAACAACTAAAACTAAACTTAAATTGACTGTAAACTTAAAATTAAATAATATGGTATATAAAAGAAAATTTACAATAAAAATGTCCAAATAATAATAATATATGTCGAAGCAGAAACGGGGGGATTCAAGACCGTTGAGTCTGCATGGAACTGGCTGAACCCCCCATTCCATAGGTCTTCGGTCTCATAATTTTTTATTAGATAATTATGACAATCGGTTTTATGCAATAGATGAATTGTGTTTTATGATGGGGTGTATATTTCTTTTTATTTATTTACTAGCAGTACGCGCACGGCGTTGCCCGTGTAATCAGGACTTCGACAAAATGTGAAAAAAAAAAAATGCCCACGATGACTCGAAAAAGTTTTGAAAACAAAATCAAAACAAAAGATACACATTATGGATTTTCCCGCTTATTTTTCCTCTCGAAAATGACTCGAATTTAATGACGTCACGGGAAGGAATCGGATCGTAGAAATGCAGGCTGGGAATGAAAGCATATTACGTTGCCTCCTGCAAGGAAGCAACAATGCATTCTGGGATCGTCCGGAGAAACTCGCTGTTAAATCTCGTTAGCAAAAAAACTGTTTGAACTGATAAGGAAAAACTTAATTTTAAGGAAACGGAATAAGATATTTTAACCGTTCTTGTTTTAAATCCGACAGAAAGGTTCCAGTTATAAGCTGAAAAATTATAGAGTTGTTAGAACGTCAGATGCAAGAATTTCAAGAAATCCTTATCAAAAATTACCATAAAAGTGACTCTATTATTTAAAAATTTCTCAAAATTCAGTAAATTATGTTGGAAATTCAAAGCAAACTTCATTAGAACGAAAATTGTTTGTTCTATCCGATGGTGCATTGTTTGTTTTTCAACGATCATTAGAAAAGATACTACAGCCGTAAACGTGCCAAAAATGACACAAAACATTAAATAAAAAAATTTCTAGGTTAAATTTTAAAATTCTGGCTTCGAGGTGCATTGAGTCACCATTACATCTACCTGTGTGCCAAATTTCATGGCTGTAAGTGCGATAGATTCGTCTAGACATCGCGTGCACACTCAAACATTGTCTTTTATAAGTATAGATTAACGGTTGAATTAACGCGTTTTTCATCCTTCCTTTCCTTTTTGTTATTTTGAAATTTTGCCTAACTTGTGTGAATTTATTAGCCACGTGCTTTACAAAGTTATGTTTATTATCGATTCCATTTGTGGTGCTTTTTGTTGTTGTTGTGAAGCTATTCGTTATAGATTTTGAAAGGAAGTTTTTCTGGAATTTTAAAGTTTCCCCATCGGAGACAAGACAGCTTTGCAAGTTGTGAAAATGATTTACATCCGAAATTTGCAGAAAGAAAAATTGATTTTCGTTCTTCCGGAGTTATCGTATTCTCCAATAAATTGAATACTGCAGCCAGTTTATGTCAAAACACTTGCTGCCTTGGTTTCGAAGTAATAACATGAATTGGATAACATCCAACTGGCATTCCGTTGCCAAGTGCAAAAGTTTCATATTAATATGCTGTACATTGCTTCACAAATTAAGTTTCCGCTTGTGCGTCAGAAAACAGAAAAACTCGCGAAAAAAACTGGTTTCTCAGCTTCCGAAAATGTTAATAAATTCAATTATCCTTTGCTGGAAAAAACTAAATATGTTTCGATAATTTTAACTTATTTGTGTTTTATTATATATTAAGTAATTTTAAAATTGCTTTAAAGTCCTCTGATCAAATTTTGACCAATGTTTGTGTTGAATTATGCAGGAATTGAATTTTCTTTCAAAGGTGAATCAGTCATCTGTCGGTCTGATGATCTTTGTCCGAGCATAAACTGAAAATTCAATTTCGGGCCCATCCGTTTCGTTTTTTGCATTAATTCTTCACGAATGTAGCAAAAAATTTGAAAGCAAGAGTTGAATAAAATATGAAAATATCTTTCTTGTAGGCAAAATTTGTAAAATTAAGCGCGATATTTTTTAAACCTCATTCTGCTTTGTAATTTATAATTTAAAAAATATTTTGCCTTTAATTCTGAACCTAGTTTAGGTCCTCAGAATTAAAAGCTCCTGGACTTCGATCCCATCCTATCATGGCACAGCTGCTATAATGAGTGACAACTTCGATTGACAGTGCTGAGAAAGCTATGAAGTGTATTGTTACGTCAAGTTAAATAGTCCTTAATATTTTCCTCAGCTATTTTAAATTAATCTATGTGTTTTAGGAGAATTTAGTTTTAAACAGCAAAAATCGATATTCTGTGTAATCTATATAAATAAAAGAGAAAGTCATTCACTGACTCATCACCGAATCTCCCCCACCACTGGGACTTGAAATATGGCAGGTAATAGTTTCTCATTAAGAAAGAATTTTTCGAAATTTTAATTAGAACATTAATTAATTAAAAATTACCTTAATTTTTAACGTTTTTCCACAAAAACTTCGGAGCATGTTATTGCGCAAAATCCATTTTAACATCTTAAAGTTCTAAAAATTAGCTTTTCATTGATACCAATTTCATTTCCATGCGACATTCTGTTTAATTTTAATTAATTTTTAAAAATGTTTTCAAGCACAATTTCTAACAACATTTATTGTTCTTAAATGCACGAATTTCTTCTTTCTTTTCTGTTCTTTTACGAATACTTTCTAATTCTTTTGCATTTATGTCTACATACTGATTAACTGGAATAATTTCAAGGTTTTTTGCAAATTCTGGTTTTCAAAATCCTCTTAGCCCGGACAACAAAGTCGATATTCTAACTTAATCTACTAAGTTCAGTAAATCTACAATAATGGATGTATAAATTGTCGTGTTTAATGAATTATAGATCCCTTGCAGAATGCAGTTATTTATAATATTTATATAGAAGAATATTTTTACATTAAAACTATTAGACGGGAAAAGATTTTTATCCTGAGCAATAAGGTACCAATAGTGTATTACTACGCGGACGAAGTCGTGGGCAACAGCTAGTGAAATTATATTTGAAGCGACAATTTTTTTTAATTTCATGGAGCTCTTTCTGTAGCTGAAAGACGCTTAAAAACGCTTGTGATTGCGTTCACCGGTGAGGCGGTCATTAGTGTCTTTCTATGTACTGTCAGTTTGAGTCGTCGCTGATTAAATACTTAGTTGCAATGTAAAGAAGTCGAAAATTCAAAAGGCACAATTTTCATTTAAAGAAAAGGGGGTAAGGGAAAGTAACCACTTTTCAGCGGGTTAAAACTCTAGGTTTAGAATACGCATTTTGTTGTGACAAAATAAAATTCGCAGATTTATACATGAATTTAAAAGAACAAAATGTGTAATTAAAGTCAAGACATTTATTACATAAATGAAGTCCATTCAGATTCAATAAATATGCTGCGGTTCTGTTGAAACAATCGTAAAATTATATTAATAGACTAGCCTCCAGTCTCCCAACTGCTTACCACAGCAGATCGTATTCATTCGTTTTCGAATTGACTTCTTCTATAGATTATTTTGATTTGAAGGAACAGGTACGGGGGCCTTCTTTATAACGTAAATTATCTGCCCACCGTGTATTGCTATTGAACTCGAACATCAATGAATACCCTTTTTAAACGTTAATAGAGTGCAATAACTCGACCGTTTAGTTATAAGAAAATTCGTAACATTTTATAAAATCCGCAGTCAAATTTCATTCGCATGTTTATAGAGGGACGAGACTCAAGTTTGTGTGTAGTGCTGCTGAAGAATCCATTCAATTTTAGGAACCATTTTTTATTAGGCTACGTTCCACAGAGCAGAACATTAAAGTTACAAGACACAAGACAAGATCACGAGACAAGCACACAGACAAGAATGACAGAGAGGCATCATGGGAAAAAGATGGCTGCAGTAGCGCCACCTACCGTAGAAAGGAGAAGGCAGCTGATTGTAACCGCTACACGTTTCCTTTTTTATACTATAACATCAATCCCCTTGGGGGCGCCAAGAGAACGTGGATGAGACGCCGCCGGATAAGGAAGCGGGTTCTCGCTTCTCCTGGAGGTACAGCAATGGTGGGGGTTAGGTTACCCCTCTCCAGTGATAGTACGTACCTTCTACTGGAGGGGTCGGGCCGTGGCCGGTGATGGCCATTAGAACTCCGGCCTCAGTACTCGAGCTATTGCAGCAGATGTCATTCAAAGTCCCAGAGTGCCAAGGCAGGACGGGGGTGACCCTGTTGGGGTTATACTATATATAACTAAGAATATACTTGTAACTCCACACTCGAGGGTAAAGGCACTCTCTAGTTTCGATAAAGCAGTATACTGTCCAAAAAATTGACAGGATTAAATTCGGAAGGCATCTAACTCAAATTTCTTGTCTCTGAACATATGTCAAGATACCGTCGAGTTAACCCATCGGAAACATCTGACGCCCAGTGGTCGTCACGCGACTTTTTACCATATAAATCAAAACAACCTCTGGGAGTAATACCTTCATGCGGGTTTCAGATCGTATTTTTGCATTTGCAGAAATTCTAAATATATTCCTAGATGTGTCATTCTCAACAACGATCATAGGGCTGTAGAATTGTGAGTGAGGTTTTATGAGGTTTTTTTTATGAATTCCTATATATATTACAGATAATGATTGCAAAATATTTACATATCAAAATTGCACTCGAGTCCTTTAGTCAAGCATTACCTTTTTAAGTAATTTATAGCATTGCATACATCATTTTACATCAAATTATGCCTTAACAATCATAACTTCTTAAAACTCTACGCAAGCTCCCTATAAATCACCATGCCAGATCCCAATAAAAATTAGTATTAATGCTGAGACCAGAGTAACCGAAATAACAAAGCATTATCATGTTTCAGTCTTCAAGCCACAATGGTATTAAATAGCAGGTGGGGGTTTTCTCCCCTCAACTTTCTCGTATACTTATGGTGATTGTATGCATATCGTAGGCATTTTCTAAAAGTACACGAGAAAGTATAAATCTTCATCATATTGTAAAGAGAATCGATTATGTATTTGTACCTCTTGCTGTTGATCATTAAGGTCCAACATTTGATACTGATATACAATTTTTATGTCAAGACGACATGCAAAATTTCATTTTTGTAGCTCGTTGCGTTTTCCAATTTGTTCTCATACACTGTAAAAAAAAATCCCGTAAAATTTACGGTTTTAAACTGGCAGCTGGGTTGGTTGTGCAAAACCGTAAAAGTTACGAAGTAAAACCGTAGCCACAACGGTTTTTTACCGTACAAGAACAAGTTTTCTTCGTAAAAGTTACGAAGTAAAACCGTAGTCTCAACGGTTTTTTACCATATGGGTACAAGTTTTCACCGTAAAATTTACGAAGCAAATCTGTAGTTGCAAGTTTTTTATAATATGATAACAAGTTTTCCCCTTATGTTTTAGTTTTAAACTGTTTACATAAAAGTATTTAATCGGTGAAGTTGCAAACAGTTAAAATAAAAAAATACAGTATAATTCCGCAATTAGAACTGTTTTTAACTAATCGAGAACAAGTTTACTCTGTAGTTTTTAGTTTTAAACTGTTTACAAAACTGTATGGAATTGTTGAAGTTACAACCAGTTACAGTAAAAAATATGCTGCAATTATACAGTGAAAATGGTTTTAACCACAAAATAATGGAATTACACTCAATACTACATGGTTTATAAATCGGGATGAAATATACATTGCAGCTATACACTTTTACGCACAGAATAACGGGTTTTCTCTGAAATCTAGTTTTGAAGTGTGGATAACATGGTAAAGTCATTTTTTAAAACAGTATAGAACTATTGCAGAGCGTACAAGTTAAAAGAAAAATACTGTGGAGTACTTAATTCATAATACTGCCTATATATAATGTTTATTACTTTATTTATTTATTTATTACTTTTTACTTCAATAACTTTCACAAATTTAGATTACAATAGTCTGTAACTAATTATCTTAAAATATTATTCAATTATACAGAATAATACAAATTAAAACAAATCATTTTAATATGTATGTTGAGGACACTTATTAAGTATCAAATTATATAAACATGTAGCAAAAACCTCGGTAAAAATGAAAAAATAAATATTGCGTGCTTCTTATAATGTCAACAGTGGTTAATTTTCAAAATATAGAACTCTGGAGCTTTTCATTTAAGAAACCTTTATTCAATAGCTAAACACATTAAAACATTGTTACATTATACACTGCTGTGCTGGGCATGATAATTACATAATGTTTTGTGAGGACACATAATTTAAGTGAAGTAATACAAAATGTGTAGGCAAAAATATACAATAAACAGAAATGCAATTAAAATCAGGTTTACTCTAAACTTCATAATCGCCGAGGAATGCATAAAGCTAAAGAACTGGTGCTTCTGTTCAAACATTTTAATAACAAAGAATAATTTTTTCAGCCCTATTGAAATTTATAATATATAATCATGATCATCTTTATGTGTGTGAAATACAGTAATACTTTGAATATTCATTGT
The DNA here is from genome assembly GCA_013235015.1 of Araneus ventricosus. Classification (NCBI taxonomy): domain Eukaryota; kingdom Metazoa; phylum Arthropoda; class Arachnida; order Araneae; family Araneidae; genus Araneus; species Araneus ventricosus. Next base: position 201,039 of record BGPR01001783.1, read on the forward strand.
TTCTATATAATCTAGAATATAGTATTTAAATTCGGAATAGATGTTAAAAAGAATACTGCATATAATCCAGAATAGAATATTTTAAACTTCATTCATAACCAAGTTTTTTTTTCTTTATAAAATACTTACATTTTCTTTTATATTTTGAAATGTTTAGTTAGTGAAAACAAAAAGTTTCAGCTTTTAATAATGAAGTGATTTTATCAAATAAGTTAGGAAATATATATTGGTTATTTTATATAGTATAAAATATTTGTCAAATTCCAGTTAGTGTAAGTAAATGCTCATACAACACAATGTGTTATTTATATCATATTTTCAAAAGTAAAAAAGAATTCAAATTTTTAAATTAAATTTGTTTATAATATTAGTATTTTTTAGTTATATTTAATTTTTTATATGATTATTTCAAATCAAATTAAATTTCCTAAGCTTTTCTAACTATATTAATTTGAATGTTTTAGTGAGGGTTATTTTACTATAAAATGCATAGTTTTAAAATTTTGTTAACTTAAAAAATCAAAAACATCAGATTTAAATAAAAAAAAATCACAAACCATGATTACAATACAATAATAATTCTTTAAGTTAGGTACAATTAACAGAATCAAGAGACTTAATATTTTCATTATATAATTTTAAACAATACAATACAATTTTAATTAATTTTTTATGTATAATTTTTTATTATACAGGGAACATAATAATGTACATAAAAGAATATAGCAGCTTTAAACATGCTTAATTGCACTTTAACTGTAAGTAACAATAAAAAGATACATGGTAGAAGAAGCAGTAACATTTCTAGTTTACCTTATATGTGTTCAATATGAGTTCCATTTATCACACGACACAGATCCAACCTGCAGGCTGTTTCCTCCCATGCTTTAACCAGCATGTCTTCAGCGATGTCAGTAACAGCTTGTGTAATCCTGTGTTTCAACTCGGGCAGGTTAATAGGCATAGAAGGCACAAAGACTCGCTCCTTCACAAAACCACAAAGGAAAAAAACAGCACAGGCTGAGATCAGGAGTTCTCGGAGGCCAACGGAGAAAAGCCTTGTCATTGGGTCCGTGACGACCAATGCAACGTTTAGCGACAACATCATTCATATAAATCAATGCCAATGTGGAGGTGCACCATCCTGTTGTCAAATAAAATTATTTGAATCATCTTGCAGTTGGGGAAAGAGCCATTGTTGGAGCATATCCAAATAAACCACTCCTGAAACGGTAAGGAAACTATCTGCACGCATGCGTACAAGTAAAACTGAAATTCTAAAACTTGCTCTTCAATTCTAGCGTACAAACAACTACGTACAACTCATCTAATTGATATTATAACAAATCAAGCTGCTATATTCTTTTAACTACACCCTGTATTCAAATAAATGTTCAACACCATTCAAAATCATAAATTTATTTTAACAATGTCAAAACGTTTTGATTAATGGCACGCTTTTTTTTTTCTTCTTATTTTTGGAAGCCTTGGATCCTTTATCATGATTCATCCTTAGAAAACACCTGTAAAATACAAATTGGACAGAGAAAAATTCTTCAGTGATTTTGCTATTTTCAAAGTTTAACAAGTTTAATTAAATCTCATTAAAAAAGAAATGTTAGTACAATCGAACACTATAGCACCCAACCCTTTTTTTATAAATGTTGTTTCAAAGGCACCAAATACTTTTTTTTACACACAGGATACTAAAGTATATTGAAAAAAAATTGTTTTTAGAAAATGACATAGGTTATATGGTAAAATGTCAAAAAGTAAATTTACTATTAGCTATCTGTTTAATGTAAAGCTATGATTGGTACAAACATGTTTCAAAAATGCCAAAAAAAATAGAAACTGGCAAGAATTATTAAAGCCTATTACCTACCCACAAAAGTTAATTTTTTTTTTTCACCTCAGGTAGAAAAGGCTATTTTAATAATAAAATACATTTTAGAATACAATGTAATGCTTAAACATAAAAAAAATGAATTACTTTGAAATTTATAGCTTTAATTATTTAAAATAAATTTAGTTTGTTATAAAAATTTTTTTTGTTATAAATACACATACCTAATTGCTTCCTGGCATCAATTGGTTTTCTTGCTTGAATCGGTCAAAGAATTGCTGTTAGATCTGATTCTTGGCTGTAATGCCAATGTCTTCTAATAGCTTCACTAAAGAATCCAGAATATTGTATTGTAAGCTGGGCAATATCTGCACAATCTCACAAAATATAATTTCCATGCTGAAAAGTCATAGAAAACTGTTTTTAGAACAACAAATCACTAAATGATAAGCTAACTAATATTTGAATCTTACATAAGATTTTCCCCCAACATCCGATCAACCGAATGAGCTGAAATTTTGCATGTATGTGTACATCCGAAGATAATGCAATAGCTGATAATCTCGATCTGGCGATACTCGACAGGAGCTTCTCAAAAATATAAAGTAAACATATGTTTGAGCTCATTTCGGTTAGCTGAGCATGTAGATGTGAGCTGATCTGGAGCTGTTTGGAACAGACAGGTAGTCAGTCTAAATTTGATGTATTTAGTCCAAAATTTGACATTAATCAACAATTTTGGTGCAAATATCACATACTAAAATTCATCCATCTAACTTATTCCATTTTTTAGATATTCACGTACATTAAAACTTCGATTAACCGTCAGTTTGTGTTATCCGTCATCGTCTAAAAAGTGAAAAGTAACGTTGGTTTATAGTATTACAATACATTTCTGCTCTTATATTGAAGTTTAGATGGATCGTTTTGTAAAATTAAATACAACATGCATGTATTGTTCGCTTTTAAAGGATTTTATTTTCATTTTCGTCCCAAGACAGCAGAGAAATCACGTTACTGTACATATGTAAGAAAAGATTTCGGTTATCCGTCACAGACCTGGTCTGAATGGAGACGGTTAATCGAAGTTTTATTGTACGTATGAATAGACATAGCGACAGACTGTCACCCCGACGGATGATTTGGCTCAAAATTTGACACACATCGTTTGCTATTATGATTAAACCATGTGCCACATTTCATCTATCCAACTCTTTGTGTTTTTGAGTCATCGCGTTAACATGCAAACAGACGGGCGCGCAGACTTCCAGTTGGCAGATCTCGTCCAAAATTTGATATCTGTGATTTCGTTTTGAAGACCACATACCAAATGTTATCAGTATAGCTCATTGTGTTTTGGAGCAATCGTGTTCACAAACAGACATAATTGAAAAAAAAAAATCGGGCGCGGCACTATATTAAATCCGCGAGGTCTAATTTTTTTTCTGCACTTTGTACATGAGATGGTAAAAATTTTTATTCCCATGGAGCGGAAATATAATTTTAACGGGCGGATAGACATATTCTAAACTGAGAAAAGGCTGGGCGTGCAATTCTGTTCAACTGAAATCTGTTTGGGAATTAACCCTTTTCACTCGAGAGGTGACTCTCAGTCACCATTCTAGACGGTGCATCATTTTGACGTTTCTTGATTTCTACGGTTAAAAAACTACCTACAAAGTTGTAAGAAGTTGTAGAATTATTTTTCAGGAAAAATGAACTAACACAAACATATTTTTTTTACGTTCCAAAGCAATAATGTGAGCTCTTGTAAATCAGTGAATAATTATGCATCTAATTACTTTTACGAGTGCAAAGGGTTAAAATGCCTTATCTGCGTTTAACAAAAAACAACGGAAATTATATAGAAGTATTTGTGGGCGGCGCCCGAACTTAAGTGAAAAATGAAATTTTACCGCAATGATAACTATTGCTGCTCTTCATTTTTTTTACCACTATTGCTTTCATGTATTTGCCAGCACTTTGTTAGAAATGTTTTAAAAAATTGCATAGAAATAAATAAACAATTATGTTTATAATATTGACTTGAAATAAAATAAATCCAACTTTTTCAGTTAATATACGTTAAATTTCCATTATTTTAATTCTCAACAATATGGAATTTTTTTCTAGTTACTAAACGAACTAAATTGTTGGTGGTACGCGCCGGTGTGAGTGTGTTGAAGTAATTTGTGACATATAGATGTAAAAACATTCATTTGTACGAAGAAAGTAAGGTAAACGGATGATAGGCGTCTACTTTTGCATATTCTTTTCTTAAACTGGAATGTAGAACTTTCCTCAGGAAAATTAGGGGGCATTTAGAAACTACGATTTCTCTCTGATAGCTGGTGGGGCCGCGCTGGCCTAGTGGTAAAGTCTCGGAGCCGGAGGGCTCCAGGCTCGAAACCCGATTCCACGGAAGATCCGCTGTGTGGTGCGAAAGCTTGGAGGGGGGCTGCCGTCATCTGACCGCGGATCAAAATTATTAAGTATGTCCCAAATTAACCCTCGTGTTGCTTCTAAACGGGACTTTAATATAACTAAACTAAAACTCTGATAGTTAGTACTGTTAGATATATTGAGTTTAAATCCTTTATTACAATTGCAGAAAAACTTTAAAATAATGTAAAAAAAAGTATTAAAAATGATTATGGTATATCGATTTTAATTAGAAAAGATAAACAGATGTGAGTTCATGATCTGAAATCATTTTAATTTATTTATCTTTAGTTGTACTCGGAAACTTTTATAATAAAATCCTTTCATTCTTAATTTTTGACCTGTGGCCGTTGGAAATATTTCACCATGTAAGTTCTGCGTAACCGATTTCCTGTATGAGAGCCCTCATTAAAATTCAGACGGCCGGATATTTTATCTGATTTCTAAATGCTTGTAGACATTGGTCAATCCACATTTCATTTTTTATCGGTGGTGAAGATTTATTACCAATTAAATGTTGTAATTCATTTGCTACATTTTAAAAGAACTTTTTGTATTCATGTGAAAGTATGATGATGTCTATTTTCGCAGAATTTCTCATTTCTCTTCTGTAGTATTTCATAAAAATGATGAAACTTTTGCGGGCTTCTTTGTTTATTTTACTCAAAAACCAAATCATAGTACCTATAAATATGATTCACCAGTTCCTAGAGACTTTACATTTTTTTCATCGAATTCTCTTAGTTCTTTTTCAGAATGTGAATTCATTGAAGATTTAGAACCTTTGTGAGTATTATTAGTTTTTAAAATTAAACTTTCATTATTTTAATTCAAATTAGTATTTTATTCATACTGAACATTTTTTTCCAGTTTAATTTAGTCGGAAAAATGGCTTAAATGGAATACAATGAAATCTCATAAATTTGTGAAAACAGATATTAATTAAAAGATTGATGTATCTATGTTTAAATCAAAAACATAAAAACGTCGACGTCTCGTTTTGAAGTTACATGAAGGTTATTTTGGGATGAACCTCCTAATATTGCATGCATGCCAACTACTACGGATTTTATCGAAAATTCCCGCAAACTACAGAACTACGTATAAGATTAAAATTTTTACGGAAACGAGTATTTCCCCCTTGCGCGCAGTCGTTTTAGTTATATTCTTGATGACATGACGATCCAGATTTTTTTTTTCTACATTTCATGTTTTTGAAAAATGTCACATAATTATTTATAATTCTAATCATAGTGATATATATATTTCTTGTATTATTTTTTTAAAAAAATAGAAATATATGATTACTTAAAATATGATGAAACTGTGTGGCCCAGCGTTGCACGGGCTATCTCGAATAATGCGTCATTCCCTGGTGGAGAGAAGAAGTGTGGTCACGTGAGGCCTCGGGATCCATATTTTTTCGTATGTCCGCCTCCGTTTTTTGTTCAACAAATATTGTCGCTTACTTTCCCCAACAAACGTTAATATTCTTTCAAATCTAGTCTATTTATTACCTTATTTTCATATGCACGCCTCCGGTTTATTTTTTCTACAAATATTGTCACTAACTTTCCCCTAAAAACGTAAATCTCCGTTGAATCCTATACAGTTAAATTAAAATTTATAAATCCAGTCTTTTAATTACCTTATAGCTAATAACCCAGCGTTTCTCGGGATTCACATTTTTTCATATGCCCGCCTCTGTTTTTTCCCCTGCAGATATTTTCACTAAGCTTCCCCAACAAACGTAAATCTCTTTTGAATCCTCTCCTGTTGGATTAAAACTTTCAATTCTTGCCTTTTTACTATTTTAAAATTGTATGCTTTGAATGAAAACGCGACAATTCTTATGTTTATAAATTAAAACAGGTTAGCATAATATTTGTTTTACAAAAGCAAAAATAAAACGAAGTAAAAAAAAAGAAACGATTTAAATAGTACACCAAACTTGATAAATTAATCACCAGAAACATATATTTTCGTCTTGCCCGTATTTGAGTAATAATGAAAAAAAAAAAAAACTTATAAAAATGAATAAATATTTTCCCCAACAAACGTAAATGTTGCGAAATGAAACACCGTACGCCAAAAAAAAAGAAAGAAAAAAATGCTGGAAAACGATTTTTTCTGATGTTTATGAATCAAAACTCCAAAATGCGGAAGCTCCCTAAAAAAGAAATAAATAAAACCGTATATACAATCCAGATGCAAGAACAACCGATGTGACAGATAGTTATAGGAGCTGCCGATAGATGGCGGCACAATATTTCATTCTTTTACACGTTTTTAATTAATATCTTTTTAACTAAATGTAATTTCGGAATTTATATGGTCAAAACAGATTCCTTTGATTATTTCCCATCACTTTCAGCTCGTTTCAGCATTCAGTGTTCGTGAGAAGATGACCTGGCAAAGATAGATACATACGTTTGTTTACCTTCGGATTTTAATAGGAATGATATATAATTGTTCATAAATTCAAAATTTTAACCCAAGTCTGTTTCCGTGTGTGTGTTCTCGCGTCTGCCACTCTCGTAGACCTTCTGCTACGGACAGCAAATTTTCCAATGTTGGCATGTATGATATAGAACCATGATCGGATGACGATGACGACACTTTAGCAGGCACCCTACTCTCCATCTTCCACTCCACACTAACGCAAGGACGTTCTCCTCAACGGATTTAACGTGCACCAGGGCAGCGTACATAGCGAATCTTCGGAGGAATCGGACCTTAAACCCTCAATTTTCCAACCCAGAAGCCAACACTCTTACACCTCGCTACGCCATTGTACCAGGCCGCAGCAGGATTGGACTAGCCCGCCGGGGTTAGGGACTCTCCATTTGTCCGTTGTTGTAATCCTAAGAAATCACCCCTCTCCTTTGATTGCGAGCGTCTCATGCATAGAGTCCTCACAAAGAGGTGCGTCCCGTCATGGCGATGGGGACGTTAACCAGCTGCACCGCCAAGAGAGCCGAGAAACTGCTTACTGATATGGCAACTTCTCATATTCGTAGTCGAGATGGCCACCCGGTAGGTTGTCCGTCGTTGTATAAGGATATACGAATCTTTACTAATTAAAGTTCACTCTTGACGAAGCGTTATAAGAGAAGAATACTTCTGACTGAATACCGCGCAATTCATTTTTTTGTGTTGTTTTCATAAAAGAGTCATTTTAGTATTCATTTAAAAAATTAAACCAATTGCATAGCAAATTGCACAACTGCTTCACAAATAAAATATACTTAAACAGCGGAAGCACATAATCCCGATATTAAGAAAGAAGAACAATAATTTTGCACACATTCTCTCTCTCTCTTAGCCTTCGATATTCTTAATCTCTGATCACTGAGTAGATCCGTGAATAAGTGACTTTAGTAAAGAAAATCGAGATATTTCTTATAAATTTCCGTAACTTTCCGAAAAGTTACTCATATTCTTTAGATTTTTTTGTCGCCAAACGCACTTCGTTCAACGTTGAACTTGGATGCATTGGTGCCTTCTTAAAAATCGTCTTAAATGTCACAATAAATAGATATTACAACTCGTGATCAGCGATTTATGGGCAAGATTAAATGATTAATTAAAGACGAATAGTTATAAATAATATTTAAAAAATAAAGCAAATAAAATCTAGGAAAAAATTGTAATAGATTTTTTTAAACTTTTTAGAAGACACAAACAGTAAGACCAATCAAATCATTCTTAAGATCTTAAGAAGAAAAAGAAAGTATTCTCTTCCTAAAATATCTCTGAAGAAAGTTATCGATGCGTTTCTGTTTTGTAATTTCGAAGCCGGCGTATAGAATGCAGCGAGGGGAGGAAAACTTTTATTGATCTTTTAGTATGTAACATCAGCATCGAACGTTACTAATCGCTTTCACAACCCAATCGGAAATTGCTAATATTCGGCAGCTTTCCAGCTAACGCGGAACTTAATTTTACGAGTTTTTGGATATTTACGACGTTGCATGTGATGATAACTTTCTTACTTTGCCTTTTCAGCTTCAAAAGTTTCCAAATATAGAAACTTTAATTGCTATAAAGTTCAAGTTTCCTCTTAAATGTCGAATATTCAGCACTTAACATCCAAGACTTTTCGCACCTGTTAGTATTTCATTCGTATTGGACATTGTTTATAGTCTAGAATGTGCTTTGATGTCGTTCTTTTGTGTTCGTACAGGATTTCCAAGCTAAAGTTATCCGAAATTAATGACTTATACTCAGAAAACCACGCACAATTAATTATGAATTTAAGTTTTATTAAAAAGGGCAGCTACTCGAAGTGTGAAATGAAGTGTGAGCACCAGTAGTAGCTTTTCTGGTATCCAACCGGTAATCTGGCTTGTTCGTTTGCCAAGTTTTCAGTAGCTTTAAAGGTGTTATTAAACCGACTACTGCAGAGATACGCTGTTTAAAATCTTTTAAATTTCGAACTTTTTACATCTATCATTCTGATGAAACCTCAAACAAAAAAAAAAAAAAAACATTCAACAGCGTTAGATCTGGGAGGCTGGGATGTAGGGCCTCCTGCCGTTCCAGCGACCAGGAAAGGTCTTATTCAAACACGGGATAAGATCTTTATGAAAGTGTAGACCTTATTAGAAAATTTGGATAAAAAATTTGGAGCTATTCCCTATCACCCACCACCCATCTACAACATTTTCTACTGTTGGTGCCAATAGTATAAACCAGTACTTCTGAATACTTTTACCTTGGACAACCTAAAATGTATAATACAGTATTGTTGAGCATTTAAATATCCGTCTTTAATTTCCGTAAATCTGTATATGTTATATTTAGAGTCAGATTTTTTAAGTATGTATTTTGTTATTCAATAAATAAAGTTAAAATTCTTAATATATAGACGAATTCCCAACTTTATCATAGCTTCTTCTGAACAGTGACAAACTTAGCACTTTCTCGATGTAAGGCATGCGCATCTCTCCGTTAAGCTACCTTTCCTTTTTATGGTAAGCCGAACGTATGACCTGCGACGCCGACCAAGAAGAGATTAAGACGTAATTTTTATTCGGTTCCTTATGGCTGGAGAAGTGATTTATTAGTTGTATGCTTAGAGATTTAAGTTTCAAGGGCATAATTTAAAATTGGAAGATGTATGGAATGTTGATAATTTCTTAAAAGAATGATAGTTAGATAGAGGGCTCATGTGCAAGTCTGAAATCCTAACTTTTTTCCTTCCATTATCTATAATAAATACAGTAATATATTTAAAAAAAATCACATAAAATCAGTCAATAAAATGTGTTCTTACTTTTGTGAAAATTTGCATGCGAATATCACTGAAAACCTCAACTCACCAATCCTGCTGTTCTAGCGATGTTGTTGAATTTGCTTCAACCAGAAACAGTTAGAATGTACACAAATGCCATGTATGAGTTACGAACAGAACTGCATCCATTTATGTAGAGCAATACAGTATTGCTCCCTGAGGTTATCATGTGATTTATATGCCAAGAAGTTGCGTGACGACCGCTGGGCGTTATATGTTTCAAATGGGTGACTTCAGGAAATCATGATTTATGCTTAGAGCCACGAAATGTAAGTTGGATACTTTCCGAATTTGATCCTGTCATTTGTTTGGACAGTATACTGCTTTCATCGAAACTACTGTAAGCAACTACCCTCGCGTGTAAAGTTACAAATAAGTTCTTGATGATATAAAGAATAAGAATGAAATAAGCGTATCAAAATATGATTTCCGATGGGCGAAGATGTTAAGAGTTTGTTTATTGCTGGACGATCGAGTCACCTAACATTTAAAAAGTGTGTTCGTTGACTTTCAAATTCAATAGCAATACACAGATAATCTTCGGTTACTCTTCTTCCTCCTTCAATACGTTTAGTTTCCGACATGCTTATTCTGTTGAAAAATTCAAATCGAAAGCGATTGAATGTGCTTTGCTGTGGTAGACAGTAGGGCTTTGAATTTAATAATAGACATTGGCTTAAAAAAATCAGCAAAATATTTGAGAAACTACACAGCAAAATACTTATTCTGTGTATGGTGATTTCATAAGAATGCTCAGAATTTTTCCTTAAGTGAAATAGATGAAAATTATATTCAAAGTTCCCCATCTCCGAAAAGTTTGATTTTATGATAAGCTTGCATTTGAAGTTTTCTTCTTTCTATTCGCCTCCTGAGACTAGTAACAGTATCCGACTGTTTGTAATTCAAATTCTTCGAAATTTAAGCAGAATCTTCAAAATAGAATTCAACCAATGATTCATTATAGATACCAACATGGTGCATTTCTAGAAAAAAGAAACCGATGATATTAAATCCCCGAATGGTTTTAACCCATCCCCAAAAACTTTTATTTTAATGAAAATCTCGTATTTGAAATTTTCTTCTTTCTATTCCCCTTCTGACTCGAGTAACCATATCAGATTGTTTGTAATTGAAATTCTTCAAAACTTTAAGCATAATCTTCAAAATAGAATTCAACCAATGATCCATTATAGATACCAGCATGGTGCATATCTAGAAAAAGAAACCGGTGATATTAATTTTCTTCATCGGAATTAAAAAATGAGATCTTGTTGCATTATATTAAAGTAAAATCTTTTTTAATTAATGTGTTTTTGATGGCTCTTTTTTCTTTTTTGTAGAAAAATAATTAATCTTCTGTTGCAGCTGCTTGTTTTTCTTTTACTTTTGTAGAGACATATAATGTTTCCTTTTGGATTGTTTTTATTTTATTTCTGGCTGTTGTATTTTTTTTATCATTTGTTACAAGCAATATATTATTTATTATTAAAAATTTAATAAAACATTTTTTGTATTTTATTAAATTCAATTTTCCAAAGATGGTACAGGTATTAATCCTGAAGTTTCAAAGCTTATCAGTCGCGAACAAACCTGATTTTCTCATATTATTTTTCAGGTTTTGGGGTCTTTTATCAGGTCTAACCTATATAATGATAAAACTCGCAGCTTTAACAAGTTTGCGAAATTAACTTTTACGCAAACAAAATTTTGCAACTAATTTTCTAGTTTTTAGTTTACAGTTCCGTTTCTCCACACCCTGAGTATTCAAAACATAATCCCATTACCAACAGATTGTAAACGCCTCTCCTGGCAAATTTTCACTCCTCTCCATCATTAAACACAACGACTCTGTACTACTTAACCGAAGGTTGAACGGCCTTATCTTCATTTTGCACCCGGATTCCTTACTGGATATGTGCGCTCTTTTTTTCAATTTTCTGACACTTAAGCACTTGCTCTACGCATTATCTAATAACTCTCCTGTGTCAAACTCTTTTTACACTGAAAAAGAACTTTTTTGAGCGCTTTATGTTATTTAAGAGTTGACACTACCAACCACTTGGGTGAAGTACTTTGTAGCCATTTAAAGAAATGACCAGCACTGCAAAAGAGATCGCTCTTTGTAGTTGAGGCTTTTATTTTGTCGTTATCACCGAGGGATTTGTATAAAATGTAATTGTATCTTCACGTAGGTTTGGATAGAATGGGATTTGAATTAAAAGGCACTTGGAAGGTATTAAGCAAAGAATATTATTTTATTGTAAAACAATATGACTAAAATGCGTCGTTGTTGATATGCTGTTAGTAAAATAAAATTTTAAAAATTCAAGTCTTAATTTTAAAAATTTAGAACTTAAAAAAATGCGCTCTGGATGTTATTTGATAATATGATAAATTTAACAATGCAAAATATATGTATAATAAAAGTTACTAAAATTTAACCATTTGAAGTTATCTGTCCTCGACTTTCTCGTATTCTTCCACAGTATGGCTCACTTTGTTTTTTGACCAGTTTGGTGCAAAATGTGGCACTAATTTACAATTTTGGTGGAAAGCTCACATTCTAAAATTTATGTATTCTAGCTTCTTGCTTTTCCAAGTTAGCGTGTTCACGTTCACATGAATAAACATACCGACAGGCAGTCATTCCTGTGATAGATTTGGTTCAAAATTCGATATGCATCTACAGTTCTGTGATAAAACTATGTTTCAAATTTCATATATGTTGCTGGTTGCATTTTTGAGTTTTCGTGTTCACATGCATTCGGACGGACAGACAGACTTCTTGTTGACGGATTTTAAAAGAAATCTACTGTTTTGGTGTAAAGACCAAATTAGCTCAGAGGTTCTCAACCTGTGGTAAGCGTACTCCTAGGGTTGGGAACCCCTGCTCTAGCTCTTTCCATTTTTGACTTCCCATTTTTACAGACAGACATAATTCCAAAAATGTTTCTTCAGGCTCAAGGTCGGATTTCGGTTCACACGTACACAGAGAGACAGACAATCTACCCGTTGACTCATTTAGTTCAAAATTCGATACAATTCTAGTAATAAAATCATATGCCAAATTTCATGTATCTACTCTCTGCTTTTTTTAAGTTCACATGTTCACGAACGGACAGACAGACTTCCCTTTGACGAATTTCGTTCAAAATTTGATACAGATATACGATTTTGGTATAAATGCAGCATACCAAGTGTCATATGTCCATCTGGTTCCGCTTTTGAGTTATCTTGATCACCAGGGGGCACCAGTGGGGGGAGCGGGGACAGGGCCCCCTTTCGGGGATGCTGTGCCCCCCCCCCTCCCGTCGGGGAAAATTTTTGTACCCCGTTCACGCAACGGTGTATTCAACTAGTAGATAAATAAAGATATGGCGAAAATTTGAGACCAATTTCATTACACTTCCCCCTCCCCCCAGGAAAGCAAGTCGTACTCCTGTTGTTCACAGAGAAACAAACCAGTAGACATAATATCAAAAATGTTTTATGGAATCAGAGAGGTATAAAACGTAGATTCATTAAAATCTAAAGATCGAATTTCTTGACTGTTACAGTGTCTCTGTATACTTTGTACAGGAAAAAAAAAGTTAGTAGAAAAATTAATAACAATCCTTAGTCTATGCATGAATTGTTAACAGTTGTAGGTTTCTAATAAATATTTTAAAATAGCCCTCTTTTTGCTTCAAAACGGGACGTTAATATAACTAAACTAATAATTTTTTTTTGAAAATTGAAATATGAAAAATTACATTTTTCCTTTGGGATGGGATGAGGATTTTTTTTTAAAGTACGTATTTGAATTCAACTTTGATAGGTCAGTTTATTGTAGATTTCGAATAAAAAAGTAGTTATATATTTGTTTCTACTTTAATTTTCGTATTTTGACCTGTCAGACTAAAGCTTTCTTACTAAATTCGTTTTATCCTGTTTAATAAATAATATCCATGACCCTGTCCAAAGAGTAATGCTTGATAAAATATATATTTTCCTCAACCTGAATATGAAATGCTTAATAAAATATTCAAAAGCTCGGTCTTCTCAAAATTTTATGATGACTGTCTGTACCATTCCATTCCAATGGCACATCCAAATGTCTACCCGTCATAAGACGAGAAAATGTCTTCTAGTCTCGAAAAAAAGATGATATTTTAAGGCTCGAGTCACGTTTTCTTCATCCATTTATTTATATGTATTTTTTTTTTATTTCTGTCTTGTTTCATTGCTCTTCATTCAGAAATATTTTACTTTAACCGTATCTTGTGTTGTAACATATTCTCCTTTTTTTGCATTTTGTATTATTTATTTTAATGATTCTCTTTAGACTAAATTTGCATTTCCTCTTGAAGTAGGTTATTCTTTCTTGTTGAAACTTATTCTCAAACGTTTTTAGTTCTTAAATGACAGAAATATATTTTTAAGCATCTGAATAGGCATCAGAGAATTTTAAAAAGTTATTCAGTCTGACATTTATGAAAAAATTAAATTAAGAATGTATGATTTTATATATAAGTTTTTCCTTATGATATTTATCTCGACCGAATTCCGTAAATTGATTTTTGATTGACATTCGTTTAAAATCATGATGACATTCATGTTTCTAAAACTTATAAATCTTGAAGCTTCGACTTCAGAAAATCTTGACTTACACGAATCGGGCCGAAAACACGAGATGAAACGTTTTCAATGAAATAAGTGTCAGAAAATTGGATTGTTTAAAGCTTCTCTTGCAGATGAAAATTTATAACATTCGTTTTGTATTTAAGAGCATTTTATTTTCTTATTTACTTCCTTTTCTCTTAGTACTTTTAGGAAAGAACAATTAAGCAAGTAAAATTTAGGGCTTTTATAATCTTAAATGTTATATTTATACTGGACATCCGAGAATTATTGGGCACATTACAAAAGTATGCAAAAAATAACTAGCAAAAGTAGCGTTGTCCTGATGTCTCGTTTGCTAACATGGCTCCTTAAGCATTGTTTATTCCCACAATCCGATAGATGGCGCTAGATGTGGTCTGATGTGAATTGTTTAAGAAAATTTCAATCAGTAGTCATGTCATCCGATCTCCAGATTTAACTCCTTCGGATTTTTTCATGTGAGATTACGTGAAAGATTGTATGTATCAGATGCCTTGCGCTAAATTTGCATGAAGTGAAGCATCGTATCACAGCTGCTATTCACTTTATAGCTCCTCAGACGCTTGTAAATGCATGGTGCGAAATCGAGTATAGCTTGGACGTACTACGCCCAACCAAGGGGTCTCACATTGATATTTATTAAATTTTGTAGTGCTATAATAAGTTAGAGTAAAGAAATTTTGTTTCTCTAGGTTCTAGTTATTATTTTATATAATTTTGTAATGTGTCCAACAATTCTGGGATACAGCGGCGTACCTACATAAAATGGCGCCCAGGGCAAATACCAAAACTGCCCCCCCCCCCCTCTTTTTTCTTTTGAAATGTGATCCCCATTTTCATTTCGGAAACTTTATGCCGGGGAGTGCAAAGATTAAAAGTGCACATAAACTTAAAAAATAATATATAAAACATTTTTGAGTTGATCTTGAGTTGAAAATAACATATAAAACGCTTTTGAGGGGCCTTCAGCCCCCGATTCCTTCTTCTTCATAGCTGCATATTTTATGAATACAAGCGAAACTAAAATAAGAAAAATCACGCTTTTAACTAGAAGATTTAAAAAATTTCATAAATAAATTATAGATTCTTAAATATTTCTCTGACTTATGAAGGTAATCGAAAGAATTCCCAGTTTTATTTTGGACCATATTAATTTCTTTTTTACCACTGAGGCAAATTTTTGCGACATAATGAATAACAAATAATTCATTTTATGCTGGAGTATATTTAAAAGTAGCTAAATATTTCCGTTTAAAAATCATGTGAAAATGTGAAATAAACATACAAAAGATGCCTGCAGCAAAATTTCTAACAGAATTATAAAAAATGTAATTTTAAAAATTCGTTCATTTTATGCAATGTAAAACTGAAGTCAACAAAAACTGCCAAGCGGGATTTCGTGTTTTATAATTAAATCATATAAAATATTAAAGATGTTTAACTTGATAATAGTATAATAATTTCAATTCTTTCGAATTTAATGAATTTTGTAAAACAAACGGAGAGGGGAATCTGACAGAAAAGTTATGTCTGCTTTCTGGTGAGATTAAGCTTCTAAATGCCGAAGGTTTCATGGGCAAAGACATCATTCCAGATTTTATCGAGACAAAAGCTTGAACTAGAGATCTTAATTAAAACTAAAACATTAAAATTTAAGTAATCAGTCTAAAATTTAAATTTAGAATAATTTTCACTGAAATAAATGAAAATATATACATTATCGACATCATATACAAAAGAACTTCAGGCATGGGCATGACGATATCATTTCATAGAATTATTATCATGATCAGGGTAATAATCGAAAACTACCTTTTCTCAATATACAAAAGAAAAGTACATGCAAAAGGCATTAATACTTTATTTGAAAATTATTTTTTTGGAAAAGAAAATCTGCTGTAAACCTAGCAGAACTTTTGAGATATACTTCATAATTTAATTTAAAATATTCTTGCATGCTTATTCAATTCTTTGGCATTTTAAATGTAAATTCTTTTAGAAAATCCTTGCTATTTTAAAGAAACTGAATTAAAAAAAAAACTTCAATGCCAATTTAAGATCTGCAAGACCTGTTAATTTTTACCAGCAATTGCAAAACTTTATGCGGTCTTTTCTTTCTCTCTCTCTCTCTCTCGGGTTTTTTTTTTTTTGTTTTGTTTTTTTTGTTGCGTTTTGCAGAACAACTGTATCTACGTTCTCTAAACACTATATCATTTTCATCATACAAATTATGAAAATATTCAGTGCTAAAAACAATGTAAAGATAGAGAACATACGTCTTTTAAAGTTGCTGGAATGCTCTTACTCTGCGCAAAAAAAATGGACGTATTATTTCCCGTTCTTCACTCTTTGCTGATTGAAAATAGGAATGACACTTGCTAACCATTTATCACCAATTTCCGAAGAAACTGATGTCCATTCAGTGTTTATCATGCATAACCGTGAGAAACCCATCAGGTCAGAAGAAAACATCAGGAACCCTGCGGAGATAATCATCCTTAATATCCATCCATCCTCCCTTATCAAGCCATTATCCCTAAACAAGCTTTTAATTTCGCGATGAGAGTTTCGGCCATCAAATCTGTGAAATACAATATTACTTGTTATTTTGTAGCAGTTTGAGGTTACCGGGTAGTAAAAATGACTGTATCCTTAAGATTTTCCCATACTTTGTTGAAATCATTTCAATTTTTAAGAATCTTAGGAATAAGAGCTTAAAAAAAAACCATAGATTTATATTAAATTATAAGTATAGACATGGTTTCCGCGCACCTGGAAAGTCAGGTAAAGTCATGAAAAGTCATGAATTTGGATAATGGTTTAATTTGTCATGAAAAGGCATGATTTTCAGAAAAAATTGAGTAAAAGTCATGAAAAACTATAGGTTGTCATGGATTCGCTAGGCTGCCAACTGAAAAAATGCCGGTCGGATGAAATTTCCCTTTGCCTCGACGTGTCTAAACAGGCTTCTCTCCTTTCCGTCTAGAGCTATTTTTAGCACGCCGTTACGTCACTGTCTACGGGGGCTCAACACGTGCGTTATCGCTTCTTTGTGTAACAGAGCTTAGCAGCACATTGGAACGAAAGCCTTTTGCGTTGAGCAGTCCTCTCTACAATTTTATAGGTAAGTACTCATTTTTAATTCGTTTATGCTCTTATTCCACTTTGAAATTGATTTTACATGACGGGGGGGGGGGGCTTTATGGGAGAAAAAGTAGGTGAAATAAACAGTTCGTTGTCTCAGTTTCGTTTTCTCTTCGTCGGGTAATGTGCGATGGCATGCAGAGCTAAGAAATCGTGCGCGATGGTAGCCCTCGACCCGAATTTATGCCCCTCGAAGTGCGATTTTGATTAGATTTTTTTATTTATTTACTTTCGCGTTTTTCGGATGCATCGGCCGTTCTAAACACTATCCGATATCAATATTCGTAACCAAAATAGCGAATTTTATTCTTTCTAATAGACTTGATTCGGAAGCTGTAAAGCGATTTTTCGCCCTTTTTTCTCTGCGAAAATGTAAGCTCTGTATATATGAAACGATTTTTGTACGAAAAAAAAATCATACAGACTTGGAACTTTTAGGAAACTTATAAAAGAAAAATTTTCTGAAAATCAACGTAAGTTTCTTCTTACATTTTTTTTTAATAACATGCTATTTCAAAGCGGACAATGGATTTTGTCATTATCTAAGGCAAAACTTCTTCACCTGTCTGAGAGTGAAACATTCCGGAAATGAAGTAAACAGAGCTGTTGAATTGTTAAGTAAGTAAAAAAAAGATGATCGCGTACTTCACTGAAAATTTGATGAATTTTGACGAAAATTTTGAAACTGGCCTGATTTGTAATTATTACAATCTGCTGAATCAGCCTAATCGGATAATTAGAAGATGAAATACGAATTATTTTTCTTCATTAATAGTTTAGTTTATGATAAGCCTGTTTTTCAAATTACATCACAGAAAAAAAATTGAAGCCACTATTAACTTCTTGGAAAATTTATTATGTTCTAACAGAAATATGACAAGTGCTCTAATTTGTGCAACTCGATGTAAATTTCAGCTTCATCAGACAATAACAAGCAAGGTTAGCAATTATTTTTTTTAAAGAAATTTTTGTTCTCAGAAAATATTTTCCAGCGAGATAGATTGGGTTTTTTTTTTTTTTTTTTTTTTTTTTTTTAGTGAAAGAAAATATGGTACTTTTTAGTATAATCTGAAAACAAATTTTGTTCTTTTTCAGTGAAAGATTTTTAAGTACTTTTTTTTATAATTTGTTAACTGGTCTTGGTATGTGATATCACTTCTTTTTATAGCTGTTGATTTCATCTTATGGCTTGGTGGGGTTTTTACAGTGAGTGGCTAGACTTAAGTTTAATGTGCGTTCGCCAAAGTTGATTTTTTTTCTGGCGATTTCTCGCCAAATGTGGTGCACGTCAGTTATTTTATTGCAATCCTTTAATGAAAATATGGCGGACTTTTGGCGAGTATTTCATAGTTGGCGTGATTTTTGCCAGCTTGGCGGGAAACCGCACATCAAACTTAAGTCTTACCCAGTGAGTTTTTTTTATGAGGTTTATTATACTATTTTTGTTTGAAAACTTCATTTTTTTTATTTTTCAATGTTTGACTTTTTTTAAGATCAAGCCTAATGTATTTTAAAAATGAGTCATTGACAATTATTTTTAATTTTAATGTATTTTACATAATCTATATATATTCCAATGTTAAAAGTTTTGTGTGTGTGAGAGAGAATCGGTTATTTGTTTATAAAAGCTTGAAATTTTAATCATTAGAATGTTTTAATATAGGTGGGGTTTTTTTTCCAGATCTCTGCACATTTGAGGAAATGGCACCAACAAAATTTACAAAATTCAACCTTAGATGGTTAGATAAAGCAGCCTTTCCACAGTTTGCTGGCTGGTTGAGTACCGTAAAAGATGACATTCGTAGTGCTCATTGTATTGCATGCAAGTCCACTTTTTCTTTGAGTAACATGGGAATAGGGGCAATAAAGAGTCATGCTCGTGGAAGCGAACATAAAAATATTATAAAACAACAGCCATCACAATCATTAATGAGTTCCTTTTTTATCTCGCAATGTGGAACTAGCAAGCCTGGTGATTCTACAGAAAGTGCAAATTCTGGAGAAACTGCACAGCCAGAAAGTTTTAGCAACAAAACATAAGGAGCAGACTATTCAACTTGTTACAACTAATGATGAAACTTTGAAAGCTGAGATTTTATGGGCAATGACTGTGGTTGAAAAAAAGTTGTCTTTAAATTCGTGCAGTAACATATCAAAAACATTTAAGTGCATGTTTTCTGACAGTACCCTTGCTCAGCAATTTCAATTAGGAAAAGACAAAGTATCTTACATTATTCATTATGGGATTTCCCATTATTTTCATGAAACACACCTTGACACTTTGAAAAATTGCAGCGATATAACTATATACTTTGATGAATCTCTTAATAAAGTGGCCCAGAAAGGACAAATGAGCTTGATTGCAAGATTTTGCATGGTAGGAAATGTTTGTACAAGGTATTTTGGGAGTGTTTTTCTTGGACGTGCAACAGCTCAAGATTTATTAGACAATTTTCTCAAGGCTTTGAGTGATATACCATTGTCAAAGATATTATATGTGTCCATGGATGGGCCAAATGTAAATTTGTCTTTTTTGAACAAACTTGAAGAGCACATTAGTAATGAATACCCTGATGGCAAGCACTTGATTAAAATGGGCACTTGTGGCTTACATGTTATCCATGGGGCCATGAAGGCAGGCCTGAAGTCAGTTGATTGGGACATTTTTGCTATTTTAAGAAA
>BGPR01001784.1:7694-19077 GCA_013235015.1 Araneus ventricosus
CAATTTTGTTTGTAACTTCTGTTGTTACCCTTTATCTCTAAAATAAGGATTCTTTATCTCTAGAATAACGATTAGTTATGTTTTTAACATATGTAGTTACCGAGATATAGAGGATCGCATCACCAATTCATGCGCATTTTTGCCGAACTTTACGACTGAGCCGCTGAACTGCAATTCAGATTTTCAATTTTTTTGTAACTTCTGTTGTTACCCTTTATCTCTAAAATAAGGATTCTTTATCTCTATAATAACGACTAGTTATGTTTTTTACATAAGTAGTTGATGAGATATAGAAGATCTCCCATACCACATTTTGTGGCGTTTTGGCGAGTGAATCAAATTCCTTCTTGAGACCCCATGGGAGGAATGCAGTCCTACGTTAAAATAAATTAAAAACCCATCGCCAACAGTAGCCAAACATCGCAAGAACAATTACTTCCATTAATCTGAAAGCAACATTTTCTGCTTTTAAGGTTTTCAGCCCGTCCGACCGGCTCAACCTGCTGTACGAGGCCTTCACTCTGGCCTCTGCCGGGTACCTGGAGTACGCAGTACCGCTGAATCTGAGTCGATACTTGAAGAAGGAGAAGTACCACGCAGTTTGGAATACTGCACTGTCGGAACTCAAGCGAATCAAGTGGCTCTTCAGAGGAGACAAGGAAACTGAAAAAATACTGCATGTAAGTTTTTTTAACCCTTTAACCCGTTCAGGACCAGCGAAAGGAGAAAGTAGAGCTTCCCCAGGCCCGCGCGTCAAAATTCTGATGCAACATTCTTTGAAAAAGTAACGGTTTTTACCGCCATCTAGTGCCGTTTAAAAATTCAAATGAAACGTTGAAGTTGCGATCACATATATGTGATGATGGGCTGTAGGGCACGGAAAGAGTGATCACATATATGCGATGATGGGCTGTAGGGCACGGAAAGAGTGATCACATATATGTGATGATGGGCTGTAGGGAACGGAAAGAGTGATCACATATATGCGATGATGGTCCTGAACGGGTTAAAGGGCCATTTTTTCAGAAATAATACAGTCGAACCGCGATATAGTGAACCCGGGATATAACGAACCCTCGGTTACAGCGAACCTTATACATGGTCCCAACTGAAGCCCTATGTTAATAATGTATTTTCATACGTTTACAACGAACAGCAAACGCTAGAGACTCTGTTATAGCGAACTGAAAAGTTCTAAGACTTCAAACTTTGCACTTGCCCAATTGGACATTCTTTACTAATTGTGCTCAAGTCAACCCAACTTCTACAAGAGATACTCTGGTTCAGAGACCACATTCCTCGCCTATTGTACCGTTGTTGGAGTGGCTTCTAACCCCATAAGTGATTACCCTACTGATGTGGGCACCACGAAATGTGGATGAGTTGCTCAGGTTTCATATGAAGGAACTCCCCGCCTAGGGTTACATAAATGGGGGAGCAGTCCCCCCTCCAGTGCTAGTACGTACCTCCTACGGGAGGGGTAGGGCGTGAGGCTGGGTTGGCCACTAGGACCCAACCTCAGTACTCGTTTCTATTGCAACGACTGTCATTCAGATTAACCCGTATGCCTTGTCAGGTCGGGGTGCTGTATTTACGGTAACCCCATAAGTGAAACAAAGGAACAATAGGAAAGGCTCTTTACAGTTTCTATCTCCCCATCTCCCCCCGGTAGACACCTGACCTGGTGTCAACCAAGGAAAGGGGGGGACTTTCTGGTCAGACGACCTAGGAGCAATCACGTGTTTTCTCTGCAATTTTAGTTGAATTGCTTATCATTCTGTGAACTTTGCAGTGACCATGGCTAACGCTGGCGAGCGATTATTTAATACTTTGTTTGTCCCTAATTACTAATGAAAATATTATGTTATTAAAATGTTTATTATAGAAGCAGTATCTTAGCATGTTAGGGCATTTTTTTGCAAATACGGATACAGCGAACCTCGGTTAAAACGAACTTCTGAGTCGGTACGTTGAGGGTTCGTTATAACGGGGTTTGACTGTATATTAAGACATTTTTGGAATCGAAATAGATTTAGTGAAAAAAAATTCATTTAGTTCATTATATAAAACCAAATTAATTTTTTAATGATTTGATTAACTATTAATTAATTAACGCATCAAAACATTTCGTTATCGTTTAAGGTTGAAACATCTAAGTTTTTAAGTGATCGGAAAATTTGGTGAGACAATTTTCTTCTCAGCGGTGGTGTTGACACATTACTATCTCAAAATTAATAACAGTAACGAATGGTAGTTAATTTGATTTTTAAAGACAATGCTATACGGTCAAAACAAACTTTGTATATTTTCAGAGTTTCTCAAGTTATTAAAAGATAGAAAAGGCTATAAAAGTTCTTACCAGGTACATTTAAAAATTGATGATTTTATTTGTATTTAATACTTACCACGGCCTTACAAAGGGTTAATAAAATAGAAAATGAGGAGAAAAAAAGAAGGATTCATTGATTTCATAAAAATTAGGGTTTTTTTGTGTCTTTCAATTTTTTTACATCTTTTTATTATATACTTTTATTTAACTTGTTTAATGTGTGTAAAGATGAAATTTTGTCATGTACTTTTCACTCACTGGCTGATGTTCTAGAATTTTGAAACTGTGCACACTAGTGTGTTTTCATTGACAAAGCACTATTTGAGTCTTTTTAAATCTTTATTATCAATGAATCGATTCATTTGATTATTTTTTAATTCATTTGATCCCACTTGATAATGAATTTGTAATACTTATGCAATCTGTATTCTTTAGCTCCGTACTAAACGCAGATCATATAAATAAAAACTTCATTTAAATTTATAAAAAAATGATATAAATTAGTAATAGGATGCACGATATAAGTACAGGGTGACTTTTAATTAACCTACAACTTTTAGTTGAAATAACTTTTCAGAGTCTCACTAGATGGCGCCACAAATGCATGCAGTGAAAGAGGGTGTAAAAGGAATTTGTTCTGTATCAGTTCCACGCCATTTTGAAGATGTCTCCTAAAGTGTCATATTCAACCTAAGATTCTATATTTATTGTTAAAAAATTGTATTTATGTGGCGAAAATGCCACACTATTGCTACGGAAGTGCAACATTCAGAAACCGACCTGAGCCGTTTAGAGCAATGGTAAGAGATATGATAAGAAAATCTGAAAGGTTTGGTTACGTGACAGATGATCTAAAGGGAAAAGCTGGCGCAAAGGTAACTATTACAACAGAAGAAGTGATTAGTACCCAAACAGGTTATCATGGTGCATTGCATTGGCCACCTTATTCACCAGAACTGAATCCGAGATTTCTTTCTTTAGGGGTCATATGACAGATTTGGTGTACAAGACGAAGAGGATTATAAACAATTTCAAGCTAATACCATTGTTGAATGGGCTGTAACTATGTAATTGCGACTATTAAGCTTCCAATCCTCTTAATAAACAGTTTTTGCGCACTTTTAGTTAACGACTTGTTTCATGTTTGCAAAGATGAAATTATTGTAGCCAATTTTTCACTCACTTTCTGAGCCCATCAAAAGAACTGATACTGCTTCAAGCATTCTACGACTTCCAGATCTCTGGAGAAAAGGTGTAGACAGCACTGGGGACTACATCGAAGGTTTAGAAACATTTCAAGCTAGCACCAATGTTGCATGGGCTGTAACTATGTAGTTGCCACTACTAAACTTCCAATCCTCGTAATAAACTGTTTTTGCGCGCTTTTAGTCAACGACAAGTTTCATGTTTGCAAAGATGAAATTTTTGTAACCGATTTTTCACTCACTTTCTGAACCCATCAAAAGAACTGATGCTGCTTCAAGCATTCTACGACTTCTAGATCTCTGGAAAATTTGTACACAGCACTGGGGACTACATCGAAGGATTATAAATATTTCAAACTAGCACCAATGTTGCATGGGCCGTAACTATGTAGTTGCCACTATTAAACTTCCAATACTTGTAATAAACTGTTTCTGCGCGCTTTTAGTTAACGATTTGTTTCATGTTTGCAAAGATTAAATTTTTGAAACCGATTTTTCACTCGCTTTCTGATGTGCTGGAGATTTGAAAAATTTGTACACTCGTGTCTTTTTGATCAGAATGCATCATTTTAATATTTTCAGAACTTAGTATCAGTTAATCGATTAATTCATTTAAATTTTGATTCCATACGAGTGGCGCCATCTGGTATTGAATTTACGAAAAAATTGATTTCAGAATTCCTTAATATTTATAATGAAAAATTATAGATTAAAGATTTAAATAGTAGAATTTGATTAAAGTAAGAAAATTCTACTTTTAAGAACACTACGAAAGTATGTTTTTAAAAACATGTTTTATTAAATTTATTTAACTCGACTTTTTTCAAGTTCGCATGGATAGAATTTTGTATTCAATTTTTCACTCACTTCTTGATATGCCAGAATTCTAAAATGTCATACAGTTGAACGTTCCTGATGGAAATAAACTATTTGAATATTCTCAGAACTTAATTATCAGTTAGTCAATTAATTTTATTTAAAGTTTGATTCCACACGAGCGGAGCCATCTGGTTACAAATTTGTGAAAAATTGATTTTGAGAGTCCATAATATTTATTATAATTTAACCGAACTATCCGGCTACCACACAGGAGGTTCATGAACGGTTAAAATAAAGCTGGGCCATAGTTAAATTAAATTAAATTAATTTTTCCCTTACTTTCCTCATAAAATAATTCTGGATTAACTAAAATTACATAAACAGACAAGTGACATTATCCAACCGGCTACGCATGGCGAGATTCAACCAACCGGTCCCAGTGAGAGGGAAAAAGCGACCCTTCTAGCAAGAACAGTCAAGAGACTCTGTTTATCCTCCCTCTGCCTGATAGCGAAAAGTCATTGCAGTGCCATCTCTTGGTAGGAGGGTGAGTTAAAGTTTATCGTGGCGCCATCTCTTGGTAAGAAGGCGAGATAAAATGTGATTGTCACAATAAGGAATAATGACATATATTAAAGGCAAAAAATTAGAAAATTATAAAAATTAAAAGAATTAAAAACACACAGATTTAATTACGACTGCTCATTTCAAAAACCCGAAACTATCACTTTTGAACGATTTTACTGAGAAAAGGGGTGACAGACTATGAGTAGTATGAGCTCTTTTCCGGAATTCTTTGTTAAGTCATGACCTTCTTGCGATTAGGCCTATTTTTTAGTTAATCTTTTCTTAGTAAGTCTTTGCAGCAAATCAATAAATAAAAATAAAATATTTCTATATATTGCTAAGTAAAATGTAAAGCATTTCCCTCCCAGTTTTACCCTTCACCCCTATTTATGGTTAAATGAACTCCGCCTGGCGCATGCGCAAAAGAGCGTACCTGAGAATGATCAGTAAATAATAGAAGATATATCAACGGTGACTCGGAATCAGCATACTGCGATTTTTTATTTTATTTTATTTATTTTCGTCTTTTTGCTGAGCGTTTTGAATTTATGTTTCTTAATTTGTTCGGAAGGTATCCTACAGAATTTAAAATTGTATCCAAATCCATCTACCTATCAATCATCCATACCAGCCCTGATCCTTGACTCATCACAGTCAGTAGAACTCTGAGGCTTAGCTGAATATTTTGCAAAATGCTATATCACTCACTGCTACCACACCTTTGACACATTTATAAAGGCTACAGAATTTCGTAGAATTATAAAAAAAATAAAAAATAAAATTATATGCATTACATCAAATTTCTAAATCATAAAAAAATAAAAATAAAAACTAATAAAACATATAAAACAAAAAAATTCTCATTTTACAAGTATCCTCACTAAGGAATTCAGATTAAAAAGTTTCTCTTAATATCATTTCAATTCCACAAAGAGAGGTGAGGGATTTAAAGCCTTTTTTATCAGACTATTTTAAAAGACTGTTTTGAATTTTTTCTTTGTGGATAAATGTTTTCTTCCTTATTTCCAATTTTTTTCCGGAATGATTCCAGGCCTCAGGAAAAATTTTAATTTCGACCTTAAAGTCGTTTCCTCGACAGAAAAAACTAACCTAATTTTTGAATCTCACATGGATGGAGGCCTTGAGGAAATCTCAATGGATTTTTCTTCCTCCCTTCTTTTCATTCGTTTTTTATAATATATTGTATTTTTTACCTAGTTAAAACTTTTCATTATTGTTTTAATTCTTTACAATTCTAATCCCATAGTGTAACATATCAAACTGCCATGACTTATCCTTGGGACTTAATGAGTCAAGGTCTTTGATAACAATAACAAATAAAACAAAAAAAATTCATCCTTAAAGGGGAGGGACTTTCTGGTTGGTCAAGCTGCCTTATAGTATCTACTAATAGGGTAGAGTCTGACAGCCCTTATATGAATCAGTATGTTAAAGGGACTTATGAGCATCTAATAAGAGAACTGTATAATGATATTTAAGGGACTTGAGCCTCTGAGAAGGAACTATATAATGAGTTTAAAGAGAGTTTGACATCTAGCAGAACTATAATGATATTAAAAGGGCTCTTCTGCAGAAGAGCCCTTTTTCTAACAACACAGAAATGTTAGTAACATGCAAAGAAACATGAAGACTAGTAGAGCCCATTCACAAATATGCATTCACCTTCATCAAATTTAAGGGCAAGTAAAATATAGTTTCCCTTACAGGTCTCTTTAGCATGTCAGATTCTGTAGAGGTACCTGGAGGGCATTCAGGAGGCAAGCTCACATCTGCTTGGGAAACAAAATCTCCAACAGCCAGTTCAGTCAGTCGGAGAAAATGAGGTGCCCCACTAAAACTCTTGGTCTACAAAGATTTCATCTTTAATCTTATAATGATCTTAACGTTCAATCAGTAAAAATCAAAATAAAGCCAAGAATTAGTTAATCAAATAAAATTGCTAAATGATGAAATATAGTAGAATCTCTGAAAATCCTTGGAATTGAAAATTAATTGCTTTAAAAGGTTTCATGATTTCAGAAATTACAAAACACGTATTTAAACAATCCCTAATTCGTTATTTCAGCTAATATTATTCCTGCAGCAAAGATGTTTTTAAAAGGCTGTAAAAAAATTACTTTACTCTTTTTTCTTTTGAAATAAATAAAGGGTAGAAAAGTTTATGTTGTTTGGATCTTTCAGCACTTTGGAGTAAGTTTTTCAATTTGTTTTTTTTAATTGGAAAATAAATCCTAAAGTTGTTTTCATTAGTAGTTCTTGGGAATGGGGCAATATATCATCTATTCTTCTAAAGTTTTCCATTTCATTTTGCTGATGCATTTAAACCCATGTAATGGCTTATCACAGTTCAAGGAACAAATGAACTCTTGAATAACCCACCCAACAAGAATGAGTTTCATTTCCTCTTCACATTTAATCGAATGATTATTTTCAGTCAAAGCTCAGCACATTATTTATTTTGAATCTACGATTTTGTTGGTTTTGTTCTTTCCATACTCGTTTCCTTTATTAAAACGAGATTAGGTCAGATAGACGAAGATATATATCAAACAATAATACTACGTAAGAAATTTTATTAATAAAATTAAATAATATATCCCATTAAATAAATTATTACTTCCTTTATAAAGCTAATTGCAGTAAATAAATTCTCAATAACTATTGACTAGACTACAACTATTAAATATAAAAAATTAATTTTGAATTAAAATAGCAAATGAGTAGATGAAAATGCCAACATTATTATATTTAACAAGTTGGTAAATTTTAATTAATTTTGAAATTAAAATGACAGAAAAAAATTCTTCCATTGTACTGAAATATATTTTTGATTCTGTGTTTCTGCTTTCTTCAATGTCTGTTTTGTACTATAGATAATACTATAATGTACGAGGAAGTGATTTTATTGATGTATAAAGTGTCAATATCCTTAAATAATTTATTACTTCATACATTTTAGAGACTAGCATGGTAATGATTGTCAGTATTAAAATCAGACTATCAATAGTAAAAAAAATTGATTTTTGGAAATAAAATAACAAATAAGGTAGGGGTAAAATACATATTATTTATGTATTTTGCTTCCAGTTAGTAAATTTAATTAATTTTGAATTTGAACTAAAATGACAGAAAAATTTCTACTTTTTTTATGCTGAAATAATCTCTATTTGATTCACAGTATTCTGTTTTTTTTGTATATACCCAAAATATCTTTTATAATACACAATACAATTTATCAGTATTATATAAAACTCATTGTAGAGAAAGATATCAGCAATCGATATAAGGTAAATTCTTAATATGCTGCTTAGAGAAAGAGATTTAAAATTAAAATACTATTTTCAGAAATTCTTACAATTTCTGGTTTCTCAGACCAGGAAATATGGAGAAATGATAACTTTTCAGTGGGTTAAAGAAATAACACGACTGTAGTCCACGATACAGAATTTGGAAGCCAATTCTCAGCGATCGATCATCTGGCTGACATCCACAAAACAAGGTCTGAGGCCCTGAATGGCGAGGCAACAGTGAACTCACAATTTCAGAGGGTGATTAAAATTGGTCGCTAATAACACATTATGTCTGTAAGACTAAGTTTCCGTACCAGAACAAAAGTGGCAGTTGAAGGAAGGGATGGCCACTTAGAAAGAAAGTTTTTTCCACTGTATTTTTTTTATTACAGTTGTGATAAATTTTGACCTCTTTGTATGTTGAGGGGAGACTGAAACAACGATGTTACCTTTCGGATGAGTGGTGACCCAGCGGTAGATTTGTGGTACAAGCAAGATGTATTTTTTCTCAAAGGGTCTGCTTTTCTTCCAAGGTATCTGTCCCACATGAACGACTTCCTCTAACTGTTTACCAGGACTTGCAAATCCATCTCAAAGACCATTTCTCTGATTTCAGTGCAGTCTGAAAAAACAGAATTTTCGTGCAGTTTATGCATAGAGAAAACCATGAGCTCTTCTTCACAGGTAAATAATATTCAGAAGTTGCACAGAATTGAAGATTTTTTTGAGTTAGGAGATAACGGAAGTTCAATGCAGATCCAATCAGTTAAGATTATAAGAAAAATCAGTTTGAAACAAAGGAAAAGAAGCGGTACTAAAGAACAAAATGACTGGGCTGTCTTTTCAAACAGCCGTTTGATCATAAAACGTAGGACTCTTTTACTCGCGTGATCTTTTTCTCAGTTTCTAGTAGTTTTAAGTTTAATTTTTTTGTAACTTCTTCAGTTATCCCTTTATCTCTAAAATAAGATATTAGTTTATGTTTTTAACATGTGTAGTTACGAGATATAGAGGATCTCACATACACGCTTTTGTAGCATTTGGAATTACAGATCAAATTAACACCAGACCCCCCAATGGAAGACGTAGTCTTACATTAAAACAGTTTTCAAAGATTTTAAGTGATTGTGCCGATAAAACCTTGTTTCCAGAAATAACATTGCTGCCATTTAGATCTCTCTCTAAGTTCGTAAGAATAATCAATTTAGAAAACCACAATCACTTTAAAATTATCAGGAAAGAATCCCTAGCCCAGAAAACAAAGAGAAATACGAATTTCTATTTCCTAAAAAATCCAGTTTTCTTAAGATTTTAGTGTAGACAGAACGGATATAAAATATTTAGTTTTTATTAAATTTACTGAAATTGCGAGATCTCTCTCTTTTCTCTCATTTTTTTTAACTTGTACTTATAGTCAATTGCAAAATACCAAAGATATTAGAGTAGATGGTGTATTATAAAATTTTATTTTCAAATAACATTGTGTTACCATTACTAGATCTCTCTCTTTCTATATATCTCTCTAAATTCGTAGAATAATCAATTTAAAGTCTACAATCAATTTAAACTATCAGGAAGAAATCGATTGAAAACAAATATATAGAATTTCATTACAAAATACAGTTTTCATAGATTTTAGTGTAGACAGTAACCCAGAATAAAAGTACTATTTTTCAAATAACATTGTTAAATTACTAGATCTCTCTCTTTCTTTATCTCTTTAAGTTAGAAGAATAATCAATTAAAAATGCAATCACTTCCCAGTCTTTGGAAAATCGTCTGAAAAAACAAAGTAAAAGGTATTTATTTTTCTGAAAAACGGTTTCAACGGACACTTGAAAATGTGATTTCCAAATAACATTCTGAGTACGAGCACACCTCTCTCTCTTTTTTTCAAGTTAGAAAAAGAGGTAATCAGTTTTAAAATTTTGCAGTCATTCCAAATTATTAGAAAATCTTTTAGAAACAAGGAAAAAGTATTTATATATCAAAATCTGTTTCCATAAGATATTGAGTGTCAGCATTATGGACATGAAATGTTATTTTTTCAAATAACCTAAAATTTGACTTGCCCTCTCTCTTTTTTCAAAATAAAATCATTCAAAAATATCAGCTAATCATAAATAGTACTCTAAACCTAATCATCAAAAGATATTTGGGTTGGCAATATAGACATAAAATGTTATTTCAGAAAAGAATATTAAGGAAAAAATGAGTAATTAATAATACAAATATTTTAAAGTATTTATAATAATTACTTAAACAATTAGAATAAATGTGACTCCTTAATCACTTTCCATCCACTCTCAAACAGCCAGGTAGCAGTCTGCAATTCTCTGTGCTTGCAAGCGAAAACTGTCAAGAGAATTTTTTCTCAATTTTCTGCAAAAAGCAGTAAAACGCGTCACTGATCACTTGGGATGACAGAAAAGGAAAAATACAAAAAAATTGATTGATGTTCAATATAGTGTTTGCGCAAAAAAACTACGTCAGTTTAGTTTTAGCTTTAAAGAATTGTGAAAAACATATATTTGAGATTTTAGTCATTACTAGCCACCCTTCGGCACAAACCTGTTCGCCAGAGAATATAATTTCAAATGAATTTCTTATACACGTATTTTATATTCGTGGATCCTCTTAGCAATAACTTTAAACTAGTTGGTAGATGTTAACCGTATTTATATTGGATTACCTTGGACCTCTCTCTACATTGTCTACACCTCAAATGTTCCTAATGGAATCAATATTTTGTCCGTGTCATGTAAACATCTAATTTCAGGTTGTCGGCATAGCTTTACATATTTCTTATGTAAAATATGCATTTAGTTTTAAGATTAAAATGCCAGGAGAATTTTGTTTATTTATTTAAGAAAAGTATACACTGGAAAACTCCATTTACAGGTACTATAAACACACAACAATTTACAAAGAACCAAGAGCACAACAAATTGATAAAAAAAAAAATGCACTAGGAAAGAAAAGTTGAACTTCAGAGGAAAACTACAAAATCATAAAACTTTTAGAAACGCATATATAATTAGAAACAGAAAACATAATCCACCGAGCACCAAACACACCGTGATATAAAGGAGATCTTTTTTTAAAAATTAAAGACCAAAATTTCCAAGGGGCAAGGGGTTAAAGTCAAATTT